>KK116977.1:315624-349535 GCA_000611955.2 Stegodyphus mimosarum
TTTTTTTTTTTTACGTTTATAAGTAAATAAAGCCAGCTGATCTTGATACATGAAAAATCTTAGTATTCTATCTTTAGAATGTATTTTTTAAGTTAGGCCACTTATTTATGAGTAAGATGTCATGTAATTGTTATCTTACATTCTAAACACTAACTCTTCAATTGATCCTTTATCATAGTACTTCGCCTTTTCCTTTAAAAATACTCCAAAATTTGACATCAGAATTAACACTTAAAAAGCAATTCCAATCACTTGTTTTTGTCTAAAATAATTTTTTTTAAATCCTGTTTTTTTGACGTGTTAGAATTATTGGAAAATTAACCAAAACAAACTTAAAAAGTGTGTCTAAAATCTCCACAAGGAAAGAGAATTCTACATTCTATATTTTGGTTCTTTTCTTTAATTTCATTTAGCAGTCCTTTACTGAAATTTCTTAGTACAGAAGGAGACACTTAGCCACGATATACTGGCTGTCAGTGCAAATATCGAGCCGTTGAAACATTTTCACGAAATACAAACATGTCACAGACTTGGAAAAGGACTTATGTTTTTAGAAGTTGCATAATTTTTACTAAGAAAAGTAAAAAACGCATTTTATGTAAACGTCCGCTTTGTTGCTTATTAGAAAGCCTATTTCTATTAACAAAATTATACCACAATGAAGAATGTTCGAAGAATTTTCTGAAACATCTATGGCATTTCATTTATTATGTTTCTAAGTCCAAGAACATTTTCGGAAACATGATAACGTTGTAGAGTCGTTAACCTTATTTAGGAGCAGAAAACGAAGGAACCAACGATGCTCTGTCCGAGATTTGAACTCCGGAGCTCCCTCTTACCAGCCGGACGTGCTCCTAATTACGCCACAAATGGACGCAGCAAGAGAGCAGAAAATTATTCACAAAGTTACCTTCTACAGTACCCTTAAGCCTTCTTTATTCACAAAGTTATCTTCTACAGTACTCTTAAGTACCCCTTTCTTCACGTAAGTCAAACATACCATCTGCATATTACATGAAATGCACATTTTTATTTCTATAATCGGCTGCTTTTTCTTACAATTAAAAATCTATTTTCTATTGTTTTTGCCTTAAGACTTTAATGCATGCTGCGACTTTAAATATAAAAAACAAATAGTGATTGGCTAATAAGGTAAATTTAATTTTGACACGTACCGAATATAAAAGGCGCCAAATCGAAAAGTAATTTTTTTTTTCCTTTCGAGGAATTCCCTTTGTGAATTCAGCTGTTAACACAAGAGCTATATATATGTACTAATACTACATTGTTTGATTAATAAACAAAACTAAATAAGTCATAATTCAGTGATAATAATTATTGTCAAGAATTATTAAAATGTAAGTTATTTAAAAATTTTTAATCTTTCAACTAACTGATTTGCAGAAATTTTGTATTTTGAATTTACGTGTTTCATAATGCTTGAACTAACGGTGTTTATTTACTGGGGGAGGGAATTACGAAGTACTATACCTCTTTTTGGAATTTATACGGTTGTTAAAGCTTCGGTTAACATTAGGGCAGAAGAACAAAGGTGGAATTGTATAAATCCTCACAATAAGCGTCACGTTTTTTCTTATCTAGAACTGTGATCTCGATCAAATGAACATCTTCCCCAAACCGAAATCCATTTACATTAAAGACTAACCACGAATCATCCGCTGCCAGGGGGACAGAAAGAAATGCGTTCTGTCATGACCATGTTGTCACTGCGGTCTAACGAGCCTGAGGGTTTGTGCAAGCCCCGGAATTTGCGGGACAAGTTTTTTTCATTTCTTTTTCGACCTTCGCTATGCGGGGTCGATTGCAACACAGTAAGGGAGTCGAGTAAAAAATACAAAGTAAATATATCACTTATCTATCTGTGCATGTATAATACAATAATAAGCTACGTATAAAATGCCAATCAGAGTAAATTTACAAAGTTATTATATTCGTTAATAGTGTGCTTTTTCATGAATAAGTATTTCTTTTGAAGGTTAGCATAAAAGTTTTAACTTGTATATTATTGATTTTTATTTTATATAAATACAGAGACATAACCAAAAGTTTCAAGCTTCACCATTAAAAATACTTTGCAATAAATTCCTCTTGCAGTCATGTAATTGCAATACTGAATAAAAATAGTGTTACGTAATTCCTTGAAGTTGTAAAGTCTATGTCTCTTTGGGAGCATACAAATTAAAATTTAAAAGGACTATTGAAGAATTATCTTCCAGCCTAGTGAAACAAGATAGAAATCAGAAGAAGGGTGTATAAAACCCATATATTCAAAGATAAAATTAACAAATGACCTAACTTGGGTTACAAGGAGCCAAGCATTTCTGGTTTAACAGAATAACGTAACAATTAATAATTTCAAGGTGTAGTAGATTAGTCTAATGACTCACAGAATACGTTAACGCGCAGGAAGAGCTCTAGTTTGTAGTAAACCGGCGAGACAAAGCCTAATGGCTAGAACACTCAACGCAAGTCGCTACTAATCACAGCGCAAAGTGGCCTGAGAAAGGCAGACACTCTCTAAAACGAACTTCCAAAACTCCCGCTTAAATAACAGTTCATTCTTCCTTAATCTGAATAAACTCACATTCTGGCATGAAAAACGCGTTTGAAAAGGGAGTAATAGGAAAGTCAAACTTAAAATGAACTATTAGTTAAAAATAAATAGATATATCTTACAAAAAAATGCGCTAGTTCGTTTTGAAATGTTTAAAACTGCGTGTCATTCCGTAATAAAACTTTTGATTAAAATAACACAAAGCTTCGATCATGTGTATGGTGATCCATCTCTTTCCTATTCTGTAGTAAAGAAATGGATAAAATAATTTCTCATGGGCTGAGAAGCTGTGGATGATTTTCTTGATCGTCGACTTTCGGGGGCTTGGACATCAGAAAATATTGCTCACATCGGAAAGGAAGAAGTGAGTGATAGAAGACTAAAAGGCAAATAGACAGCAGAAAAATTAGATCTATCTAAGACAACTGCTTTGTGCATACTATTTAAACATCTTCAAATGAAGTATCTGCAAGATGGATACCCCGACTTTTTTTCAGCAAATCCAAAACAGCCACGTCTAAATGCAATTCAAAAACAATAACGCGGTTATAGACGGCGTAACTCTCCCTTACCGCTCAGATTTAGCTCCGAGTGAATATTACTTATTCTCCAAACTGAAATCCAACCTTCATGAAAAATTTAATCATGATGATGATGGCGTGAAAAGAACAGTTATGTAACATCTATGGTCAAACTTTCAGATTACTTTCTCAGAAGCACTGAATTGTTCAATAAACGATAAGAAAGGTACACCGAGGTACAAAGAGATAACAATGGAAAAGAAATGTTAAAGTTTTTCTCCATTTAATTTAGACATATATTGAATATACCAATGTGTAGCATAATTTAGACATACGTCGGTCCATCAGCGACCGAATGGTAAGATCGCTAAATACTGGCAATTCGACCCAGAATCTGATATCGTCCAACGGGCTGGCTACACGAGAGGTTTCGTGGTTTTCTCCATGCGTGACGTGCCGGTTTCCTTTAAAATTTCCTCCACGAAGGCATGCCTCTTCTTGAGCAGACAACCCTGGTGTGTTTTGCAGTAATCCAAATAACCTAATAGCTATACCTCACGTATTGCGAACATTGTCAACTATCTTGTCTCCACTTAGACTGCTGAGCATACAGATTTCTAACTGTAAGGTTAAAATCTTTATAATATAAACAAATAAATAACCCATAACTGAATCAATTAAAAAAACACATTTTTAACGCTAAACAAGAGCTTAACTTTTATTATAAAGCAGGTGAATTTGTGAAAAGCGTATTTGGGCAGTTTGCATAAGAAAAGTGCTAATGTCCCTTAGATCAATTGCTCAAGATCGAGCCATACGAATTCCATTCTTAAGTTTAAAATGCTCACTGATGATCTACCGAAGAGGGTTATCGCTTTCGGTTATGCCATTCCTTTCTTCTTTTTGCAGTGGGGTGTATGTCTGCTATAAAAGGCGTGCATGCAGGACCCGGATCTTTCCACCAAGATTCTACATTTATTACGCTTCTTTTAAAGTCTCCCCCCCCCCACAGTGAACAGATAAGCTACTGTCGAAACCGAACCAATGCCAAAAGTAGGAGAAATTAGTAGCCGAGCTTTTGATCATTTGTTCTTGAAGAGGTGATGTAACTCTGAGAATTACCTTGATCTAGAAATATGCATCCTTCGCTAATTAGTCTAAAGAGTTTAAATATGCAATCAAAAGTGCTTTATGCACTTCTTAAGTCTTAAAAGAATATATGATATCCATACCTACGTTGTAGTCCATTCATTTTCTTTCTAACCCACCAGTGATCGGGAGGTAAAATTGCTAAACACTGGTAGTTCGACATAGGTTCCAATTCCAATGAACGGGCTGGCTGAACGGAAGTTTTCGTTATTCATCTATGTGTTTTGTGAATACGAGCCAGTTTTCATTAGAAAGTCCTCCTCGAAGGCATCCCTGCTCTTAAGCATATAGTCCTGGCAAGATTTGCTATAATCTTAATAATTCCATTTAATCCGTTTTCTTCCTAACGTCAAACTCAAAAAATATTTCTTGTAGTTGATTTAAGAGCTCTTTTGTCGAAATTTTGCAAATTGCAGTAAGACTTTTCATGCAAACTCAAAACAGTTGGTCGCATAAATTTAAATTAATTCTGCGCCTTTCTCTTGATCATCTCTATTTCTGCTAGGACTAAGGTATTCCCAACTCATTTCAAGTGATCATTTCAAAATTCACTTTTCTTAGGTTTTCAGTAAGATCCTTGAAACATTTTAAAGCTCAGGTTGAATGTTAGTTGGGTTATTTTATTGTTTACTTTAAAATAGCTGTTGATAGTAAAGCCAAGAAAGACACTTGCTCAAGAAAAATGCATGCTTCATTCCGTTAGTATCGAAAGCTGAAATTTCTCATAAGAATGGAAATGTTTATTGGGTATTTCCGCATGCTAATGTACGATAACTTAAAAAGTATGAATTTATACCTTTAAAAAATAGGTTTGCCATGATAAACTTAATTTTCACTTTAGTAACTCATCCACAAAAAATATTTAGTGTAATTGTGCTTCTAACGAAATAAACAAAAACATTGAAACAGGAAATAAATGAACGTTGTTTTTGCGATATGCAATGGAATCCCTATTTAATAAGCCCTGATTTAACGGTTCTGTCGATTTAACAAATATCTTGCTTTTCCTCAAACGAAAGTTAAGCATAAATTTAATGGTTAATAAGTAGATAAAAATTTCCTAATTTTTTTCATTTTCAATCTTTTTTTCCGCTGGATGTAGGATGTAAGTCAGTTGCTAAATTATATGAGTTTTATTCGAGATCCACAGAATGAAAGAGAAAAAAAATATTATTAGAAACTGCTTTAAAACTCGGGTATTTATTACAATGTGTCATCTAATGGGACCTACCGGTAATAACAGAAAATTTTGAAAAAGTGCTATTCTCAAAGGATTGTTTGAACTTTGAAAAACCTATCAGTTTTCAGAATACGTAGCTATCGAAGTCCAAATTTATGGACTTTAGTGTACATTGCAATAATAATGAAACGGGCAGTAGGGACATGCTAGTGAAAATAAGAAGGAAGTACAACAACCAATTTTCATGGAATCTCTTTCTGGTCTACAAGCTGCAAAAAAAAATTATTGCAGAATTAAAATAGAAAATAGAGAAATTAAGGTTTTCCGCAAACGTTTTAGGGTAAATGTTTGAAACATAGACAGACTTTAATATCTGACTTTTTTAAACAGTAATAATTTATTTTGAAAAATAAAAATTTTAAAATACCATAATTATATTTTATATGCAAAAATATTTTCTCTGTTCATTTTATTTATATCTCATGTAGATTTTATTTACATTATTTTATTTATATATAATAACTGTAAGAATATATTTTTATGTTTTACTTCATACTTAACATCTGTTTTAGTCTCTCTCAGTTTAACGAATAATCTATATTTAACGAATTTTATCGAGAGTACCGGGCTGTTTGTTGAATCTGGAGTTAAATATAACTGCACTAGTATGATAAAAATGTAAAATGATACATGAAAGTAAAATGATATCACAAGCCATAAAAAAAGTTAAATATGATTATGAAATGCAAAATATGCCTACCTAGATAGATACAGATATTCCGAATAATCAGTGTATAAAGAATTATATTAGCATTAAATTTCAAACTGTTATTTCTTTTATTCCTTCTTATTAAATATACTAGAGTGGTGCTCGTAAATATGTAAAACCTGTAGACATGTAGAGTTTTATGACCATGAACTACTTACCGTAAATATTTTTGCTTAGCTGTCACTTCTGTTTTCGTTGATTCCTAAATTTGTTCACGAATTTAAGAGCTTTTGGAAGCATTTGCTGATCATCTTGATGCAATTTTCTCCCAGTTTCTGAATTTATTTGAATTCGGTTTTAGCTTTGCTAGCCGTACTTCCTCACGTAATTTGAGGGTCTGAACTAAAACTTGTAGGCATGCTTTGTCTTGTAAATTTCATATTGTAAATATTTTTTACTTTGCATCTGTTAAACCCGTAAGTAACGAAAATTTTTCGGTTATTGCATTGGCAGTGTAAATTATTAGGCAACAGAACTAATGAAAAAGATTTATTTTAAACATTCTTCAAGTTGCCTGACTGTCTTCAAGGATCCAGAGATAACAATAAAAGTAGTTAGATTCCGTGATACAAAAATGCTAATAAATTAAAATAAATATTCATTCATCTTTTTCATAGTGATACGTGCCTATTTTTAGCGATGTTAAAGTGCTCTTTTTTTGCATCCTCCTTTGAAGTATGAATGAAATGCTCTTCATGCAGGTAAATGTTTTTTGATGGAGGTAGAGTATTGATATCTAAAAGAGTGGATTTAACAGTTGCATTTGAAGAGGCCTGTTCTTATCTCTGCGTAAATTTAGTTTATCTTATACAGCATTTTCAATCTATCTGGCCTTAGTTTTACAACCACAGAATCTATTTAATCTGTTTAAAAATCCATTGTATATTTTGTACTGAATTTCTTTCAGTCTGGTTTGATTCTTTCATTATTACAGGTTTCTATAGCAACAGCTAAAATTCATGAGCCAGTATTAGCAACAAATGTTAGTTGCCCTTAGTATTAAATTAGACTAAGGTAATAAAAATAATATCTAATTTGATTCGTTCATAGAAAAGAATCAGCTCTGCATAAATTAGATTCTGCCTAGTAAATATTATAAATTGCGGGAATACGTTCAAAGTTTTTAACTCATTCTTTGCACAGTAAGCAACTTCCTTCTGTATTAGAAAATTAATAAATAAAAAAAAAGAATTACGTTTCATCAATCAAATACATCTTTTTATTAAATTTAAAGCTGCATCTTCTTATTTAAAAAAACTGGAACTTCAGATCGACATACGCTTTAAGTTGTATGGGGATTATCGATAGGTAGCATGGTATGGCAATGGAAGTGAAAACCCATATTTTAAAACACAATGATTTTTAGTTTCCAACAAGGCATCTAACGGCATAAATTCTGTGTATCGGAGTTAAGAAGTTCATCTCTCAAAACAATAATTAATTTATTACATGATGCTAGAAGTCTCGCCAAACCAAAATCTCTCAGAATATTTACATCGGAAAACTCTGCAAGTTATGTAAGATGATATGCCTCCCTTTAATGCTGATTGAATCACTCTGTGATTAACATTGCTCTTTGTTTTGCGCGTTATCATCCTACACTACCATCAAGGTAAAATAAACTAAGTAATGAGGGAGCCTTATCCTTCAATACTGCTTCTTAGCGTTTGGAAATAATGTACAAATCAAAAACAATCAAAGGTTCATGATTCGCATTTCATTTGGGCAAATTAATACCTTTACAACAACATATTCACAAATTTATTTCTAAATGTTATTATTAGTTAAATGCATTTAATATACAATTAAATATAAAATGATAAAATTCAAGGAACTTAAGATAATTAAACAATTTGTGCAGAACTTGAAATCAAAATGCATACTGTTAATTAATTTAACTGTGCGTTTTAAGTAAACGATTCATTTTACAGCAGAATATAAAAAATTTTTAACAAAAAACATAACAGTTTTATTAATAACATAAGAGGAATGAAAGGTGGTGTATTCAATTACTTTCCTAATTTGTTTTGGGTTGAAAAAGGTCTAAGGTGGAGTCAGGAAACCATTTATTTTTTACTTCAAAAATTTTCATATATAAGCAATATTTAGTGTTTTGTGATTTGTGAATGTCTTTCTCATAACAATGAAAAATTACATTCAGCATTCATTACTTTTACGTCTTTTACGTAAAGAAATACTTTGCAGAAGAAATTGAATTTTCTTTGTGAGAAACTGATGTCTCTAACTTACACGCGATGACGCCCTCATCACGTGTCTTTGATGCTGCTTCCTTGCGAAGTGGTTGATCATAGTTCCTCAGATACGAAAGCTTTCAAAAATTAAATTGTGAAACACATAATATATGAGGACTTTCTTACGCATATGTTTTATTTCACACAAATTTAACAGAATTTTGAATTTCAAGAGAAGCACTTAAGTTTCTAAACCACTTGTCTACAAAGATAAAAATGATCATCAAACTTTTGATTAAAAGGGCGATTAAATAATGTATGTTACCAGCAAGCTAATATTGCCTACATATAAAATCTAGTGCTATTACATGCTATATATTATTTCTAACTCTATGCTAGTTTCAAAATTAGAAATATTACTTCAATGTACATATTTAAATAGAATTTAAGAAATTTCTCGACAGTACAAGCAGAGCGATGTCATGATGTTAAAAATGATCTTTGATAACCACTATAATCTTCGTTCGATGTATATAAAGGCATTAAAGCTGTTTATTCCTGACTTAAAACGGGGGCACAGTTAATTCTTATGAAGGCAAAGAACATGCTTTTTAATCTTAAGGAAAGCTGTTTGATTTTTTATCATGTTTCTGTTTTTTATTTTATTGAACTAGTAGTATTGCCAATGAAACGAAGTTGTTTTTAGAGATTGCGTTTCAAAGTTATAGTGGCTTGCCTAGGTGAAGAGCCATTTCTATTGCAATACAAATTGCTTAAATAGGAGATGAAATAACGAATTAGTATCGATGTTTTCAGAATATCAGAGTAATTTTATACCTTTTAACTCAACTAGTTAACATGGAAACTAATAAGACTAACAGACTCATCAGAAGAGAATAATATATACTGCCAAAAATTAGAACAAAAATAAAACATTTACACTAAGCCGAAATCAGGGTCTAAATATTCTGGAAAACTTAAATAATGTAAGAGCAAAACATTATGCAAGCAGTTTAAATGTTTGCAGAATGTTTTAAATGTCTGCAGAATTGTTTTTACAAGCAAAGAAGCATCAAATTATGCTTTTTTGTTTGAAGAACACATTTAACGACTCTAATAACTAACTTTACAAGATCTTTCGTGCTTTTATCACCAGTATTTACACATTTCTGTAACCTTTTTCACTGTAATCTATTTTCATATGTTTTCAGGAGAGTTATGAAGCATCCATAGCCAAGTGCTGTACCTCTCACATTTTACGAGAATAAGTTTGGCAACAGCTGCAGTGGTAACTATGCCTACAGAATTTGTTGCGCGAGCTATAAAAAAAAAGGGTTAATTAAAAAAAGGGGGGTTAGGATTGCATTAAAAAAATTGAGTTCTATTTGGATGAAATGAAATCCGCTATGGACATTAGGGAGATTTCTCAATTTGCTGCGTTTTAGAAAATGAGGACTTCTATTTTAAGTTCGCGGTATTAAAATTGCAAAAGTTTTCTGAAGTTTAGGAAAAATACTCTTGGCTTGTTCTCGATGTACAGATAAGTGAAATTTTATGTTATTGTGGTTATATATAATTCTGAAATACAACTGTGGAATTAATTCTATTAAATGCTTTAAAAAAATCTGGAATGGTATTTTAATCAAATTCACTGAAACAACCTTGTATTTGGCGTACATTTACAAGAACAAGGTTGTTTCAGTGAATTTGATTGTCACATTGGCGTGTTTCTCTTCTATTGTAATGGTATTTTAATTTGCAGATGTTGAGTATGCATTCTATGTCGGAGCCTGTTGCAGTCAGGTGTGAAAAGTAAAAATTTTTACTCACGGAATAGAATGTGGCAAACCAGCCAGGATTATTACATTTATATATAGTTGAGAAAGTACTGTTTGGGTTGTATTATATTATTATAGAAGTAAATATTAATTTAAGTCTTCTTTGAAAAAGTTATTCGTTTAATCATCTGCAATGTTGAATTGCGTATTTGCATTTGAAATAATTTCGATTTATTGAGTATGAATGTTATAACCTATTTTATTCATTTTTATTATATTGAGTTCTTTTTTTGGAATTGCTAAGTAAAAATTTTTGGAGGATTTGTCAGCAATGTTGCTAAAATTACAGATTTTGAGTTTTAAATGGGTCTGCATTTAAAGGTTAAAAAGGGATGTTAATATGCTAAAGAAAAGCGTGTAACGGGCACGCAGTGCTTTCACTAGAATAGTTAAGGTTCTGAGGAACGAACTTAGTAAAGATGATCAAGCGGATAAAGCTGTATTTCAGATCTCATGAATTCTCATGATTATGCGTGCCATCCAATTAGTCTAAAAAATGCCAAGTTTGCTGTGCTATTCGAAATACACTATCTTTTGTTACCCCTGGAGTTTCAAATGATAGCCATGTTCTTTATTTTTCACATGCATAAAACTTCCATTTTGCCACTCATCCATTGTCCAGTTTGGAAGTTCCCAACGAAGTAGATATTGACCCCCTGAAATTTTAGAGAGTTAGTGATGATCAAGACGTCTGTTGGGGGATCTATAAAAAAGGGCAACTGTATGCAAAGGCAAGTGATTACTATAATTAAAATTTCACTTATTACAAAAAAATTATTAATAAAACTGATAATTAAACGTTTATTGATATAAAGTTGTATTAAGAAGCAGGGAAGAAAACATATAAAATAAATGCAAGGGGGAAAATACCAAAAAAGTATTTAATATATCTTTTAAATCAATAATATTTTTAATATATACATTTTTATGCGAAAAGGGCAATATAAAAAAGTAAAATACAGGAACACAAGAAAACACAATAAAAAAAATATGGAAAACGCAAAACTTCCTCAGAAGATATATCGTTATATGCAAGCCTCTTGCGAAATTTGAAAGAAAATTGTAATATTCCTTTCTAAGACACTGAAAATTTGATTGTGCTAATATGGCTTATGAAGCACTGAACTACGATATACTTGATTTTGATATTATGATTCCAGAAGAGTTGATTATGTTGAAGAAGGATGCTCAAGCACAAGTTTTATTCAAAACACTTGTGTACATTAAGTTTTGTAATTTAATAATCCTCCTAGGTAAATATCCCAAATAAAAAGGTGTTGGCGAACTAACGTTATTGACTTAGCATAATAATATCTTACCTACAAAAATGCAGCCCAACCGGTATAGTGGTTAGCGTCGCTGACTGCCGTGCGGAAGGGCTCGGGTTTGAATCCCGGAGAAGGCATGGATGTTTGTAAATGTGTAGTGTCGGTGCGGCATGGCGGCACTTTAAATATGCGGCGAGCCGAAAGTCCTCTCGTGTGGATTGGTGGGAGATCCCTGGATTCCCCCCTGGGGTGCTCTCCCTCAAAATTGGGGGTGGAAAATAGAAGTCCAACCTCTCTTCGGAGTAGGCTCTGGCAATCATTCTTCCATGTGGTAAATGAACACGACAACAACAACAACAACCTACAAAAATACAATTTAGTCAAGTCATTAATGTACTACAGAAAACAAAAAACAGGTTGAATTTATTTTAAACGAGTGATTTAAGAATTAAGCAGTTCTATGCCAAATGTTAAAAAAATTCCACCAATACATGAAGCGCAGCCGTCACATTAATTAAAATCGAACTTCTGGGCAATTAGAATCTGGGATTTTGTTCAAGAAAACTTTTCATGTTTCTAATATTAAAATATTAATAGTGCAAAAAATAATAAAATAAAAGTCTAATAAACTATTTCTCAAAACGTTTGTTCATATTTGTAGCCTAATTGTTATCTTTAAGTTATTATGATAATGTTGTATGCTTAATGTAATAGAAAAAAATCTAATGAGACCTGTGAAGGAAACCATTCATTTAAAAGGGGCCGATGCAAGAAAATGGTTGGGAATCCCTGGTCTAGCTGATTCTAAGACTCTTCGAACAATATCCAATTTTAAGCTCATATGCACATTTTTTAATACTCAGTTCTGTAAAAAGTTCTATTGCTGATAACCTTATAATTTTTTTCCTTATTTTGAAACTTTTTCTAAATATATCCACCATCAAGTATACACTATTTCAGAATACTTCCACTGTGATACTTTTTCTTCATACTCTGGGTCTTTTATACTTATTTGTAGTGCTGAAATAGATAAAAATTCGCGTTTAATAATTTCAGGAAGCACTTTTATTAGATTTACCATTTTTTAAATGAAAAATAACCAGTTTTCTAAAATTAGCTGTATTTTCAAAACCACAACTGATTTAGAGTATTTTGTTTCCTACGTTAATGAAAACGCAAATTTGGCACAATTTCTGTAGTTCACGTCACATGTCAGTGTCATTTGACATTGACATTTAAAATATTAATCAAGTTAAGCAAGTTTTTATTGGCAAGGTAACAAGTTTTTTAACAGTAAAATCATTCTTAATCCGATTAATTAATCTAACGATTAATGCGCGCAAAACGAAGCTATAGGTTCTCAACCAGCGGAAATTTCATAGTTTCCGGTGGGGAGCGAGAAATGCGGTCAGATTTTTATTTAGCTGGTAAGTATTTAGTTTTAATTTATGAGTATAAAAGATTACTCTTGTCCAAGTTTTGGTATTTATCAACATTTTCAGTACTTTTTGTGTTTAATTTATAAAACATGTTAAAAATTCAATTAAATCTAAATAAATGTTTATATGCATATTTTCGAATTTGAGAAAAGAGGACGGATGGTCTAGCAATGGCGAAAAGGTTGCAGGGGATAAAAAAAGGTTAAGAACCACTGTAGAAATAATTAGGATTTAGTTGTCTATTGTGATGAAAATAAATTAATAAATGAAAGGACATTCAAATTCCTTACCTCAAATTCAGTAAATCTGAAGTATGTATAGTATATATAATAAAATATTCTAGAAATGGTAATAGATATTTTGGTGTTGATGTAACGGGGAATAGAAAGAAAGTTTGATGTGAATAAACATGAGACAGTTGGTGCATCAAAATTTACTTACAATGATAGCAGCTCAACGCTTATTTATTCTTAACAAAACATTCATAACAACACTGCTGTATTGGCGCAGTTCGTGCGCCCGTTCTTAAACAGTGAGAGTACATTTTTACTCTTCACCTTTTTATTGCAGCATATTTGAGTTAAGAAAGTCAAATGCAGTATTGGAATCTAGTATGACTGAACTGAAAAGAAATGCCCAGATTCCAATATGGATGTTTGTGAAGTTACAACTCCGAAGTTCGTGAAGTTATAATTTATTTTGATTGGTTGGTAAATATTTTGATTTGCAAAATTTAACATTAGTAATGGCAAACGACATTTTACAGATATTTTATGCTGCGTCATGACCGTCATATAAGAATCATTTGAAAAGGGTTAATTTTGAAATGAAGCATTCAGAGAGATTTATGATAAGCATGTTACTGTTTTTGAGATAGAAAGAAAAGAAAACCAAATTTAAATGGAAACTTAAGGGGCTACTGCAGATTAAAGTTAAAATTTTATTTTACGCACTATTTATCTTATACCTACCCACACACATACGTACATACACGCATATATGTGTGTGATGTATGTATGCGTGTGTGTGTATATGAGATGAGTCAGAAATGTGGTTATAAGTCTGACTGCATCTTGTGATTACAGTATTATGGCTAGCTGAGAGATGATTTCAACGGAAAATCAAACCTTCAAACTGAAGAATGATACTCAGTTCCAGCCAGATTCCCATTATCATTGCTCGAAGCTTCGAATCGCTTAAACGCTTCGAATCTTTAACGATGTTCCTGCATCAAAGCTATTACAATTCTTTCCAGCAGTGCCCCCAACGAGATGTTTCCCACTGTAAGCAATAATTGCAACTGCAATTGCAAATTGCGGTTGCATATTCAGGGCCAACTGCGCTAATGATAAAGTTCAGGCACGCGTCTTTCATATGAAATGGAAAAGAAAATTAAGTTTCAAATCTGATCCTCTATTTGCCATTTCCCTCTACAATATATAGTTAATTTACTTCAAATTTATAAGCCATATTTCTGATTCATCCTGTGCACAAGCCATATTAGAGGATAAAGTCATCGAAATTAATAAAAGTATTTGCTTTATTTTTATTCAACGTCTAAATATCTGTGAGCTGCTTTAAAAATAAAATTAAGAGTGTTTGAATAGTATTCATGTTTTATGCTGGCTTGCAATTTATCATAGCCAAGCAGGCCAACTGGTTGAAAATAGCGATCTCTTTATCAAGATTTTGAGGACTTCGAAACTTCGTTCCATGTCAGGATTAACATCAGCTAAATTCTCTTCTGTATACTGAGTGTGACTGAAATTTATGTCAAGTTCTTTTGCCGTTAGTTTCTTAATATCTGGTCCAGTCAAGTATGAAATTAAATCAGTGGATGTCAGTGAAAGTAATTTTTTCATCTAACAAGAGTTCTACACCATCGTTCCTTTCATGGTTTAATTCTCGATTTTATTCCAATCACTGCCAGAAGAGAAATTTTGCTACTTACTGAAATCTGATACAACGTTCAGCAAATCTTACTGCTAAAATGTATTAATCTCTAAAACTAAATTATCCTTCAAATGAGTAATTGTTGTAACTTTTTATTGCAAAAATTTCTGTTGTACTGTATTATGAATGCTGTATCTCACTCTTTTCCTTTAGTCATGCTACCTTATTTTCGCACATATCCAGCAAGAATTCGAGGCTCTCTTAATACAGTAATATCTCGAAGTTATGAAAAGAACGCGTAAGTCGGAGCTAAATTTGCATAAAAGTATATGCATAAATGAAATTTAACATATGAAGTTTTATTAAATGAGATCAAGGATTAAGAAAACATTTGTTTAGAAGAAATGTATGCAATAAAGAATGTTATTGTCATACATATTAGTTCAAAATAATGTTAAAATATGTATGCTATATAAAATGGAGTTAGCCCACAAGCGGGCAAGCGGTAAAGCTGCTGAATACTGGTAATTCGATTCTAGGTTCGAATCCCGCGAACCAGCTGTCTGCATGGCCATTTTTGTGGTTTTTCCCGTGTGTAACATGTATACAAGCCAGTTTCCCTTAGAAAGTCCTCCATGAAGGCATCCCTTCCCTTAAGCAGATGGCCCTTGAGACTGCCGTAATAACATAAATCAACTAATAAAATGAAGTTATTTCGATGCAGATGGCTTTATAAAATTTATCGAATTGTCTGACGAATGGATGACTTCTTTTGCATAGCGTAAAATTTTCTTCTAACAAGATTTTTTTCTTAATTCCTTGCCTTGTCGTTAGAATGCTTTTCTCATCAGAGTCTATGTCCCCAAAATTTGTAACTCTTTTTAAGTTGAGCCGAGTGAAATTGTAGTTTTTATGTGCGTCTGATGTGTCGACTTCTTCAGTAGCCATTTTCTCATGATAAGCGATTGTCGGCTCTTTGTTAGATATGTGCAACAGCTCTCAACGTTATTATTGCCATCTTCCAAATATGTGGCAAGATTAAAAACTTCTATTCCATGGCCGGCTTGATCAGTTTCTGGCGTTGTTTTTGTCTCGCGCTTGAAGAAAAATTGGTGAATTCTCTTCCAAACACCATTCAAGGTTTTACGAAATATTTCATTACAGGTTTCGCCAGCGAATTTTTGTGGCGCTTAAAACGTTGAGTAGTGCGGAGAACTGGCAGAGTGAAAAATAAGGAACAGCGTTAACTTCGAGCTGGCGAAAGCCGGGGTTATTACTCTACAGTAATTTCCTGAACTGTACATATTACTTCTTTTAAATGATCAGAAGTAAAAAAATTAAAATAGACAAATTTACTAGAAGCTAAAAAATTTTGAAAATGTTAGACTAAAAACTGTACTTTTTTTTAATATCGAGATTAATAATTTGATTTAAACTTCGAAGTGTATTTAAGGGATTTTTTAAAATTTAACATATATAAATCAAGTATTTTTACTGAAATGTAGCCATAACCAATATTAATGTTCTTATCGATTTTTTCACGTGAAAACAAATGATTTATTTATCAAACTCATCAAATATGCACTAATTTAAAATGCTCTTAATTAAATTTTATTTTGTTATATAACTTTTTTTAATATACTGCGGATACAATTTGTATCTTTATTAAAAATAAATAGTCGCTCTTTATAATTAGAAGAAAAAGAGTTAATTTTCCTGATCACTTAATGTAATTTAATAATTAACACCTCATAAATACTTTAGAAAAGAAAAAAAAAGGTATGATAACATAGTTCTTCTCGCCCGACGAAGATTCCACTTCTCCTCCAATTTAAAAGGGATTTTCTTGATCTCCATCAACTAAGAATACAAACTTTTCTCTTGGTAATTTCACATAAAGAACGCATAAAAAAGATACATGCAAGAGGACTTGATGGCAAGTTCCTTTGAAATAACTCTCGTGTAAATGCTAAATGTTATCTCTAACGGAATAAATGTGAAGTTTTTCTTCAAGCTTCTGAAAGGCAGAATAATTTCTTTATTTCATCATGACTGTCATCTTTAAACAGAAATATTTGCACATTATGATGGGTCTGAAAGCTGATATATATATAAATGGAGAAAGGAAGTGTAAAGTATGGTTCATAAAACGATATTAATCAAGGTGAAGAAACTCATTTAATGAACCGCTTGGCAATAAGGCAAGATAGTATATTTGATGACAGCAAACAAGAAACAAGTATAAGAAGTCAGCTTATAATAACGGAAGTACCATTTGACGATAGCTCCTATCTCTTTTCACAACTAGGATCTAGGAAGTACTTGTTTCTTAGAACAACACTACTGCAGAAAATGGCTTTGATAAAGAAAGCAATATGTAATTTCTCCATGAATCCCTCCTGTTAAAAATAAAAGGAAATAAATAACCAAGCTATTAAAATTCCAAAAATGTGATGCAGTATGAATTCCAGGAGAGACCTGAAAAAAGGTGCGAAATAATTCTTGCACTGATAAGAAGAGGATTCAGTATTTCGTAACAACTAAATTTAAATTACCGTCCTGAGCTTTTAGGCAAATGAAGTAGAAATCGAAATTAATAGAAGACTTTCTTGTCGGTTATTTGGCTACAGTAAAAATTCATACTCTTTGAATACAAAAAAGTAGTTACTAAACTCATTTATCTGAAATTAAATGCAGATCGTTAGCAGTCAATACTGCTTGAATCATATCATTCAATATTGTTTATTAATGAGTTAGTTTGTAATCCTTAACAGACTCCAAAATTTCTTAAATGGCATATGAGTATAAAAGTGTTTAGAAAGATTTATAGAAGCCTGAAGCAGTGGTTTCAAACAGATACATGCATTTAAGAAAATTGATTATCTGGTTACACCGAACAGTGAAACAGAATAAACTTTTGTTACAAAGCCCTCAAAAGCTAAAATTTTCGGTAGCCAATTTTTAGATTTTTGACATTTATTTCAGATCGATTACCAAACTTTCTTCTCTGACATTATTTTTGAGCAGCAAATATTTTATTTTCTACGATACTTACTTGGCTATAGTAAAAATTCATACTCTTTGAGTACAAAGAAAACAGTTACTAAACTCATTTATCTAAAATTAAATACAGATCCTTAGCAGTCAATACTGCTTGAATCATATCATTCAATATTATTTATTTACGAGTTACTTTGTAATCCTTAACAGACTGCAAAATTTCTCAAATGACATATGAGTATAAAGATGTTTACAAAGATTTACAGAAGTGTCCTCAACTGTTCGTAAATAATTATAATTAGTAATAATTATGATAGAATATTATTCTAATCAATTTTATGCAATATTTTTCCTCGGACATTTTAAAATAGAACTGTAATTAGTTATTATTTAATTAGTTCAATTTTTTTTTAGCTTTCTGAGTATCTGAAACAGTAGTCTCAAACTGTTGGCCCGTAGGCCGCATCCAACTACCGAAACAGTTTTATCTGGCCCATGTATTTGTTTTAAATACGATGCATATAAAAGATTTCGACTGCTGTTCCGCTGGTATGAAAAGAATTGCATAGAGCTAATGTGTGCTATCGGCTACGGAAGGCAAAAATAAAATACACTGCTCGACATTGAAAATGCAACACCAAGAAGGAGTGGTCAGAAAGTGATGAAATTTGGAAAAAAGGCAGAGACAGCAAGCAGCAATAAGTGATCTTTATTTCAAAATGATAGTCATAATACAGAGCGAGAACGGCGTCGGCTCAGTAGGATGTAGGACCACCGCGGACAGCCATGCACGAAGAAACACATCTAGGCATAGAGTCAATAAGAGTGCGGATAGTGCCCTGAGGGACGGCTCCCCATTCCCCTTCAACCATTTGCCCCAGTTCGTCTGAACGAGGCAGGAGCAGAGTCTGCAAACGGCGTCCAATTACATCCCACACATGTTCGATTGGTGACAGGTCAGGAGAGTACGGTGGCCAGGGAAGCATCTGTATACCTTGCAGAGCATGTTGGCAGATGTCAGCAGTGTGTGGTCGAGCGTTATCCTGCTGCAAAATTGCATTAGGCAGCCCCTAAAGGTAGGGGATTGCCACCGGCCCCAGTACACTATCCAAGTATCGTTGGGCCGTCAGAGTGCCCTGAATACGAACTAGAAGTGACCTGGAATCGTAGGCAATAGCGCCCCAAACCATTATGCCATGTTCTCGCGCGATGGGGGCGTTCCACAGTTACTGCCGGATTAGATCTGTCTCCACGTCGACCCCACATACGTATGCGGCGACTGTCACTGGATAAACAGAAGCGTGACTCATCTGAGAACACAACGCTTCGCCATTCTGTCATCCACATCGCTGCAGTCCGGCACCATTCTAAACGTTTTCGTGTATGCTGTGGAGTCAATGGTTGTCTTCTTAACGGACGCCGTGAGTGCAGGCCACGTTCAACCAATCGACGGGAAATGGTTTTCGTCGACGCGGGAACATCCAGGGTATCTTGCACATGCTACAGAATCGCGGTACAAGTGACTTGCGGAACCGTCACAGCTTGTCGGCGGATGCGTGGATCCACGCGTGCTGATGTCACTCTGGGTGCACCTGCACCCCTCTTTCTTCGCACTTTCCCTTGTTCCAACCATGTTCGCCATAGGCGATGCACCCTGCTCGCATCCATGTGGGTATCACCTGTGATTTGACGTAAGGTCTAACCCGGCCTTCTCAGTCCGATCACCATGCCCCTAGTAAAATCCTCTATCTGCTGGAAGTGCCTTCGTTGACGGCGGCCTGGCATTCTTTCCTATTACACGTATCCTCCGAGACAAAAACCAACTTTCTTTGATAATTCGCCTGGCAGAAATAACGAGACGAGACTTGCCCATTCTGCACGTTCCTTCCTTTATATCTGACTTCACGTGCATCGGAGAGCTGCGCATTTCACATCATTCGCATAACTCAGTGACGTGCGTCTACTCTAAAATTTGCATAAATTTCTGACCACTCCTTCTTGGTGTTGCATTTTTAATGTCGAGCAGTGCATATGTTACGGTGAAACACCGAAATCTGGAGAATGTCGACTTTCACCGGCGAATGTCAACTTTCACATAGTCGCTTGGTGTATGTCCGAAATATTTTCCAAATACTCTTATTTCTGACTTACACCAGTGAATGTCGACATTCACCATGTACTAATGGTGAATGTTGAATATGTGAGAATATTATATTTTCTTCTCCGTAATTCAGTCGCGAAAAAACACACAAGTACTTAAAACACACAATACATTCAAAATGAGAAAGGAAAATAACAGAAGTTAAAAAACTTACTTAATTATACAGTACGTAGTAAATGAGAAAATAAAATAATAGTAATAAAAAACTTACTAAATTATGTGATTCAAATCTGATTAATTGCAACAACTTAAACTATTATGAGACTTTGAATTGCACAAGAGGCCCTTGCTTTTACAACTGCATTTATGGGAAACAGCCAGTCGCCTCTCTTTTCGACCTACACCAGAGCATATCTGTGATTGTCGACATACACCGGTGAGGGTCCGAATGTACAAGAATGCAATGTTATATTCGATCTTTCGCCGACGTATTTGATGAAAGTCGACATTCTCCAATTTCGGTCTATCACAGTAACATATATACAAATTGGAGCTTTGTCATTCTGTGCTTTCATGTCAGGCCACATGAGTAAGGTAAGGTGTGCAGATTTTTCCACATTCCTGCAGTCAGTAAATTTACTTGCCAGACAACAGTTTACGCCGGCCAACAGTTGGTGACGCTTCTATATGTTGGTTTTACCTGTATTTTTCTGTCTTCTAATTATTCTTTCTTTGAGTCAGTCGATGGTTTCTTAGCTGGATACACAACTACACCATTCATACTGCTATACCGATGGAAACAAGCTAATGTACGGTTTATAAAACCTGTTTATGAGTACTTTTTATTAAATCTACATTTTATCAATACCTATAGTTCAGAATCGTGTACATATTTTTTGTGTAGCTTTCATATGAGAATTTACCTTGTTGAATTAAATATGCAAGTAAAATTGTAATAGTGATGTTAGTTAAGAGATTAAATTGCAAATTATATCTTTAACAAAGGAATTGTTAAGGAATTGTTATGAGTTTATCTTAATACCAGAGCTTGATAGAAATTCTGGTTAGGAAACTTGGTACAATATTTAATACTGCTACTGTGTACCTTAAAAAGAGTGATTCTAGATATGATAAAACTGGTCAGGAATTTAGTAATTTTAGTTTTAAGTTTCATTTTTTGCTCTTATTAGAGAAGCCTCCACAATTCTTGTTTATACGAAAGTTTCCTTTTTTACGTTTATTTTTTTTATTATTTATTTATTTATTTATTTACTTAATACTGCTTTTATTTCATTTCAGGATATTTACTACATTTTATTCTCTGTGAAGAAAACATGGTGCATAAATTATTTATTTCTAAGTTGAAAGTATTGCAACAAAATCCGAGCGTAATAATCTCAAATCAGTAATCACATTTAGCATAAATTTAAGTTTACTGTTTGAATTGTAAAGTTCTACTGTCTATCTGTTGTGTAGAATCTTGAGAAATAGTGATTGCACTGAACAAGGGTTAAAATGAGCCTTTATTAAACTATTTAAATCATCTACAATGCGTCAACTTGACGCTAACATACTACGCCTCAACTTGGGCGGTAACTGAAACAGTAGAATCAAACTTAAAATTGAAGTTATTCGCAAGTAGTATAATTACACTGCAGGGCTCATACAATCCTGTATCCTACAGCCCGTAGATTAGTCTAGTGGCAGCAAGATGATAGCGATTAAGCCACGTCTAACCAGCAGTTACTGCTGGTTAGACTCACGGAAATTTCCCAGACTCTCTCTTTCTGTCTACTGGAACGTCGATATTTAACTTATTCTCCCACTAGTAGAATTTGCATTTCTTACGCGCGCTACCAAATTCAAATATTCTGGCACCGACAATTAGGGGAATGAAGGCTTTTAGGAAAGTAACTTAAAATTAAATTTAACTGGTTATTTAAAATAAATACAAATCCCTACAGTATGTATAAAGATAGAGCAATTTTATGTTATTTTTGGTATCATTTCTGTTTTAAATTCATCGACTTTTTTATTTCTCACTAGCTTAGAGAAAATTTCAATGTTTCATTGCTTAATATAATGTTGTTAAATTATATTTATTCTGGCGTGTTTTTTTCCTATTTGCGCAACGTTACGCTGTTAGAAAACAAAACTTTTAAAATGCCCAATTTAGTTTTGATTTGGATTTTATGGTGATATGTAGCAAAATAAGACGACGTTCCTAAGATATTTTTAATAGACTCAACTTTTGCATGTTAATTTTTTACACAGATTTTTGGTATGTGTCGATGCCATGAGGTTACTCATGGTTTTATAAACAAATTATGTAAATATTGGGCATTTCTTCTCAGTTATTAGTCCATGAATGACCTCCTTGAAAAGACAGATAACTCTTAAATAATTTGTGTGAATTAGCCTGCACATACTCGAGTATATCTATAATTCCGTAGTTCGTAGAAATCATGGAATCGCAAACTATTTAAAAATATTAAACCTTATCTTTATTTAGATGAGGTATGATGCTTTAAAAGTGGCTGAAAATCTATACCAGCCAAACAATTTTAATTGCTCAGGGGTTTAAGAAAAATTCCGGTCTCAGAATATGGTTTCACAAGTGGAGAAATAAGTAGCTCGCTTTGTAGATGAAATATTCAAATGTTAATCATTAAGAATGTATCAGTTTTACTAATTAAATATGAAGTACGAAATGAACATTTTCTTTAAGAATGTTTAATCAGAGTTTATGCTGATATTTACTGTACTGTTATACTTTTAATACTGTCGTTTCAGCTCTGAAAACTATCACTGATGACCTTAGTACTCTAATATACTATTATTATATTTCCATTTTGATCCACTCTTCTTGTGTATAATTTTATCTCGCTGAAGGTACAAAGTGCACATTTCCAAAGATACAGTGTCTTAAGGAAGGCAAATCAGCGAAGTCAGCCATTACGCTACTTCATTTTAAGGGCATAATTTGAATTTTCAATGCATGTAGATTCAACAGTGTATGAGTTGTTAGAATAATGTAAAAAATTGTTTTAGTAATTTTAAATTATCCTTTATTTTATTAAATTATTGTTTCTCCTGGGAAAATGCTAAATCCTGGTTACTACCTAAGAATTAGAGATGTCATCAACTTCAATAATCGCTATCAATCGAAGAATCTTTAAATGAAAACAATACGATGTAACTTTTTCGTTTTCCATATCTTTGCTAGCCCTGGTTCATAATTAATGATACTACATATTTCTGTACCGAATAGGCTTTTCTAAAGTTTTATGAGTTAAGTAGTTACATTTTATTTTTCGGAAACTAATTATACTCAACGTAATATCAGTAGCCCATTAAGATGTAAAATTTAGCTTTGCAACTTAGAAATACAAGCAACGAAAGGAAACAATAGTGTTCTTTGAGTAAAGAATTACAAAAGATCAACAACATAAGTATATTCTTAAAACAGTTTTTCGAACACTTATTAATTTCTTTCATTCCCGATCATTACTTTGCGAAAACAGATTATAACAACTAAAGATCCTTTACTACTTGTTAAGTTTACTATAGCAGGAAAAATCAGCATAGAATGTATAATTTCGTAGGACTACAATTTCGAAGGCTAAATGAAACATTAGTGTTGGCGAGATCCTCTTTCCTTAATTCTTACTATGGGCACAAAAACAATTGAAAAGGTAAAAGTTAGCATGAATGTTTATTCTTCACAGCTTATGGGCATTAAAATAATACAAAACAAATTTATCATCTCTAGTTTTGGAGCTTCAGAACATATTAGCTGGGTTACAATTCCAGTATCTGTATCAGACAGACAAAGCTCATCTAACTTTCAACATTTACCAAGAGTGATAAGGTTAGACGTTCACTTCCATTCAAGTCAGCAGCTCTAGGCAAGCAGTAGAGACATCAACTTACCCCGACAACGTTGTTGTTGTTACTTGTGCTCACTTGTCTGACAGGAACATCAGCCCAAACCCACGAAATTCATTGTGGCAAGAAGTGCAAGATACGCCTGTCTTTGGCAACAGCCTTGAGCACTTTACATTTGACAGTACGATTTAGCTCAGTTCCGCCTCCAATTTTGATGGAGAGCACCCCAGAGGAACGGGTCCGAGGGTCTCCCACCCCTCTCCCCTTCCCCCAAACCACACGAGAGGACTTTCGACTCGCCGCGTATTTAAAGTGCCGCCATGCCGCACCGACACTAGACATTTACAAACATCCATGCCTTCTTCGGGATTCGAACCCGGGCCCTCCAGCACGGCAGTCAGCGATGCTAACCACTATACCGGTTGGGCGGCACCCCGAATCGTATTGGTTACGATTTAATTCTCATTTTAATCTACGCCACTTGCCATAAAATCTACATAAACCTCTGCATTGAGTAAGTGACGAAACGAGCTGTAAAAAAAAGAATTAATATAAAACTTACTGTTAGTAAAGCTTGAATGAAATGTTCCTAGGTAACTTTCACTTTCTTATGCTGATTACTTTTACTTTTCATCCATCTGTCTGTTAATTCAGAGCTTTAAATCTATACAATATACGAGAATTTTTTTTAATGTGATTTAAAATTTAATGGATATTCAGGAGGAGATCAGATATTACACACTTTTTTAACTTTACAACCTTTGTTTAATTAGTATTTAATTATCCATCTTTTATCACTTTAAATATCTTTCTACTCTTAAAATATTTTCCAATCGCTGAGTGAATAATATATATATCACTTTGTAAAAACGTTTCGGGTTTCGTAATATCTCATAATATGGTTTATTTCTTAATTAAGTGCTATTAATTTTGATGCTGAATGCTTTCTCCAGACCCCCAGTTTTGCAAATTCGAGTTGTGCATTTGCTCTTTTGAAAAATCTTTTCATTACCTTTTCAGTACTGCAATATATATCCTAAACTTATAGAGTTATCAGGTTTTGTGGAAGTCGGAAACATGAAAAATGTACAATCGCAATCCTCGCAATGGTATTCGAATTTCGGTCTTCCAGATTGCTAGCTGGACGTGCTTCCAATTACGCCACAAAAGCCCACATTTAAAAGGATAAATACTTTACAAATTTGAAAGATACTTTTTTATGCATAAAATGCATCTTCTTTAGGATAAGTTCTTTATTCTAAAGAAGGATAAATGATAAAGAATTTGTCCTCCACCTCATTTATTTTAGGATGCATTCTTTATGCTAAAAAGCAATTTATCCTTCACCTAAATGCGAAACCTTTATCTGTGTTTGCATATGTAAGACAGAAAAATAAGGTGAATTTCGTATTGCATATAATCTAACTTTTATGTATCTCTTTTGTAGATATAGAATAGAAGAAACAATTTCGAGTTATTTTAGCAAGAAACACGATTATTATGCTTTATTAGTATATCATTTAAAAAGTAAGACATATTCCGCCCTTTGCTCTTTTTTTTTTCAAACCCGAAAGAGCACTTGACATAAATTTCAAGGCTATTAGATTCAAATTATGTTGCATTTACTTCAGAGAAAAAAATTCATTATTTATCTCTCGCCACGCAAATCTGGGAAGCAAAGATTTATTTCCTTTGATAGTAAAGGAAAAAAAGTAATTTATATCCTGTTTTCAACATCTAATGCTAAAACAGTAGCGTTGTTTAAAAGAAACATAAAATATTCGAAGAACTTAATGAACTTAATTTACGAGGCAGATGATTTGAAATATCAGATTAAGTAATCTACTGACGTGTAAAATCACATAGCTAACTGCCGCGGTGTTTAAATTGTTACCCTTTTTGTTCAGATTCGTGACTGTTCACAACCATGTTTAATTTTCTTTACGTTTAAATTGGTAGCATACGGCAAGAATACAAAAAGCCTTTTTCTATTAAGAAGTCAGAAATTTGTTTTTCTGCTAAGATTTAAAGCGATTAGTCAGTTTAAAAGCGTCGTGCAGAGTTACCTAAAAAGAAAACTGAATATATATCTCTTGATATTATTTTATAGAATATTTGTCAAGTTCAAAAAGGAGCCAGGGTGAAAATTAAAGCTTTAGAACTGCTAATCTTAAAAAGCTGTTAGCTTTAACTTATGATTTGAGTATCACAAAATTCAGTTTTTACGTCTGTTTGTAATATTTTACACTTAAAGTAATTATTTATTACATCGAAATAACTAGTAATCAAGCATTTTTTTTAAATTTCAGAATCAAAATACATGGGAATCAGACTCAACTAAAAAAAAGAAGTTTAAACTTGACAATTTTATTTGAATTCTAAGTTCTTTCAATAAGCACGTTACAAAATTTCGACAAGAATTTTATAATCCATTTCTTGCTAAATGTATTTAATAGGTTATAAATTTGATCACTGTGGGAGTTTGCGCTTAAAGTTTTACCAATTATTTAGCTTTATATTAATAGCTTTCCTATGGGTCTTGTCTCGTCTCGTTTCTCATTGAGAGCAAAGGTTTAAACGAATTTTATGGTTAGCAGCATAATTTAAAACAAATATATAATTTTAAAGGGAATCTCATTGTAATTCTCTCTGGAGTCCTTCCATTAAGGAAGCACTAGCAGAGTATAATTTTGGGAACTACTGAAAGGTTTAGCTGAGTTAGATAGTTTCCATCTTATGCAAAAGGTGTAAATCTGAATAGGTTTTTGTCGCATTATGCGCATTCGCAGCATTATGCGCATTCGCAGCATTATGTGCATTCGCAGCATTATGCGCAGGAAGTGTTTTTTATATTTTTCCAATATATATACCCATCCCCTTACGTGGCTTACAAGTCCTTACTCGGCCTTTATTTTCGCACTCGTTGGGGTCGTAGTCATATAGTTCCAATTGCAAAAGTGTTTTAAATGATGAAAATATTCATGTTCTGGCAATATTAAATTAAAAAGTAATAATAATAAATTTTAACCGATAAGGAAATCTAACTTTTAATGAGATCTTCCGTTTACTATTCGTATATTTGGGAAAGCTGTAGACTCTTCATGGAAAAACAAAATTATAAGAAGTTTGACTCTCATACGACAAAAATTGACCGGGATATTTAGTTTCAAAATTTACAATTTTTTATGTCATTTTCAACCTGCCTTGAAAAAATGGTTAATTAAGAAATAAATTTAAACGAAATGCAGCAAAAAATATATATAATTTAATAGGCCATAAGAGGAAGTAGTGTGGTGGCCACATCAGATTTTTTAAATTAATTATTTTAGTAGCTTTTCGATAGAGTTCTTCTTTTTCTAATAGCAAATTTAGACCAAACTGAAGAATTTCTTCTTAGAAATGTTTTCTTGAAGAAGCGATGATAATAAAATGTTAAAATAATGCCCATTCTAAGAAAACTTTAATGAATGGGATGATCTTTCGTATATTATCCATTATTTTTTAAGGGGGGAAGTAAAAAACGCAAACATTATATTTATTACAACTAACGTTTTTGTCATCCGTGTAGTGTCTGATCACTTTTGTGAAATTTCCTACTGGTGAAAGTACTGGAAGCATCTTTTAATTCACACTACAAAACCAAGAATGTCGGCTCATTCCAAATTTTATTTCCACACTCTACACACTGGCAAACCCTACGTATGGCATCACATCGTAACTAGCATATTAGTAGTAGTGCGTCCTCATCATTTCTTTTCTAATGTCATTTGAGAGCAAATTTTCTCTATGGTGTACGCTTATAATCTCTGGAATACAAAAATCCTTAAGCAGCTTGCAAATGACGAACTTTCTTTGAAAACTAGCCTCAAAGACGCTATGGTTGAGAAATTTATATTATAATAGCATAATGAAGAAATCTTAGGGTAATAATAGTAAAAGTCTTATATAATAGTAAAAGTCGAAAATCCCCTTCCCCCAAGATCTACAGTAAAATGCGTTAGTTTTCTGAGTGGAAATCAACATCATCTTCTTGAATGAAGATAGCGCAAAGGGAAATTGTCGATGACATGCAAACGAATTGATTTTACTAATTTACTTATTTATTGATATTCTTATTATTTTCAAACGACGAACGTATTCTCGAATGCCCAAACATTAGCATTCTGTGGTTGTTACTACTCGTCGTCATTTTGAAAGACAGAATAAAGTATAAACGTCGACCAAAATGAAGAACAACCACTGTTTTCCTTTACGTCGCTTCTTCAGCACATGGCTACATATTGCTTAGAAGGTATCTAGATAAGTACTAACGGCAATTTGCACGGTTTTATATTTTATTTTCACCTTGGTTTTATATTTTATTTCACCTTGGTTATTTTGTTGGAAATATAAATCATTTTAGTCTTGCGTTATTCTAAAATAAGCGGATTTCAGAATTTTGTAAATTTACTTCAAGTGTATATTATTTTGCCTAAGATCCATTAAAGAACTCTAACACTCCCCAAATAAAGGAAAAAATGTTACATAATATTCAGAATAAAAATAAATGAACGCAAATTTGTCTGTTAGTTTTTCTTGTGCGTAAATCTATCACATTTTTAAATATTAGTTATTTCGTATGCAAAAAGCAAGTGTGATAGTTTAAAACAACTGTAGTACATATTTATTTCTTGTTTCATTTCTAATACTATCCTTTTCCTTCTCTTTTATTGCTCTGGAAATAGATTTGAGAATAAACAGTTCTAAATATTCTTGACACTGATTTTTTAGTTCATTTCTTTATAAAATAAAATATTCAACGGTGGTTTTATAAAGGTCTTCTGACTATAATCCCTCAGTTACTCAATTTACTGTAATTACATATTATATTTTAAATATCCTTCCTTCCATTACGGACGATTTGCCGTTTCGTTTAACATCATTTGGTATATTTGTCATTTTCCATGACATTTCTAAACTTCACATACATATACCGCGCAAGCAAGCTCACAAATATTGCATTACATACAACTCCTTATGCATTTTATCTAATGCCTGATGTGGCATTTAATGCAATACTCGTATTTCACATAAAGTAAACGGCATGTATGTTAGTTTATTTATATAATGCTGAATGATTAAACTCTTTCATTAAAGTGTAATCATTAATTATTACATTGATCAGATGTATATTCACTGCATTCACGGAAAAACTAGTATCTTCTGTCATAATTAAGGCGTTATTAATAGAGTTTAATATTTCATCAGTTCTACTGTACTATTTAGGTATACATACATACATGCATACATATAATTGCTATATTTTGCAATCTTTTAGTTTATCAACCAGAACTATTTACTTTTTACTCATATATATGCTCATTTTATGTATGTATTAGGTTTCATTAAGATTAAATTATTCTTCGCTATCCTCTTAAAAAATGCAAATAAAGTATTGCGAAATATCAAAATTATAATGAAGCTGAAGGAGAAAAGAAAACTGGAAACAAAAGTACGCATCTGTCACGTTAGCATGTAGTTCACATTTTCTAAATGTTACTGGAGAAAAGAGTTAAGAAGATCTCGGTAGAGAATAGCAGTTATTGAAGTTTGTAAAGAGCACGAAAAAGAAGGGAAAGACTAGTAGTGTTTTAGAATAAAATCTTTTAAATGATAAATGGTATAAGAAAATAATTATTTTCTAATTTAACAACAACTGTTGCATTGTACTTCTCTCACTTACTATCGTTTTAAGCATTACATTCTCTCTTCTATTTTACAACGTATCGAAGAAGTTCATCAAAATGTAACTTAATCGTGACTGGAGAACTGTCTATAAAATATTTAAATTATAATCAAACCCTTCTTGTCCTAGTTAAACTGATATCAACTAATTAATTGATTTGCATTTTTGTTTTCAGCATATTTCATGTTTCAGTTTTCTTTTAATCTCGAAAGAACTTTTCTCAAGCAGTGAAAGCATTCCTCAAAGGTTAGAAAAGCAAAAAGAAAATACCGAACTTTCAATGTCCGGTGGTTGCAGATCAACTTTTGTAATCTGACATCCTACCTTACTGGCATAGCTTTGAATCATGTTCTTCGGCGCCGAGATGTCTTTATTTTTTATCTCCTTTTATCTTTTCATAAAAAATAAACCTTGGCCTACTTATTATGAGAGCATTGTTCTAATATTAAGAGCATGTAAATTAATCTTGTTATCTCTTCTCCGATTGAAAAACAGTATTGAGAAATAACAATATCAGTCCCGAATAACAACGGTGGCGCCGATCAGGGGCGTAACGGGAAATTAGTAGTCCCGCCCTAAATTAATTAAACATTGAAATAAAATTGAATGAATGTCTAAAGAAATGTTTCCTAACTTTACCCTGAAGTATGTGACCAGCGACTTGCGAACGTTAGTTACCTTTAGAATGTCATCAAATTATTTGTTAACATAAACTATTTACTTAATTTTAAAAAAATGTTTTCATCATTAACTTATAGTGGACTAAGACAGTTCTCTTGTAATTTAATAGTTAACAGCACCACAAACTAGAAGATCCATATTGCGATTCTCATCGACAGCATTGATGATTTAACACTTCCCCACCCCAAAAATCTAATAATTATCTTTGCAAACATATATCGTACAGATATCCCCCCATACATCATATCATATCATATCATGTTCAGTTTTCGTAGTAAGATGATTTACATAAATTCTTTTGTCTTTTTGTTATTAGCTTTTTGCGTTTTTAACTTTATTTACTTTAAATATCACTTTCTTCGCACTTATGCCACATAAAATTCAACAACAAAATCATGAAATATTTAGAAACAATGTATCTTTAGAATTCCCGATAGAGTTTTAAGTGTTGCCATCCTTTTGTTTGTATTCTCCACACTATTTATTTAAATATAATACATGGCGATAACATTTGATGGCAAGTCTTTTGATTTGAAAAATTATAAGGACACAAAGTGATACGAACAAAGTGAGAATCGACACTAATAGCACCTCTGGTGCTAAAACGGCACTGCTCGACATTGCATGGCATTGTACTGCATGACAAAACACTTTCACACTCGAATGTATGTATACAGCAAATTCTGATTCAGAAACAAGCGTGGCTACTTAATCATACCCCCGATACTTGCAGATTCCTTCGTTTGAGACTACTTCCACTCGCCCAAACCGAAATTACTTCACAAAAAAGGTATTTCTTTTTCCGCCTCCCATTGAAAGAATACAAATATTTATTTGCTTTTAAAGTCACGCCATAAACAGACATCCTTTACTCTCTCTTTTCATTATCTCATAATTCGTTTTCTCAAATGCGGATTAATTATTTTATTGCCACATTGTATATGTTTAATTAGTATTTTACTCACGTAGGGTTGATTCTGAATATTGTATGAAATAAAGTTTATGATTATGCTATTTGCACGTTCTGCTTTTTGCCCTTAATATATAAAGCGTACGAAGGTTATGGAGAAATATTTCATATAAAGCTTTCTCAAAAGAAAATAATGAATATATTAAAGTCTCAAATGCATTTTTTTAAAGTTTTCAAAATTCGACAGCTAATTCAAACTTGAACGTACAAATTTTTGCTTCAATACTAGTTTCAACAAGATCAGAAGAAGATGTTCTTAATTAATTCAAAGTAGCTGATGAAATGAAATCTTAAATAAAACATTTGTATATAGTTAATACAAAGGAAGAGTATAATTGCTGACATATTAATTCTACTTATTGCATGCGAATGCCTCTACACTACTGTTATATAGTTACGCGACTGCAACGAGATCGCGGTTGCTGCGTTCTCGATTTCTAATAGCTGAAAAATCGCGTAAGATAATTTACTTTAATATGTGTTAGTCAGTGTCTTCTTAAAGCATCGGCCCGTCGGGGTCTTACCCGAGAACCTCATAAGCATAAAGGTCCCATGCTAAAATGTGTATGCCAACTGATTTGCATATGTATGTGAGGATGAACAACTGTACAGGGGAACGTTCAGTATCAAGACTGAAACGTATGAAGAACTTGCTTCATAGTACAATGAAGCAACAGCTTTTGAACTACGGAACTCATGTGCATGGAAAACCGTATCCTGAAGACCATTGACCTCAAGCCAATAATAAAGCAGTTCTCTGAAAAGTAATGCTTCAAACGCTTATAATAATAAGAATTTTGTAAAAATTCCACATTTTGCTATCTAATCTGTGCAAATATTTTACCAAGAGTTCTTTTTTAATGTGGCATTAAAGTAAATATATGTTTAATATCATAGGTCATTTACAATTCCTTTCTGCCAGTAGTTTTAATAGGGACCCCAGCATACTGACTGCCCCAGGAGCCCATACTGCTGTTAAGATGGCACTGATTTTATCCATTCTTTTATAGGTGTATTTCTTGCCTTTAAGGAAAAACGTTATGAATTAGAAGTAGATCTGATACATTATTTATAAAATATTTCTTATAAAGAATTTAAGAGAAAAAAATTAAGTTTATTTTTATTTTTTAGTGTTATGCGAACCAAAAGGTTCTGCGATTCGTGTAAGTAAAATATGTGCAGCCGCATAATTTCCTTCAGATGTATTGCTCAAATGTATTGCTGCATTTCAAGTATCATTCATTATCTACTGGTAATATTTAAAATTTGACATAGAAGTAAATTGCAGTAGGCTGAATAAACTAAACTTAAGCCATAAGCAAACTTTTCTCTAATTTGCGGATTCTCTGCAGTGATATCAAATCACAGGTGTCAGATACGGAAACACAAAATACTGGAATACTGGGGAACGGAATACTGGCGTAGAGGCATTCGCATGCAATAAGTAGAATTAATATGTCAGCAATTATACTCTTCCTTTGTATTAACTATATACAAATGTTTTATTTAAGATTTCATTTCATCAGCTACTTTGAATTAATTAAGAACATCTTCTTCTGATCTTGTTGAAACTAGTATTGAAGCAAAAATTTGTACGTTCAAGTTTGAATTAGCTGTCGAATTTTGAAAACTTTAAAAAAATGCATTTGAGACTTTAATATATTCATTATTTTCTTTTGAGAATTAGTCAGTCGCATATCTAAATGACAAAATGTTTATTAGATTAACAAATTGCTGTTATATTTCACTGTGCTTCGTGTATTATAACAGAGGAAATAAAATAAAAAATAAACACATATCTTGCTTTGAGAGCGAAGTGTAGAACTAATCAAGAAACTTGCAATAAATACTCATAAAAACCGTGTTAACCAATTAATCACGTCATTGTAATTTAACTAATAATTAGCAATTTATGTTTTATTAAACTTCATCGTACGTGACGCAAGTATCAATTCCTCCTTTAAGAGAAAAGATTTATATGCAAAATATTTATCCATTTATGAACTCCTATAAAAGTGTTAGAATGACGGGAAAAAAAATTAAAAAAAAAAAAACCTGCTAAGATTGTATTTATTGCAAGTCTTGAAAACGAAAGATAAATCAAGAACAATGAAAAAAGAAAGATCAAAGATTTTAATACCTGTTCTGAGATTATCTGTTCAAAGGTAATGAACGTCATTATTCATATTACAGATTATCAAGCATCAGAAATCTCTATGGAGGCCACGTCTCGTTTGAAACATTTTTGTTCGACGTAAAAGACAATGTAACCTTTCAGATGAAATGCTTAGATGCTAAAATTAATTAAAATATGTCAATTCTGGTAGCATGCTGATGTAAAACCAAAAAGGGCGGATAAAGAGTACATTAAAGATGAAGCTTGTTTGCAGAAATGCTTTTCCTCTTCTTTCATTTTGCGGGTTTTGCTTAGATGAAATGCCTTAAAGACTGAAAAGTAAAATTCGCGGAAAGTTCATCTCTACAGATCTTTCTATTTTAACCAGAGTTTCTTCGTTTAATAAAAAAGCATTTGACATCAGTTCTGTATCTAAAAGGGCAATTAAATGAAATCTCATAGGATAAAAATTGTTTCCTTCTTATGGTTCTATGATTTATGGTAATAAAACCCCACGACAAATATAAATCAAAAGTAAACCTAAAATATAATTTAGAAGTGTTTTACCATCCTTGTACTACTTTATGAATTCTTATATCACATATT
>KK116977.1:349550-404126 GCA_000611955.2 Stegodyphus mimosarum
TTCCCGCAAACCAGTTTTTCTTCAAGCACATTGTCAGCTGTGCCCGAACCCAACGATCATTTTGTGTCTCATTATTGAGAGCTTTTCCCAGGATAGTCTATAGAATATAAGCTGATATTATGCCAGCAAGAAGAGAGAAAAACACATACAAGCAGTAAGCTTTACACGAGATTCGAACCCACACCCTAGTGTACAGAGCAGTTTAACTCCAACATGATTTGGCAATTTTAGAATAATTTTTTGAAATATGTTATCTTTTAGGAATCTCAAGAAAAATATGAAAGCATTTCACATTCCCTTCTTACGTTTTTCTAAATTTACGTTGAATATGTTTTTCTAAATTTATGTTTATGTTACATTTATAACGCATCTGGGAAATTCCTAAAACTTTATGTACTGTAGACAAGCGAACACTTAGTATAATAATGTTAAGATAATCAGTATAATAATGTAGAACTTTTAATTAAATTTCCAAATAATAATTAATAAAAATAATCGAAATGGATAATGCGAATAATAATAATTGAAATGGATCACCCAGAAACAAATTATTTCACACGTAATTTTTTTCGCTTAAACGAGCCAATATTATAGTATGGGGGGTTATTTAATTTTTTTAACAGTTTTTTTTTATGTTTAAGTAGCCTTTCCTGTCGCACTTGCTTTCAACTCACACTTTCCTGCCGGAATGCAAATGGACTAGCGCACTTGTATTCAAATGAGGTAGAAAGAAATCAAGGGAAGATTTTGGAAGGTGAAATCAGAGCGTGTTTTGCCTGTCTCAAGGCCGTGTTGTTATCTCTGGCTTTCTAGCGATTAGAATTCTGTGGTTTTCAGATATTCCTGCCATTAGGCTCGTTTATTCCGAATTTTCGAGTCAAAGCCAGTTGCTCGATATATAATTCGTGAAGCCGTTAGGCTAAATTGAACTACATTTTTTGAAGTTATTCGTTGCCTTTTGAGGTAAGCCAAAAGTGTTGACCTTTGTTAACAGAGTTGGTGCCATCTGTGAACCTTATTTGAGCTAATAAAGAGATCTTTACACCCTTCTTTTGACTGTGTAGTACTTCAAAGAACTAGTGATTGTTCACTAAACGGCTTCTAACGTCGAACTGAGTTTATGATAGACAAGCATACAAGACCTTATAATATTTTTGAGAAAAGCGGGCTGTAAATCACGTATTTATTAAAAACTGAACTCATATCGTAATGGTATGGCATGTTCTATAAAACTAGATGCATGTGCATTGAGGGAAAAAAAAGAAAAAGGAAAAAAAATATTTTCTTTAAGCATAGTGTCTCGGTATCCAGTTCTGGTTCTGATAAAAAGGAATTTATAACATAGTTACTTAATGTTACTGTTAAGCATGAGCATTGCAAAAAACTAATATTTGAGATTCCTCCACACGATTTTCTTTTAATTCAAATTCTGTAATTTCTCTGTCAACACAGGGCAGAAAATTATTAAACTGAATATAAATATACAGGGTGTATATAATTAATGAGCCCTATTTCAAAGCTGCCTACAAGCGTAACCAGTGATCAGAAAATTGTGAAATTTTGTGGCGTATTTAATAAAGGGATGAGAATTTCTTTCAGCAAAAGAAAAGAGTAAATAGCATCACCAGGGGGCGTTATATTAATAAATTATACATATAGACACTTTTACAATAGTTTCACAATTTTACAAATTTTGTTACAAAAACGTGTTCCAAGTGATGGCTATTATTTTCATTTACCACCTGAAATCGCAAGATGGCATGTTCCACAATTGATCGAATTGTATGCTGGGAAATGTTAAGCGCGTGGCGTGAAATGCTGGTTTTGGTATCAGGCAAAATTCTTGGATTTTCACGACTACCCAGATATTTCAAATGCCCCCAGCGCCAAAAATCATATGGATTGCTGTCTGGGGATCGGGGAGGCCGCACACTAGGAAATGCCCGCTAATGACACGTTCTTCTGTAAAGTGACGTTTAAGAGCATTCGTAACTTACCGCAATTCGTAACTTAGTCACAATGTGCGAAGGAGCTCCATCTTGCAAATGATTGTGCGTGCAAGGCACTGACGTGCTTGCAGAATTTCGTCTGTAACAGTTATGCATATCGCTACCCGGTGATTGGTCATGTCACTGGACCTGTGGAACTTAGCTCCTCGAAGGAGTACGGACCGAGAATAAATGACGTAGAAAATTCACACCATGCTATCACTTTTGCTGAATGCAATGGAACCTGTAAGACAGGTCACCGATTTTCTGATTCCCAAATTCTGTAGTTGTGAGTATTCACTGCACCGAGCAAATGAAAATGCGCTTCGTCTGTCCAGAGGATATTCCAAGGTCATTCCTTATCGACTTCAAAGCGAGAAAAAAACTGAAGTAAAAGCCGGAGTCAAGCGTCAAAATCATGCGGAAGCAACCGATGCACTAGTAAATTTTTTTAAGAATAATATCGGAGGATATTCCGAAGCTCTTATGGACAGCTGAACGTAGTCTATCCAGCGCCTCTGCTATACGCCGGGCACTGGTGCTAGCCTGAAAGTTCGAAGCAGTGTCCTCTACGACCTGAAACACAACCTCCTATACTGCTTCTGCAGAAAAGTTTTCTTCCTCTTCCAGGACGAAGAAAAAATGATCCTCTTTCTTGAAATTTCGTTTGCCTTTTCCGAAGAGTTTTAACATTCATTGTGCCTCTTAGAATCCTGTTCAAAGTCCGAAATTTCCGTAGGGCAAGTACTGCAGAATTACTGTTTTGGTGAAATAATTTTACTGGCAAAGCGCGATCTCGTGAACTTATCATCATTCTGAGCAACAAGCACATTGCAAACAACGTCTCCGAGAGTGTTTCTAGGTTTTGTAACACTTGCTGCATGGTGTCGACAAAGATTTACATTTTTATACTATAGGTTTTTCAAAGTGAAACGCGCTCTGGTAGGGCTATATGTAACTAATTTTTTTTTCGCTGAAAGAAATTCTTAACCCAGTTTCAAGTCCGCCACAAAGTTCACAATTTTCTGATCACTGGTTTCGCTAGTAGGCAGCTTTGAAATAGGGTCCTTTAATTATGACACGATATATTTTGAATAGTTGGGAAATATTTCCCTCGATTATTTGGAACTTGAAAGTTGGTTTTTAGTGTGCTACATTTTTTTTAACGTTACAGAGGAAAGCGAATTCCAAATAGAAATGCTGAAATTCAAGGTGCTTACTTACTAACGCAACCACCTTTTTACAGACGAAAAAGTAAGAGTTACTTATCAGGTGCAAGTTGGTAGTTTTCACTCCTTCCCCCCCCTCCTTGGCAAAAAGACTTCCAAATAGATATTTATCGTAAGTCCGTAAACATATGGAAAGAAAACATACTTTAACAATTTAAATTATTAAATAAGCATTTTGTAATACATTAAAATAATAAAATTAAAAAATAATTAATACATTTTTGTTCTATTCTTCTCCCGAAGTGCAGCGATCTGTTTTCGCTTAAAAAAAAAGTTGCGAGATTTGCGGAAACTTGGCTTCGTGCAATCATCGACAGCAGCAGCTATCTAGGAAAAGCATTTCCTCGTTGTTCCCTTCAGAAAATTATCTGCAAAATTCTATATTCTTGTATAAATTGTACCGCAATTTCTTTCATTGCTGGCATATTCCATAAACTCATATTTTAAAACTAAGTTTAAGGGGAAAAAATTATAGCGGGCACTAGCTGTTTTTGGCTTTCGCCACAGCTAAAGCCAGAAGGGATGGCCATTTTGGTATCCGGACATGATCCCGACAGCCGAAATCTCGACAAGCCAGAATCCCGACAGACGGAATCCCGACAAACCAAAATCCCGACAGGGGCGAAATCACGACAAACCAAAATCCCGACAGGGTCGAAATCCCGACAAGCCAAAATCCCGACAGGGTCGAAATCCCGACAGGGTCAAAATCCCGATTGTCCAATATCCCGGCAGGTTCAAAATACCGACACGGGCGAAATCCCAATAAGGCCTAATGGTTAACATACCTCTACAGCTGCTTACGGAAGGACATCGTAATGACAAAGGGTCGGCTGACCTCACGCGAAGGTCATTTCTTATCTTTTAGGCCTTTTATAATCTACACTGGTGTGCAAAAATTAAGGACAAGACGGTTTTTTCAATATAACTTTGTACAAAAGCTTTCCAAATCAACACATTTAATACCGTAAGATCCCCAATACGTAAGGACATGAGTAATGTAAGCAACACTTACTAAAAGAGAAATCAGAGGGATAAAAAGAAACTTTATTGAAAAAGTAGAATGGAGTGCAATGCGACTGAAGGCCGAAACATCCCTGTGATGGGTGTCCAGCAAGAAACATCTGGTCTTTAATAGGGGATATGATCCCCCCTGACTGCTAGGCAGGTTTCACAGCGTCTGCCCATGCTGAGAATGAGGGTGTCAATGAGCTGTTGAGGCATTGCTGCTCATTTGTCTTGCAGCGCCAAACGAAGCTCCGGAATCGTTACTGGTGGTAAGGTAAGAGCTGCCAAGCATCTGCATACATTTTCACATACATGCTCGATGGGATTGAGATCCGGAGATCGTGCCGGCCAATCCATACGTTCAATATCCTCACTCTCTAAGAGCTGTTCGGCAGCTACTGTGCGATGACATGGTGCATAGTAGTCCATGAAAAGGAACTTCGGACCCATAGTGCCTCTAAAAAGACGCACATATGGAAGAAGAATCTCGTTACAATAAATTAATGGTGAATTATTTTTAGTGAGAGATTCTGCAGTTGGAGATGACAGAATTCTAATGTTTACAACAGTTGCAAATGTTAAACCTTTATCACAGGCACCTTATTGGATGCCCACAAAACGGTGCCCACAAAACGGTGCCCACAATATTTTACCAGCTATATACAATTCACGCACCTGTTGGATCTCAAAATTTTAGAATTCTTCCTCTAGTATATTCTTTGATGACTAGCAAATCTGAAGAAAATTACAAAAGATTATTCCAAGATTTAATTGATTTCGCTGAAGAAAATAATATTGAACTGAGGCAATCTAGAATCATTAGTGATCTAGAAAAGGCAGCTATAAATGCTTCAAAATCAGAGTTCCCTAACGTTATTAATAAGGCTTGTTTTTTCCATCTGTGTCAGTGTGGTTGGAGAAAAAACTGAAGTAAAAGTGTGGAGAACACTTTACTTCAGGTGGAGAAACTGAAGTAAAAGTGAAGAAGTGGATTGGCTTCTCGCTACGGCACAGATGAAAGATTTAGTTTAATGCTTCGTCATTTATTTGCGTTAGCGTTTATACCAGCTGACGAAATTTCAGCAGTATTTGACACTTTACTTCCTCACTTGCCACCCGATGCTCAAGAAGTCTTTCAGTGGTTCGAAGACAACTACGTTCGCGGAAGAATGCGGCGCCGTTTGCGTAATGGCATTGCCGTTCGTGTTCCTCCGATGTTTCCACCAGCACTCTGGAGCGTGTTTGATTCCCTACAACTGCGAGCTCCGCGCACTCAAAATGCTGTCAAGGCTTGGCACAGAAGATGGGAGACCTTAATTGGACGGGCCCATGTTGGCGTTTATAACATCATAGAAGGATTTCAAAAAGAACATGAGCATGTGGAATACCAAGTTGAATGCATTCTTCGCGGAGAGCAACAACCAAAACGAAGGAAGGTAGATGATGACAGAGAAAGGAGAATTATGACTGTTGTGGACGATCGTGATAATCGACCTGTGATGGAATATCTTCGTGGTATCTCTCACAATGTGTCACTGTAAATATGTCGTTTGCATGTGTAAGTGATGTTTTCTTTTTCTTAATAAAAAGAATTTTATAAATCTTCATTTCAAATTTTAATGGTCATTTCAATTTGTTAAAAATTATTTTAAGAAATGACATAATTTTTATGATTTTTTGATTTAAACTTTTAATAAGTAATATGTAATAGTTAGTTAAAAATTGTATTTTATTAAGCTAAATTGAGTGTTTGTATTTAGATATTAACTTGTCGGGATTTTGGACAGTCGGGATTTCGACCCTGTCGGGATTCTGGACACTCACGATTCTGGCCCTGTCGGGATTCTGGCTTGTCGGGATTTTGGCCCTGTCGGGATTTCTGCTCTCAGGATTATGACCCAGCCCCGGAGGTTATTATGGAGGCATCGAGTAAGCGGCCAGCGTTACCTCCTATAAAGGGACAGATAATATACATTCATGCCTTCTCCGGGGTTCGAAATCGGGTCGCTAGGTACGGAAGTCGGAATCATTAGCCACTTTCCCGTATGGGTGGCTTAAGGCAAAAAATATCACGATTTGTTTATAAAAACCGTTGGAATTTGGAATACAACAAAAACAAATGCATACGAAAACGGCGGCGTTGCTTGACTGAAGGACTGTTATGAGCATGGTTGCCAGAGTTTGGCAAATTCTGAAAATCTAGCAACTTCTTCTAAGGTGGTTGCGTTAGTATGTAAGTACCAAAGTCACTGTAAAACTTTAAATTTTTTTCATTTGTGAAACGCTTCACGTATGAAAAAGACATGAAAACTGATAGCATTTATACTAAATATACGTCATAAACACATTTAAATTTTAAAAAAAACTTAGTTTGGCTTAAATTTTGAATACATATTAATATTAAAAATATAAGCCAAATTTTTTTTAACTAATTTTAAATTGTGCATTTGCATTTGATCGTAGAAGCATGTTCATAATGGAAATAAAAGTAAAAAATATATAGTGCGAATACGGGGCTTCATGTTGAGAACAAATGTGGTATTGCTGATAATCAAGTCATTATTTCATTTCATGATGTCAAAGCTTTTACTTTTAATGAATAGTAACACAAAATAAGATTATTCAGAAGAAAGTACATTTCGTATGGAAATGCGATTCAGTTATTTTTAGAAAACCTTCCACAGAGGTATCGTTTCCATTGTTCTTTTACCTTGATTTCTAGTATTCGAGTAAACAAAAAACAAGCTACTTGAAAGAAATTTAGAGAGAGGTTTCTGATTATAATTAGGTTCATTTAAAAGCTTCAGGATACACTAATTTCCATATACCTTGCGTCTGAGTACATTAAATCTAAGCTTGTCACTGGCCAGTAGACATCACTGGAACCCAATCAGTGAAATGCTAGCGGTTATATCATGCATTAAGCTCTTGGCAATCAAATAAACCACGTTCAGCCCCATCTATTCTGGTATCTACATTTTTTTCAGTAGAGCATCCCTTTCTAAACAAAGACTGATCGATTGCTTTGACATACGCTGCTACTCAAAAAATAAATATCAAATTGAAAAAGCGCTTGTCAAGTTTAGAACATGGAATTAAAATTTACGTTTAAAATGTAAAATATGCTTCTAATTTCAAATATGAAATAGGAATATTATTTAAATAACAAATCGGGAGCTCATGAGAAGCACTTTTAAAAAGTAACTCATCCTCAGTAGATATTCAAATAAAAAAATTTGAGAGTCTCATGATATGCTGCAAAACTATATTGTAAGTAATCAGTAACAATAGTAAAACTTATCATGCTTTAGAAAGCTATAAAACATGAAAAATCAACTTCGAGCCACAGATCCTGCAGTTTTAGCTAGACATACTGACCATTTACACTACGATAGCAAGCATGTGGGAACGTTTTCAATTCATTACTATAAAACTATCTGAAAATGAAACGTGGTAATCCGAGAAGCCGGTTAAAAGACGGCCGAGAAGGTGAGATCACTTAATATGCTTTATAATATCGTACGCAAGTTTTAGAATCATTATTAGACAGATTATACAATAGAAGGCATGGATTTGGATAACCGGGGATTACACCTGCAGTCATTGATCACTTTTTGCGTCAAATTGCAAGGCGTTTTCATGCAGAAACAGGGCAACATCTGGTTTCGGACATTTCTGCTTCCTCAGAGAATAGTTAGAATTTCCACAGATATATCTCTCAACCTTCGCAAGGCTGGGGTGTAGACAAAAACAGCGGTTGTTTTAGTTCTCAGTCAGGCTTTAAGGTATCAGCTTGGTTGAGAAGAAATTATGACCATCGCAAATGAAATTTCTTTGAAGTGCGCTTTTACTGTCGGATTTCCTATAGGATTCTTGGCAGCTTTTGCTGTGGTGAAAACTGAAGGTTTAGTATCCGGATGGCCAAAATAAAACTGTCCCGGAAATATGTACAAATCTGATACTAAAAACAGAATTATAATAAAAAACCTATTAAAAAAAGAACTGCACATTACAGAAAATGCTGGAAATGACAACTGTTGACGTCGAAGCAGCGCTATATTTCATTTATCAAACTATGAGACACGTGTAGCAGATTTTCCTGAGAGATGGCAGTAGTAGAGTTTTCACTGTTACGTAGCCTCTCTTCCAGTGTGCTTCGCTTGACACCCATCAGTGAACTGTTTTATCGTTAGCATCATCTTATATTTCATTCAACTGATCACTAAACACGTCTGATCCTCACGTTCAAACAAATGGTTCCTATCAAGTGTGTATGCATGCTGCTCTCAACCCAGCTGTATGTGTTCCAGTTTTTAATGATCTATTAGAGTACGTTTTCTATTTAGAGTACGTTTTTAGGAAATTCTAAAAATACCTTTCACTGCCAATTATTTTGACCACCCTGTATAATGCAACAAATAACCTGAAAAATTAGATGTGGTTTCTTTGTAGATTTAGTAGACAAATATATCGCAATAGCAGGCCGCTCTGAGCTTTTCATGTTTTCTAACGAGTCGGTAACTGACATCAGGAATCGAGACTAAATTCTCCACTTATGTGTACAAAGGAGCAGAACCAATGTTTATGAATGAAACTGCTTCTCCGTAAAGAACTCTTATGCTGACAGTTTTAATGAATCAATCCTCAGACGGTTGTTACTTATTAGATCATTTAGGCCTGCTGAAATGCAGGCAACTACGGCCATAACACACGTTATTTGGTACATATTGCCTCTTAACTTTTCGTTGCCTGTATAGAACTTTATGCGAATTTATAATGTATTTCTCCCGCCTTCTTCGCATGCTTCGTGGTGTAGTGGTCAGCACTCTCGACGCGTATTCGAGAGGACATTGCTCATTTTTCACTTCTCCAACATCAAAAATGTCTTAATGACTCTATAGTGACGCCCGAACTAATCTCCATCACCAGGATTTGGCGACTGGGGCCCGTAATCCCCAGTCACCCTTTAAAAGGGGGAGTAACTTCTTCTTTCTATAATCTTCCCCATAATGCAAATTATTTGTTAAGTTTTTAAGTCGAGGTTTTAAGGGTTTTAGAGTTAGATCTTCTGGCAACCGAGAAGACAGTTGCGACAGTTGCAAGCTGTCTCCAGCTATGCCAAATTTTATTCCGTCTTTAGCGATATTGCTAGCCGACGATTAAATATTCGCCTTTAATAACTTCAGCCAGCTTAAATAGACTGTTTTATATGTAGTCTCAGATCACGTTACTTAAATTTAAATTTTCAGTCTTACCTTATAGTTAACCACCCGCAAGTAGCGAAGTTTTTTTATAGCACAAGTAGTGCGTTCTGGTAATTTTACGAGTTAAATAAATTTGTTATTTTAACCTTTTTAAAGCTTTGACATTTGAATTCAGACTGAAGCGATAACTGGCTTGACAGTCTAGCAGGGTCTGAATGACATTGATTTAAACGTCTGTTCTGTTGGAATTCTACACCATTTTTAACTCGAATCATAATTATTATCATTTGCCGAAACTTATTTTGTAAATTTCATTCAAAGCAGTGGACTTCCTTTATATTCGTAATAATATGATCGTTTCTTAATTTTGGAGCGACAATATGATTAATTAAACCATCCAAACGAAAACATTGACTGTTCATGCCATAACTGATTAGTACTAACAGATGAATAACGAACTAATAACAAAAATCGTTTTTTGTAGTTGTGAGATAAACAACGTTTTTTCTCATATCGATTGTATCATTGAGCAGTTAGTTTCTACTTGCAAGAGTTGCAGCTAAAAGTTACATTAAGAAATGAAATGAAATTTTAAAGATAAAAATTTCCTCTCATCACCTACAAATAAAAGACGAAATGTATTGTACTTTAAATCAAGAATTCATTCTTAAAGTAATTATATCTTGTCAAAGACTGCTGTTGTCGTCTTAATACTTCTACGCTAACTAACCGTAATGAAATATTCCGATAAGTGAAATAATTTACATTCATGCCTAAGTTATTAAATTAACCTTTGTTCGAGACATGCTGTTTAGAACGCTGAGTAGTTTATTTGTCTAAATAAAATCAATTCTTAGTGAAAAGAAACACTTTTATCAAGGGAAAGATCGTTTCTCAGATTACAATATTTCTGTTAATTATTATAAAGCTCACGTGCCTGAAACGCCACTTCATAAATTCCAGCTCTTCTTACTTACTACCCTCTCAGTTTGTAAGCATTATATGCTGTTACCATGTCTTCTGTTTTAACATATAGCGTCACATCGGCTGCTCCACAGTGAGCAAAATTACAATGAGATAAGCGAAAATATAATTTGTACTTTTTTCACGTTAATGTCACAGAAATTTGGAGACTTCTCTCGTGTGAATATTATTATGCATGAAAGACAGTAAATACTATGTTGTATGTTGTGTTTTTTATCTCACACCGGAATGATAACCAAAAGATTTTTATCTTCAAAAAGTAAGAATATTTCTCATTTATCTTATATATTATGTATTGTATCCAGTTGGAAATTTAACTTTACAGACAGCGAAATGTGGTAATGTTAAAAATCTTGTGAAGTTTGTTTAACTCTGCAAAAATAAAATTGGAGTTTTTGTACGAAATGTTTATATATTTATTACACATTATATTTATATTTTATATATTACGCTTGTGTTTGTTTGTGTGTATTACGTTTGTGTTACATATTACGTTTGTGTATATGTTTACGAGTATGTGAAAGAACGTAAAAATGAAATGAAAAGTCATCAGCCAAGCTAGTTATCAATGCACTTAATAATTCTTACAGATTAATAACAATTATAGGAAAAGGTATTAACCTCGATTTTAACCTGAACCTAGCTTTCTCCATCGTAGACAGATGCTCTTAATATTCGAAATAGTTAACCACCTCCAGATAACTTCTATTTAAAAGTGAAACTTGAGGTATTTCATTTTAAGTGACTTGGGGTTCGTCAAGACGTTTGTTTTCATAGCTTTTTACTGTTTTCTCCCATACTAAATGTGTAAATGCTGCTTTCCAAAATTATCGAAAAGAACTGAGAGAAAGGTGGAAGAACTGTGATCCTCATTGTAACCACACAAATTTCCTTCTTTCTCTCTTTCTTACGTTGGCTTGTCAGTATATTTCGTTATTAATAGCATACTTGACAAAAGCTTATTTGATTTACTGCACTTTATTTTCTCATTCCATTCTGTATGTAAATAATGTAAAATAAAAAAAATCATTTAGAAAAGTAACTTTAATTTGACGTAGATTTTAAATAAAATTTTATTGATTTCGAGGCGATCAAGCACAGTTTCCTTTTCTTCGGAAACCAAAAAAATGCCTTTCTTCCCGAAGAAAAGGGATTTATGTCTCAGTATATTCCCTAGTTAATACGTACTCTAATATGCAATATATTTTGCAGCCTCATTTTATTTACTAGTGCAATGTATAGGTAATGTAGTCAGCAGAATACTATATATTATATTTAACATTGTTAAAATTAAATTTAACCGTAATTATGTATGTTACATGAATATCCTAAAATATTACGTATAATGATTAATTACGTATAATATTACGTATCTCCTATAATAATAGCGCATGCTTTTCCCGACTTCACGTATCGGTGATATTTTTCCTGCGCTCTACTACAGCTTCGATATATAAATATGTATGTATATGTGTGTATGTAACATTCATGACAGGACTGAGGACTGAGTGTCAGGACTGAGTGTTCGGTGCATATTCTTGGCGAACATCTTTGTGTAAATCTTAAGCCCTGATCTTGAACAGGGAGCTGAATGCAGCTATTTTCTGTGGTAGAATACTGTGATTAAGTGGTAGAAGAACTGCCCTTTAGAGGGATTTAAAATCCTCTTTTATTAAATCACAAATTATATACAGCCACTTCCCAACTCGGGAGGGATACAGAAAATAATGACCGCCACTTGGGTCTAAACTGAACAATCAAATTAATTTAAACTAAAATATTATAAATTAAATCGTCGTTGCTCACAGAGCTATAAACGCGAGGTTGGCCTCTAAACTAAATGGTGCGTAGCAAGATTTAACTAATACTAACGCACTTAGAATTACTTCAATAAGTAATAGCGTAACAGCGCTACGGCTTAGAATTTAAATACTAGCTGGTCAGGCGAACGTCGAATAGAGTAACAGTGGTCTGAGTCTCAAAGCTTCTCACACTGAGAGGTTCCTACCTACGGTTTAAATAGAACTTGGCTCCACTTCAAATTAGCATAAAGCTGAAACGCGCGCTTATTCTAACGGGAAGTTGAAATGAGAACAGATAGAAAAGGGCAAATTAAAATAAAACTTTGTTAGTTTAAACTAAAACCTTACAACATAAAAATAAGCTAAAATACTTTAATAACTCTATTTTACCATTATCCCTTAAATCCCCATTTGAATTTGGTTGTTTTCTATTTCCATTAATAGTAACTGCTTATAAACAGATCCGAACTGTGTCATTTCGAAATTAATACATGTCGTGTTTTTCTTATATAATATATATTTCTCATAATATATAATGCTTCAACCAATAATGATTTCAGATTTAGGATCCGAAACTTATTATTACCCAAGACAACTTATTATTGTTCTAAGGACTCAACAGGCAATTTGATTTACAGTGGTGGCAGAGGTGACAGTTCATTTAGCTCAGTTCCGCCCTCAATTTTGATGGACAGCACTCCGGGAAAAGGGGCGGGTGCGAGATTCTCCCACCCCTCTTCCCCGACCATCAACCTCTCGAAAGGACTTTCGGCTCGCCGCATATTTAGAGTGCCCCATGCCGCACGGATATTATACATTTACAAACATCCATACCTTCTCCGGGATTCGAACCCGATCCCTTAAGTTGGGCAGTCAGCGACGCTAACCACTATACCGGTTGGGTGGCTCACATACACTTTCTGGATCTTGGTGTCCTCCACGTTTTAAAAATGGCATTTGCCTGGATAGTGAGAAACTCTGCAAATTGGACAAGTGAAAATAAGGGAAACAAGTTGAATAGTACGTACTGTTTTAACTGTTCCAAGTGGAAGAGAATGAAGTAATATCAATCAGCTGCAAAACCGTTCGTAAACGTAAGGTAGTCAGCAAGCTCCAATGCCGATACCTGAAAAAAAAAAAACTTGTTTGAGTCATCAAACAATCTGAATTAAAAATCTGATTAAACATAATTTTGATTCTTTTTAGAGCAGTCATTAAAATTTGTCTAATTAAATAAATATATTTTAATTTTGTAAATCTGTAGAGACATTAGGTATTGTTTTGAAAGCAGGAGAGGTGAAAAATTGAGCAATGCCTTCGCCGAGACTCGAACTACTAAACTACTCGATACGCACCGAGTATGCTGCCCACTACACCACGAAGGCATGCAAAGAAGGCGGGAGAAATACCTTATATACATCCCCTTTTAAAGGGCGACTGGGGATTAGGGAACCCAATCGCTAAATTCTGGTGGTGGAGAATCATCATCCACCACCTTTTTTTAGTTCGGGTGCCACTGTAGAAACATTAGGAATTTTTTTTTAAAGCAGGACAGATGAAAAATTGAGCAATGCCTTCGCCGGGACTCTCGATACGTGCCGAGTGTGCTAACCACTGCACCACGAAGGCATGCGAAGAAGGTAAGAGAAATACCTTATAAATCTGTTATTTGTAACATGACAAATTAATTAAGTCTAAGAATAATCTAAAAAGATTTCTGTCATGGAGATCAAATAAATTTAAGCAGAGCTTTTTACATAAATGGAATTTTTCATTACAACAGAAATTATGTGCGGGCGAAATTTCAAACGTCTTCCGAAATATTATAACGACTTGAAGGAATTGCTAGTTAAAACTTCATATTTATGATTAGGAACATTTTCCTGATTTAGACTGTGTATGAAAATGCAAATTATAATTTTTTCGTGGAGATAAACAAGTTGCCCTATCGCTTAATGGAAGAGAGGCATAAACGTTTTCAGGTAAATCTCATTAACTTTCGTGGCAGCAGATCTCGCCACAGAAAACCTAAGTGGCATTCTTCGGTGTCACTCACATTTTATTACAGGCATAAAGGGAACGTATTCTTCACAGGATGAAGATGCTACAAAGATCTCAACCGATAAGGTCTTGCAATCTTTAATACTGAATCCTGAGCGTGGAACCTAGAGGAAGGGAGCAGAATTTTTTGTGCTTTGGCTTTCTGCCTGAGTGAGACAAAGATTAGGAGCTGCCTAAGAGATTTGTTTGGGTTCGAAATTAGGATTATTCCTTGCTATTCTGCTGAAATCTAGAGTATAAAGTAAAAGCATTAAGTAATGTTAATAAGAAAAATCTTAGTAATAATTTATGGTCATGATTAAATGAAAAGATTTGATTGCAACTGAAAAATAATAAAGATATTAACACAGTTATTGTTAAAATTAGCAAGCATTAATTAAAGCTATTACAACTATAAAATAAAAAAAAAAACTTATCCGCGAACAGCATTTTTCGGTAATTTTCAGATTCGAGCAAATACACTTTTTCTGATCTTACTTAGATACACGGCTATGTAGGGTAAACATATCAATATGTAGCTAATTTTGCTCAACTAAATTAACTGCACGGGAAATTATTTTCTTTCCAAAGACTTCACAAATCCACCAAAAAGTGTTCGAAATGCAAACCTTCAGAAGTCCCTGTGTGACAAAGAAGCATCCCCTTCGGAAACAGCAAAAGGAAATTTACAGCTAAAAATCTTCTTTTTGATGAAGTCTTAGTGAATATACTGTTACGGAATACGTATTTATTTAGCTATTTATTTAGAACTGAAATTAAAACTGTTTTATTTTCCCGTGCAACGCAGACGATTTTTGAAGAGAAAGCTACGTCGGAAAAGTAAAAATAATAGAGCGCGTGCATTTAATATTTAATAAATAAATAGCTCATAATTGCTGTTGCCATGCACAAAAATCGAGAAAATATATTCTACCAGAATGTTCTAGTGAATAATTAAAAAGCTTATAAAAGCCGAATTAAAGCACCTCAGCTCAGTTGCTGATGTTTTAAGCGAACTGTTTGTTTACTTAATGCTGTTACTGATTGTAGCGAATTAGCTGTGAGATTGGATTAACTTTCTCTATCTAGTGAATTAAAAAGCTTATAAAAGCCGAATTAAAGCACCTCAGCTCAGTTGCTGATGTTTTAAGCGAACTGTTTGTTTACTTAATGCTGTTACTGATTGTAGCGAATTAGCTGTGAGATTGGATTAACTTTCTCTGTTTTGAATTGAGTTCTGTTTAACGTTTGAGATATTATGATATTGTACGAATATATCTCTGAGGAAATTCCGTATATACCCGCGTATAAGTCGAGATATTTTGGACAAAAAAAAAGACTTCAAAGTCGGGGGGGGTCGACTTATACGCGGGGCCATAAAAAATTAAAAGAATCGGAAGTTCAAAAATTTCTTTATATAATGCAGTTGTGCATTATATATATGCAGATATACAAGTGTATATAATGCAGATGGATAGATGCTAACGGAACAGTCGATTGGCTTAAAAATGTGGGGGATAAAAGACCGGGAGCTGCTTTCAAAAAACCTTCTCTTTTAGTATACGATTCCTTTCGTGGATACTTTTCTGAAGAAGTGACAAAACACCTAAAAACGACTGTGGCCGTAATTCCGGGAAGATTGATATCCGTCATTCAACTCCTAGATGTCTGCCTCAATAAGCCCTTCAAAGTAAATGTTAGAAAATATTGGGCAGAGTGGATTAGTTCCGGTCGAACAACATTTACAAATTGAGGCAATATTAAAAAGCCCGATATTACATTAATTGCTCAGTGGGTTAAAGATGCTTGGAACGAAATACCCTCTGAAACGATTATAAAATCATTTAAAAAATATTGTATTAGCAACGAACTAGACGGCACAGAAGTGATGCTGTTTTTGAAAGTGAAAATGACGACGAAGGCTCTAGTAGTGATTGTAACAATGCAGAGTTCGAGACTGAAAATATGTATGATGACGAGCCAATGACGACAGAAGAGTTCTATGAAATGTTTGGCGAATCGGACGTTGAAGGATTTTGATTTTGTTTATTTACCAAGGTATTTTTTATCGTATATTTACTTTTTTTTCCCTCAGATGATTTTGAATAAATGTAGTACTTAAAAAAATTTTTCGAAGTTTCTCGATCGATTTCGGGAGTGGGGGGTCGACTTATACGCGGGTATATAAGGTACTTCAACATTTTGCTTTATTTCTTGGGAAAAGAATAAATTTTATTAACTTTTTATCGACTTGTACATTCAATACATTACGAACCCGTAGGCATGCAACAATTTTTGGTATCAGAAGTGGGATATTTGAATGCCAACAACACGAGCGATGTTAAAACAATTAACACAGCTGATGGTAGACTTTGCTTCATTTAAATACGAGATGAAAGACTCTGTTAAAAAGAGATAAAATCATTCAAAGAAAAGATGGAAACTGGGCAAGAAACGATTGAAGCAGGACAAGGAGTGAAGAAAAGAGAAATTACTTTCATAATAGAAAATAAATTTGAGGCCATGGAAGGCAGAATTGACGCGGTTGAAAATAAAGTTGTAAAACTGAAGAAAAGGTTTCTTCTGTCAAAGAACAAATAGAAGACAGTGTTTCTGTTGTGGAACAAATTGAAGGAAGAGTTTTTGCCGTTCAACGCCAAATCGAACAATAAATTGAAGAGAGGGTTTCTGCTGCCGTCGCCAAAGAATTTGAAATCTTAAAGAAATAGCAACAGCAGAAAGCAATCCTGATGGGTTTAAATTTTTATCCGTGTCTTATCGTTCCTCTCTGAAGTTATTCGTATATGACGGGAAGACCTCTTGGCAAGTTTATAAGACACAATTTTCAATAGTAGCGGAAGCAAATGGATGGGATTCAAAAGCTAAGGCCTGTCATCTCACCGCTTCTCTGAGATCAGACGCAGCGGATATCCTTCAAACTTTTCCCGAAAACGAAAGGCTAGATTCTGAAGCTGTAGCAGTATTAATCAGTATTAATATTAGTATCAGTATTACATCAATCTTGTATCAGTTCTGTATCAGTCATATTTGCATCAGTAATGTGCCAGTAATGTATCTTGAGTATTAATCTGACACTCTGTAACACGTTTTTTGTATGTCTTGTTGTGCACGTTGAACACCTTTTAGGTGGCTTTATTATGTATTCTGAAGGGTTGCTATAGATAGTGGTGGACGTGGTGCTATACTGATTAACCATTTGGTAAAGGGATAGTGCCCACATCCCCCGTTCTCTCTCTCTCTCTTTCTCTGTCCGGCGCATTGGAGCTGCGTTTTTGGGAGAAGTGTTTAAAAGCCTACAGGCGTCTTCAATTAAAAACCCGTCAACAGAAGCTTACGGAAACTCTTCAGGAGCTCGCCGCGGATGTTGAAAGGCTGTCACATCTCGCCTTTTCGGAGTGCCCGAGAGAAACAAGGGAAATCCTGTCCTGCAATACTTTATCGACGGCATCCGGTATCCTGAAATACAGAAAGCACTGCGAATGGCTGATGTGAAGGACTAAAAAATGTTCTGTTGTACGCCATGAAATTCGAAGCAGCCCAGCAAGCAACTCGTAGAGATCGCTACCCAGTCAGAGATGTGCGAGTCCACGAGCCAGTCGATCAATTGATGGCTCGTTTAGACGATTTTTTCAGAGAAATCAATGCATTGAGACGATATATTAGTGACAAGAAACGAATCTTAAAGTGGAACTGCGGTGTTGAAGGCCACATACGAAGGGACTGCAGAACACCCCAAAGCAAGGAAAATAAGACGGACGATGTAAACAGACAATTAAACGCCATGAGATGGAAAAGGAGTGATAAGAAAGCATATTGCTGAAACTGCGGAGCTGAAGGCCAAGTACGAAGGAACTGCAGAACACCCCAGGGCACGGAAAATAAGATCATTTCCCAGCAACGACGCAGGAAGCAAATTAATGACCATAACGCGGAGCAGAGTTTGAGCGGTAGTGAAGATCCCTGTTTTAAAGCGCTCAAGATTTCTGCAGTGAGTAGCAATAGTAATGGACTATCCATTAATGGGCATATCGATGGAGTTCCTTGCAATATGATCATCGACACAGGAGCTAATGTTACTATCATTCGGAAAGATTTAGCTCAACTATTCAAAGATAAACTAAACTGATTTGGACGTCATCCTGTGTTACCCTCCAGACTACGTCCGGCGAGAAAATGGACATAGAAGGGAAGTTACTTTTTAAGGAAATACGATTTTTCCTTGGACTTACAAAACGGCAAACTGCTTTCAGAACTAGAGGAGATATCTAGCCATCATCAGAAGGTATCCTCACCTCGAAACGCAAGACCCGTTGTCTGAAAGACCTGGCTCAGAAAGCTGCCAAAATGATACTAGGGTATAAGAGAAACTCGAGACTACCAGCAATTCTCCATCCCAGATGCTCATCGGTCGTGACCTTCGTCTGCCTAGTGATTTCTTGGTTGGTTGTCCAACGGATGCCCCTCCATCGTCTGAGGAATACCTTCAAGATGTCCAGGCCCATTTTGAAGTGATGCACCGTTCTGCACGAGAGCAAGTCAACTTGCCGACGGAAAAGATGAAGACCCGATACGACACCAGAGATACAGAGCATCGTTTCAACGAAGGAGACACAGTGTGGTTCTGGAATCCGACTCGATATAAAAGACTCTGTTCAAAACCCCCTACAGCCACCTTGATCTACGCGGGGAAACTACAGTCACCTTGGGATGGTCCGTACACAGTTCTAAACAGAATGAACGACATTGTAGTTCGAATCCGTAAGCCATCAATCTCTAAGCTTAAAGTCGTTCATTAGGACAGGTTAGCTCCTTACTACGGCCATAATACGTAGTGTATATAATTGTAAATAGTAATGTAAATAATATAAGACCATGGTCTTTTTTGTGTATTTGATAGTATTTGATTTGTATTTAGTATTTGAATTGTATTTAGTATTTGAATTGTATTTAGTATTTGAATTGTATTTAGCGTTTGGTAGTATTTCATTTGCTGAAAGTCATTTATTGCAATTATTGTTTATGTTGTTATTGTAATGTAATGTTTACTATTGCATTGATGCCTTAGTTGTAAGTTTGGCTTCCTGTCCAAGGATTGTACTGTCCGGGATTTGCAGCCCTTGGGAAGGGGGCAGTGTTACGGATTTCATATTTATTTAGCTATTTATTTAGAACTGAAATTAAAACTGTTTTATTTTCCCGTGCAACGCAGACGATTTTTGAAGAGAAAGCTACGTCGGAAAAGTAAAAATAATAGAGCGCGTGCATTTAATATTTAATAAATAAATAGCTCATAATTGCTGTTGCCATGCACAAAAATCGAGAAAATATATTTTACCAGAATGTTCTAGTGAATAATTAAAACGCTTATAAAAGCCGAATTAAAACAGCTCAGCTCAGTTGCTGATGTTTTAAGCGAACTGTTTGTTTACTTAATGCTGTTACTGATTGTAGCGGATCCGCTGTGAGATTGGATTAAATTTCTCTGTTTTGAATTGAGTTCTGTTTAACGTTTGAGTTATTGTAACACTCTACGAATATCTCTGAAGAAAGATTTCAGCATTGTATTTTATTTCTTGTGAAAAGAATAAATTTTATTAACTTTTTATCGACTTGTGCATTCAATCCATTACGAACCCGTATGCACGCAACAATACAAAGTAATAAATCATTAATCTCGCATATAAGGGGTCAGATTCCCGTGATAATCCGCTCATTAATAAATTTCAACTTTAAAAATTTTTATCTACAGTATAATATGCTGCAAAAATCTTTGTAGTTCAACAAACAATCTTATATAACGATTTTTCTAGATTACAGTTCTTTGTAAGGTGCCTTTAAATAAATATCAATGTATGTAAGATAATACTACATTGAGTTTAATAACTATCACTAGAGGAGACATAGAAACAATTACTTCTGATTTTAGTTCTTTTCCCTAAAGTTTAATATTTTAAATTATATCTGATGCCGCTTTGCATTTCTTTGCAATGAAAATCGTCTTAATTTTTAATCACATATTGATGACCTAATTGCTTCTGTTCTTTTTCGTCGGTTTGTAAGATGGAGAACAATAAATAAATGGGTTCTTTTTCGCTGATACGAACTATAATATATTACTATATTGCCTATCTTTCTATTTTATTAGTTCTATGGCATATCATCTCTCCCAATTATAAATTTTGGAAACGCTTAAAATATCGAATCAGAAAAGAAACACGCCAAAGTGAAACATAAAATTAGCAAAGCAACAGGCAGGCACTGTGTGCGTAGAGGTAGCAGTAACTCAATTGATTTCGATGGCAAACAGGTACAGTTAAGGAACAAAGCAATCTGCAAAACCAAATAACTACAGCATATGCTTGAAATATATGGTGTAGCTATATATCTTATTTCTCTTCTAATCACCACTATGTACAATATGCTTCAGAAGTTTACTTTTGAAGCTGTTGTAGTAAACATACAATTAACTGAATAAATAATAATGTGAGAAATAATGGGTAGTTATTTTAAAGAGGAAAACAACTCGTAATAAAACAGAGTTAACGTTTAGTATATCATTTGAAATTGTAGAGTCATTAGGTTTTTCTGAATCAGGAGAGGTGAAATTGTGCAATGCACTCACCGGGACTCAAACCTTGGCTTTCGAATACACATCGTGTGTGCTTCGATTTACGCCACGAAAGCACGAGGAAAGAAGGGAGAAAATACCTTATATACTCCCCCATTTAAAGGGCGGCTGTTGATTAGAGAACTCATTCGCCAAATCCTGGTGATGACAAATTATCGTACATCACTTTTAGTTTCGCAGAGGCGAACTGCAGAGTCGTTAGGTTACATCGATGCTGGAGACGTAAAAAATGTGCAATGCCCTCCCCGGAAGTCAAATCCTGGACCTCCCGAATACATGGCATGTGTGCTTCTATTTACACCACGAAGGCAGGAGGAAAGGAGGGAGAAAATATCTTATAACATATTTAAACAATTGCGAGAGTTTTTGTTCTTTTTAGAAACATGAATTACCTTATAATAATAAAATCATTACATTTTTAGATAATTTTTTACATATTTGCATGAAAAATCCTGTTCCAAGTAATGAATAATTTTAGAGCAGTTTAGTCTTACCTTCTAAACTATAAAAACTATGTATATCTCAGTACATCAAAAGTAAATGTAAAATTCATTGGGGTATATTTTTTATATATTATTCATCAAATCAAAATGAAAAATCAGAAACGAGAGCCATTGCACTGTAACATTTTTAATTAAGAAAACAAACTTACAACAAATGCGCTTTTTTCCCCCTCCGTTTATTCAAATTGACACATTTAAAGAAAGCCAGAAAAAGACAGAAATACTAGATTAAAATTCATGAAACGATTTTAAGCAATTTAAAAACATTCAAGAAGTTTCTAATACGAAAGTATAAATATCTTTGCGCACATCTTCGGGGCATTTCATTGTAGAGGACATAACCATCAGTCTGCAAGTTTAATCTAATCAAAACGACAGCTAAAAGAACTATTCTTTGAAATAACCTGCGCTGTCAAATGTTTCACTTTTAGTTATCTAATCCCTGTAGTATATGCTTATGTCCTTCAGGTTAAAGTTGTTTTCTTTGGTGGCAAAAGGGACTCTTCACTTCAACATTTTCAATGTTGCAAAGCTGCAGAAGGCAGAGTGGAGAAACAAAACTCTTATTTCCGACATACAGAGAGTGTTTACACATTTTTAGAATGATTTCGATTAGAAATTATAAAAATCAAATTATTTGGAAAAAAAATTTCTGAAAACACCTTATCATTTGAAATGAGAAGTATCGAGAAATCCTGCTAATTTTAAATTTATTTTTCTTTTAAAATGTCACATGTAAATAAGTTGAGAATTGAAGTATATGTTTTTTTCCTTTCGGAAGAGAAATATTAATATCCATAATTCAACTACGTTGCGGCGAAATGCATGGTATTAATTTTTTAACTGTAAAATAAGTAACATTATTAATCGGAAAGAGAAAAACCATCAGTCTGCATGGAAAAATGACCCCAAACGAATACCCGAAAAAGGTGGGTACTGTTTCTTGAAAATTCTCCGACGCAGGAATGTATTTAAACATATTTGTAGCAACAATAAATAAAATAATAAACCAAGATTTATAACTTAAAAAAACCTAAAAAACATAATGTTCACCAGGTTTTGCCGAGGCATGTGGTTCAACGACGAACAATTGGTAGAACCTTGCATGAAATCTTATGATTATTACTTGATCTGGAATTTGTAATTAGTCCAATAACCCCAATTATTATTACTTGATCTGGAATTTGTAATTATTCCAATAACCCCAAGAAACATAAAGTGAATTATCGCTATGTCTGGATTAACTGCAAAGTCACTAAAAAGGTTCAAACAAACTTTTTATTTAAGCAGAATTTAAAGCAAAAATGGATATTCTAGCGCTAACAAAATCAACCATAGCTCGTCGTGACGCAACTATGCAGAAGCAGTCAAATTTAAGCTAAGACGGGAAACAGACGTCTACAAAAATCTAAAGCTGTCTCAATAATTCAAGCGGGAGCTTCAAAATCGAATTGTCGGCGGCGGAATAATGCAAAGTCGAATAATTACAACTATCAAAAGCTGAAAAGAACTAAGCATAGCTTGCACGCGCAGGATATAAACAGGCTGTGTCTAAAAATTAAAAAAACTCAGTTTAAATACTAGCTATCTCATTTATATTCTGGTGAGAAGACCGAAAGGAGAAGTATTGAAAACTTAAATTATAAATAACTGGTTAATTTAAATAATAACCTTACAAACTTTTCAGCATGAGATAAATCGAAATACATTGTGACTCTTGATTAAGCATGAGTTTACCTTAATGATAGCGGCAAAAAAAGGTCTATTTATTTTCGAAAACGAGGAGGGGGGAAAAGTGTAAAAACCTTGTCAGGACTGAGTGTTCGGTGCATATTCTTGGTAAACATCTTCGTGAACTCCTTAAATCCTGATCTGGAACAGGGTGCTGAATGCAGCTATGTTCTGTGGTAGAATATTGGGATTAAGTGGTAGAAGAACTGCACTTTAAAGGGATTTAAAATCCTCTTTTATTAAACCACAATTATTTACAACCACTTGCCAACTCGGGAGGGATACAGAAAGTAGAGACCGCACTTGGGTCTAAAATGAACAATCAAATAATTTAAACTAAAAGCTAAATAGAAATTAAATAGTCGTTGCTCACAGAACTATAACGCGAGGTTGGCCTCTAAACTAAATGGTGCGTAGCAAGATTTAACTAATACTGACGCACTTGGAATTACTTCAATGGGTAATCACGTAAAAGCGCCACGGCTTAGAATTTAAATACTAGCTAGTCAGGCGAACGTTGAATAGAGTAACCGTGGTCTGAGACTAAAAGGTCTCTCACACTTAAAGGTTTCTACCTTTCGTTTAAATACTACTTGGCTCCACTTCAAATTAGTATACTGCTGAAACGAGCGCTTATTCTAACGGGAAGTTGAAATGAGAAGAGATAGAAAAATTTAAATTAAAATAAAACTTTTTTTAGTTTAACCAAAACCTTACAACCTGGTTCCCTTAATGCAAAGAAGATTTTAATAAGGGGTTTATGATTGTCGCAGGATTCTTTTACGATAGAAAGTTAAAAATAAGAAATAGAAAAAATTTCAAAATAACTCAGCGTACTATTAAGAGAAAGTTGTACGTCCGATATTTACAAAAAAATTCATTTCTTCATTCCACTGACTTTCGAAGAATGAAACTTCATCAACACAATGCAACAAGTCATATTTCGGAAATAACCACTGCATTTCTTGAAAAATAAAGACTGATACAGATATTGCATATATACCTTTTCAACGGATTTCCGAGAAGCCCCTGACTTTTTACTTATGGATTATTCTGCCTTTGGTCTCTTGAAAAGAGCTCTTTCTAGGCGCATATCCACCACGATTGATGGACTCTGGAAAATAGTGAAAGAGAAATGGAAACCAGTGCCCCTAGAAATTTTAGGAAAAGCCTTTTTGTTATGGAAATCACATTGAAGACTAATAGTCCAGGGAAAAGACTATCAGATCAAATATTTAATTAAATACTCTTTACACTTTTAACAGTAAAGTAATCCAACGGCTCCGAAATCGTTCTAAAAATGTGTAAACATCCTCTGTAAATTTTTACTAAAACGTTTTTATATTTAAAAAGAAAGTTCAAAAATCATTTTGTAGACTTTGACATAAATGCCGCAGATATAAAATAATATAAAAATCTCTTTAAGTAAGATTTAGAAACTCTGCAGAGGGGATTAATTGGAACGCAGTTGCATAATGCCCTGAAACCCATTGACTACAATTGCTACAATTGACTATTTGCTACAATTTTATTAATATTTATATCAAAATGGATACTTTAATTTTTCAAAATTTAACCAAGGTTAACTGCTGTGTTTCGTATTACTTGCAAGTGTGGAAAGGAATTTTCAAACATGAAATATATGAAATCAGTTTGATTAATATTTATTTGATTAATATTCGGAATGAATTTTGATTTTTGTTTATACTAAACTGGACTTCCACTGTATCGCCCCCCCCCCGCTTTCTGAAGCTAAAACATATCCTTAGACAGACTAGAGTCCCGGGGTACATAATCAATCTTCACAATGATTAGAACTATCGACAATTCGATAGTCCGCTCAAGCGCAGCAGGGACCGTAACGGTACTGTCAGGTCTGTCTCGGGCTGAGGGAATGTTACATGGTAAATTATATACAGGTTGTCCTCGGGGGTTCGCCTTCGTTGGTCAGCTTAGGGGGACTATGGCAAGCGTTCTCTTTGTCTTTTTTGGCCAGCTTTATCTGGTGTCCTTGTCTTTCCTACATATAAACCTGACCTTGAATTTCTCGCCTGGGGTTGACGACTGGAAACTTGCGTCCCCGTGTATCGCCTTTAAAGGTCGAGGCGTCAGTTTCTTCTCTGTAGTGTACTGTCATTGTATAGATAACTTAAAATGCAGTTCGAACAATAATTTTTATTAGTATGTAGAGTTCTGTTGTAACTGGAAGCTAAAGTCCTAAAGACTCTTCTAGACTGACAGAGAATTATCTCTCTTAAGCAAATCACAAGTACTGAAGAAAGTCAAAATAACCTTTTGATGTAGTCTTAAAATGAACAGAATGGACACAGCTAGTGTTACAACGAACTCCGCTACCCTGCGGATATTTAAGTTAGTATAACAGACATAAAACTACACGTAAACTCCGCGTTGAAATTTCAATGAAAGTAACGTAGTCGGAGACTACACGTAAAATAAACTAATACCGGGATATAACTTTAAGCAGAGCTGAGGAGAGTAAATAATAAGACGCGGCTGCCAAAAGCTCTGAAGTAAAGATTCAAAACTCCGCAGGTTAAATGCACAAAAAAATTATGTTGTATTCTGGTGAAGACTATGGAAAAAAGAAATTACAGTAAAGGCTTAAATCATAACAGTCAGTTAATTAAAATAAAATACCTTACAAGTCCTATTCATCCTACATGAAGTCTTTAATATTGTTATACGTAACTGTAAATATTTAAATCCTTTTTTTCCCTCATTGTCGTATGATTTCGTTATTTATTTATTTTTGTTGTGTTTGTGGTCACATATTTTTTGTATCACAATCAGAATAAAAAATAACGTAAGTGGAACGCGAAATACTTTCCTCACGGGTTTTGGAGGTACACGACACAACTCGCTCAAAACAGTTAGGGGATACTGTGAGCTCGGTAGGAAATAACCAAATAATCGGCAATTTTTTAACAAAAATGAAATAGAAGGAAAAAGGAAAACTGCAACGTTTATAAAGTTGGGACTATGCAAATTTTATCTGTGACATCCAAAACTACGTGTTTTAGATAAGGAGTAAAAATCGACTTGAAACTTTCCTTCTCTAGCAAGAGATTAAAAATAATTGACGCGCGTTGAAAGTTTTGTAACAGTAAATGCGATGTCTCAGCAAGATAACCTAGCTGATTCGGTAGCCTTTAGGGCCATCAGTCCTTTATAGGCGGGTCAAACGCAATCCGTTGTAGCGGAAGTGTTAGGAGTTTCTCAAAGTGTCATTTAGAGACTATGGAATAGGTTTTTGGAAACTGGAAATATCCTCCCAAAATAGGAACAAGGTTGTACGCCGGCAACAACACAAAATGACTATCAGTATTTAACACTTACGGCCAAAACAAACCGCACTGTGAACGCTATTTTCTTGCAGCAGCAACTTCAGAGGGCTACTGCTACCACATTTTCGACCAAAACTGTTAACCAACTCAAACATGTGTCTTTACATGCTCACAGACCTACGGTTTGTGTTTCGTTGGCATAGGATCACCGTGCTGCCTCAGAAGGTGGGCACAGGAGCATTGATGGGGACGAAATGAGTGGGGCAAAGTGCTCTTCACGGACGAGTCCTGCTTTAGTGCACAACCTGATAATAGGCGAAATCTCATCTGAGGAGAACTTAATATACGGAATAATCCTGGATTTGCGCATGAAAGTGCGCGATTTAGCGGAGACAGAGCGATGGTCTCTGCCAGTTTTTCAATCAATAGCCGCACCGATCTGTACATTATCAGGAATGAAGCACTAACGGCTCAGCGATATAGGGAAGTACTCAGACCTATTGAGGTCTTTTAAGCTGCAGGCAACTGGGAATGAATTTATTCTTATGGATGGTAACACCACGCCACATCGGGCTCGGCTAATGGACAGTTTTGTTTTCGATGAAGGAATACTTCGAATAGATTGACCAGCTTGTTTACCAGGTAAAAACTCAAAATAACATGCTTGGGACATTCTAAGAAGAAGAGTTCCTAGTCACGTATAACCCCGAGAAACAAGTCAGCTGCCTTCACAGTTGAAAAGCTGTGTTCATAGGAATGGGAGAGAATATTCAAGTCCCTCATTGATAACGTCATAGATTTCATATCTCGTAGGTGTGCGACACTACCTTAGTTTAGGAGAAACTATACCTCTTATTGAAAGTCAATTTTCTGCGAGAAACCGCATTTTTTGTTTGTTTGTATAATATGCACAAATTGTGCATTTTTTGTTTACTGACAAATATCATCAATGAAATTTAATTATTTTTTGTCTGTTACTTCTTTTCCGTTATTCATATCTTACAACACCTATACATCCTATGTCAGTCACCAAAGTATTTCTTCATCCACAGTTTATATCCAGAATCCTAATATCCCCTAATTGTTTTGAGCATGTCAGTGGCAGTTACGCACAGAACCACATTTTCTACCACATCATTATTTTTCGATAACTTAGATTATTAATTTGCTTAAAATTTTTTTAAGCTACTAGACTGCGATTAGATTTTAACAAAGTAGATTAGAAGTTAGATTTCAACAACAGATTAATAGAATAGATTTTAACAAAATTTTAATATTATGTGTTAAAATGTTAAGAGTGACAAGGCAGGTACCCTTAAAATGTCAAAAAAATCTCTAGAATACAGCGCATTTTAAAATTCGATGCATACTATAACTGGTTTATGAGATTAAAATTTTCTATACTTATTTCGATGTTCTTAATAACGTATTTGCTACTTTTATTTTTTATTCCAAATATTAACCTATTTTAAATAAAGTAACTTTTTTGTTATCCACATAATATTGTAATACGCACTGCGCGCAGTGTTATATAAATAAATCAGTATTTTCAATAAAATTCCAAACAGGAAAATAACGTATAGTTAAAATGACCTACGTTAAAGACAATAGAATTACAATTTCTTAAAAATTGTAAATAAATAAAAATAAAAAAATCTTATTCTTAAAAAATAAGATTTTTGAATTTTTATTTATTTATTTAACATAATTAAAGATTATTTCTAAAATATTTAGGTGTGAGTTATAATAGTTGCTAGTTTCTCATTCTAAACTCACTTTAAAATGAAAAAAATTTTTATAAACTCTGGCCAGTGGTTTCGGACAAATTCATTCAGAAAATTCTACTTACGAGAAATCTTAATGACGAGGGCCTTGACGGCCGATCTTTCCGGAAACTTCTAGAAGCTCGTGCTACATCAGATCCGTACTCGTGTTCAACTATAAATACAGCTCAGACAGTTCAGACATGTTATTGTTTCTGCTGTTTTATTAGATATTCAAGTACCAGATTTAGAGGAATTAGGAGTTTATTATCCAAACGGTTTCGGCAAGTGCCATTATTTCGCATGCACTAAGGCGAAATTGTTTATATCTGTATTCTGGTTATGCTGTTTGAAGTTACACAGTCCAGTCACATTAATGTGACCATCTGTCAAAAGCCAGAATAACCACCTTTCGCAGAGCGGACTGCTGCGAGACGTGCAGGAAGAGAGTCACATAGGTCCCTGAAGGTGTTCTCTGGGATGTTGAGCCATGCCGACTCTAATGCCGTGGCCAGCTGCGGTAGATTACGCGGTTGAGGATCCATGGCGCGAACAACTCGATCGAGATGGTCCCACAGATGCTCGATTGGGTTTAAGTCAGGTGAGTTTGCTGGCCAGGGGAGGACGGTAAACTCATCCTGGTGCTCTTCGAACCACGCACGTACACTGGCAGCTGTATGGCACCTCGCATTGTCCTGCTGGAAGATGCCATCATCCTGAGGAAAAACAATGCGCATGTAGGGGTGAACATGGTCCGCAAGGACAGATGCGTACTTGTATTGATCCATTGTGCCTTCCACAATGATCAGTGAACCTAGAGAATGCCAGGAAAACATTCCCCAGACCATAATGCTCCCGCCTCCAGCTTGGACCGTTCCGGCAATGGTTGCAGGGTGGTTCCTTTCAGAGGTTTCACGCCTTATACGCCAACGTCCATCTGTCCGATGGAGCATAAAACGCGATTCATCCGAAAACGCAACCTGTCGCCACTCAGTGGACGTCCAGCTGCTGTACTGGCGTGCAAATTCTAGCCTTCGCCGTCGATGAACAGCAGTCAGCATAGGTGCACGAACCAGGCGTCTGCTTCGGAGGCCCAGACGCAGCAATGTTCGCTGAATAGTACTTTGGGAGACACTTTTGGTAGCCCCTTGGTTCATTTTGGTGGTCAGTTGCTCAACGGTAGCCCGTCTATCTGCCCGAACGCATCTCCGCAACCGTCGTTCGCCTCTGTCATCTATGGCCCGTGGTGCACCACATTTGCCACGTCCCTGATTTTGGACAGTCCCATTTTGCCATGCACGGTACACTTTTACCACGGCGGCACGCGAACAGTTCACAAACTCAGCCGTTTCGGAAATGCTTCCACCCTTGGCCCGAAAGCCAATGATCATGCCCTTTTGGAAGTCGGATAAATCGCTTCGTTTCTGCATTACGCCAACGATTGAAATGTTTTCCGAAGCCCTCACACACCCTTTATATACGCTCAACTGCACTGTGCTGCCACCTGCCTTCTGTGATTGGTTATTTAACTCTGACATGGAAAGTACGTGGTGGTCACATTAATGTGACTGGACTGTGTACGTACTGTGCTGTTCGCAATTAATTTTTTGATAAATTTTTAATTTCTTCTTGTTAATCAAAGTAATCATTCAGAGAGACATCATCGAACCAGTAGCCCGCAACAATTCTATTAAAATATATGCATATAATTTATTTATCAAAACATAAATTAAATTATCTCCTCCAAACACAAAGAAAAATCGTAATTGTTAATGCTAGTTAGGTAAAAATATTTAAATTACTTGCTAGAGTATACTGTTGCTGTTGTTACTTATGCTCACTTGTCTGACAACAGCCCAAGCCCACGAAAATCTTCGAGGCAAGGAGCGCAAGAATACGCCTAGAGTATACCAATAAGTATTAATAAAGGAGCGCAAGAATACGCCTAGAGTATACCAATAAGTATTAATAAAGGAGCGCAAGAATACGCCTAGAGTATACTAATAGGTATTAATAAAGGTAAATTAAAGAATTTGATAAAAACATTAAAAATCAAATGAAACTGTTGTGAGAAATTATCTATTTATTTTTAACTGCATAATACTTAATTTTAAGTTTTAATGCTTTCCTGTCCTCTCTTTTCACCCACACTTTTCATGCCAGAATGTAAATGAGATAGCGAGCCTTTATTCAGACTGAGGGAGAAAGAAATGCTATATAAACGAAGGTCACGCAAGTTATTTTTTAGAGCGTGTTCTGCCTATTTTAGGCTACGTTGTAAGATAACTTATTAGGGATTTGATTCTGTGGCGTGGAGTTCTTCTAGCCATTTGGCTCGTCTCGCCGGTTTTCTACAAACCAGAGCCTTTTTGCGCATTTAAATTATCCTGGAGCCTTTAGGCTAATCTGCTACATTTGAATAAGTTATTTAAGCCAGAAGTGTTTGGCTTGTGTAAGCCCAAGTTAGACTATTGCTATTTCTTTGTGTTCAAATAAAAGGGCAATTTACACTCTTCTTCTGACTTTGTCTACAGTTTAAGACAAGAGGATTATTCCTGTGTAGTCTTTCTAGAGCTCGCTAGTTTATGCTACCGAAGAAAGTGAGACTCTACATTGCAATAAACTAAATATTTTAAAGGAAAAACATAAAATCAATTGTTGTCATTAAACGGAAATTAATTTATTTATCAAAGGGAATAAACCAATCCCCGTTCTATAAACAATAGTCAATAGAAACTATTATGTTTCATCGCCTATATTTACAAGGACAAATTATAAAATATCAAATCAGGAAGAAATTGAACCAAAACTGATTCTTACTGCAAGTTAAGAAAAATAACTATCAAGCACATGACTAATTAGATTCAAAGTCCAAGTCAAATACATGCTAAAAAAATTAACTTTAAAATGCCTGAAGACACCTATTCTCCTTCTTTGCAAAATATAAGTAATCAGTTGTTATTAAACTAGCAAAGAAAATATTAGTCCTCAATTTATCATTAAAGGAAAGTGATAAAATTAAATTCCATACTTTCGATTTTTGGAATGAGTAGATCAGACTCGATCACACGTATCAGAAAGAAAACAGGCGAAAGTAATGATTCTCTCCCACAATGAACAATGATTTTGAGACTGATGCTAGTACAAAAGAGCAGAATAAAAATCCGAATTGTCTTGCATTATATGTTGAAAGGAGGGAAGGATATAATCATAAAATCAAAACTATGATTGCTAATAAAAATTTTCTGAACACGGTGTAAACTGATATCATGGAACACGGCCTATACTTTTTCCCAGTGATACCGGAACCTCAGTGTCTCATACAGAATTCTTTATGAATTCAAGGCTGACTATGATAAAGAATTTTTTCAAGCAAGATGCCTCCCATGTGAATAAAGTTGCAGATAAATTAGGACCGCATTTTGAGGAAGACTCTTAGGGGGGAACTTACGTGTCGCTTGGAAAACATAATGAATTATTACGTTTATAATACATTTTTGGTTGGGGTCAAAATGGTTCTTATTAAATTACAAGTATTAAAGCTAAGTAAATGATATCTGCTTAGGTGTTTACACTGAAAGCTGACGCGCTTTCACGTGTTAGTAATTGACGCGTTTACAACCACTAGGATATTGGTTTAAATAATTATGGCAAAGCACTCCGTGGCTATCTTCCTAAGAAGGATGATGCCTTCGTGGAGGACTTTAGGGAAACTGGTTCCTATACACGTTACACATGGAGAAAACCATGAAAACGCCCATGCAACCAGCCGGTTCATCGGGATTCGAACCCCGTGCGGAACTACTAGTGATCAGTGACTCTACCATTCTACCGCTGGTGGACACTTACAACCACTAAAAAAGTATAATTTGCAGGGTTCTATTTGTGTAGCAATCAAACCAAAGTACTTCTGATCCTATTAGACTGACAAACCAGTTATCACTCCATTTAAAAATTATGATAAAGTCTTTAGAAGGTTGTAAATAACCTTTTTCCTAAATTTTAAAATTATAACAGCATTTTAAATTTAAAGGACGTACTCGCAAACAAAGCTCCGCCACTTGCGAGTATTTAAAATAACTCAAGTTCAAATTCGAATTTGAAGTAACGTAGTCGGATAACTACATAAATTGGTTCGTAGTCGGATGACTACTTAATTTGGCTCAAATATTTTAACGTCGGTTACCAAAATGGGTAAAGCCGCAATAATCTCTGGCAGAGCTGGGGATAAGACATTAACTTCAGGCGAGACTGCCAAAGGCTCTAAGTTTAAAACATTCAGAAAATTATATGCAGCCATTGGATAGAAAAAGCCCAATTTGTAACTGCCTCTTTCTCATATTTGTAACTTGCATAATAATGTTGACTTTTGGCAATTAATTTGAAGATTAGGCATGATTTTCAAAAAATTCAAAACTAAAAATAAAGGCAGATATACTTAAATTCAAAGGTGTTGTAATATTAAAAGGGTGTAAAGCAAATTAAAGGATGTGTTTAAGAATGATATCTACCATGCACAAAACCAACATACTTCAGCAACAGGAAAAGTAGTTAAAAAAAAAGTCCACTACAAACACCTAGCTACACAATATGCTGCACTTAGTTTATGACTAGATGCATGTTATGACATGCTATAAGAATATGTGTGTTGGTCCATTTATCGTACCCATCATAGTGTGGTTCAGGTAAGATAGTATTCAGTACATAAAAGGAATAGTTCATGGTGATTTTTACCAGTTTCTCAGCTATTGTCTTATAAAATGGAGAAATGAAAAAAACTTTCTATTTAATTAATTGTGATTTTTTCCATACCATTAGGATTTATCAATATATGAATGCCAGTTTTCTAAAAAATGGAATATCACGATTTATTGTTGTCCTGCCAAAGGACTAGTGATCTAATTTTCCTGCCCTTAAGTGGAATACAATGGACCAGGTATCATGTGAAAGATACAAACTAATCATGCAACCCAGGCCTGAAAAAAAAAAGGATTAATACCTGGAGTTTGCCCTCATTGATTGCTAAAAATAGCAGCACTGGAAAAGCGGAAGCTGTAAGAAAGATCAACATAGTCTTTCTTATACTTGAAAATAACTAACAGCGATGGTTTGCAATAACTCCTTCACAGGAAAACTTTTCACTTTCTTTCTATTTGTCAGATGACACAAGAAACAACTGATTTGCATTCTGGTGAGGACTACGGAAAAGAAAATTATAGTACATTCAATCATGATAATTGGTTAACTGCAATAAAATACCTTATAACTTTATTCATCATCTTTTTTATTCACATTCACCATCTCAAACTTTCAAGACAACACATGAAGGTATTCAAAACAGGTGCATAACTCGATGAGCTACGGTGCGAATGTTTACTATTGCTGTTCATATCCTTACACTGATGTGCGCAACGGAATAAATCAGTTAATAGACTTGTACACAAACAATAACAGTAAAAGATCGTACTGAATGCATAGTTAATAAACAAAGATGTTTTAGTTTCATGTGAACTTTTTAAACGCAACTGGTGTACTATTTGAATCAAAGGCTTTGTGAATGTACGTTTCCTTAATGTTTTTAAGAATTTAAAGTGTGACATGAAGAACATTAATTGAATCATAAATTCGCGCTCTTTTTAAGAGTCTAATTTTATGCATAATGGATAGAAAATGAACTTCACGTACGTTAAGGAATAAATCTTCATAGAGGATATTACGTTGAGAAAAAAAAAATCCTTTTAGAGGATCTTAACAAAATTTAGATGTTGATCGTGTATTGATAAATTCTCTCAAATATCATAAGCAGTTAGAATGCAAAGTATGTGCATTGTGTTTACAACTTCATTGCTTATCTAGATATATGTAAATTGTAGGGTTAGCGCTCTGCTCGCTAACGATCTTCGACCTGTTAGAAGCACCTTTCGTATATTTCCGGGTTGGCGACTTAAGGCACTCAGTTCTTGGTTAAAACAGGAAAAAAGTATTAACACTTCTGAAAAGGCAAAAAAAATTTCTCATTGTTAGAAGTGCAACTAGGGATCGGGTGGTTAAGATTGCTGAGGGTATAATGTGAATACGAAAGCATCCCTCAGAGAGTCCTCCACGAAGGCATTCCTCATCTTAGAGAGATAGCCTTCGTCTGTTTTCCTTAATAAAATAACCATAACTTATTGCTTGAAACCTGCTTGAACTGTTAATTAAGCAAGAGTAATTTTTTGTTATAGAATGCAAAGATGTAACAAAGAGCGCAAGCGCTAACGTGTATACAAGCATGCAATCAAAAAATAAAAATAAAAGTAACATGAAAAAAAATTATGAACGCTTTATACTTAATACATTATGACAGATCTACGAAAAATATACAAAACATACTTATTAAATTTGACAGGTTTGAATTAAATTTTTAATAAATCTATTTGTCTATTTGTATTTTGGAAAACAAAGATTTATTTGAATCACATTTTGGAAAATTTTAATAATTTTCTTTTGTCTTAGTCAGTTTTCATATAGAAACTATTTTGACTCTTTATTTCTTGTACATAAGAAATTTTTCCTAGCGCTAAGCCTTTTGATATCATCGAAAGGAAAAATAACTTAAACGTGAATTTTCACTCAAAAGCAGAAAAATAGCGGGCTTGGGCATTTTGGGAATTAAATAATGCATTTAACTAATTTTCTTCCCTCTCTCTTCTTCCTTCTTGTCGCTTTCTTTTATTTTTGGCTTTCAGCAATGCTCACATATTCGGTAAAAAACCTGTTTTTTTTTTTGGATTTTCTGCCCCATCTGTGGTTCAAAGTAGCCACGCCGCTTCTAGACTTGCTGATATCTGATAAAATGTAAAAGGTTAAACCGAAAAAAAAAAAAAAAAACTGGCCCCCCGTCATTGATAAGATAATCCTATTTTTAGGCAAGGCTGAAGGTTTTCAAGGTTCTTCTAAGATAAAGAGCTTTCTTATAAATTATAAACTGCGCACCGCAAACACACCTTTCACGCAGTATAATCAACGCTGTTTTCTCCTTTTTAAAATCAGGTGCCTTTTCGATAAACTGCTCTACGTAACATAAAATTATTCTACAAAATTTAAGGTTTCTACTTAATAATCATTTCGCTAATTTAGTGTATGGAGAAAATTTTGAAAATAAATCTTTCTGGTTTTCTTTTCAATTTTGATTAGCTTCATTTTATAAATGGATAGTTTAAGATGAAGATAATTCATGAATGCTTATTGTTGAGATTTAGAACAATTCGTTTGCTTTCTCTTAAGAAAAAACATTTCATTTAAAGTAATTGCTTCATTTATTTTAGAAAGTTTATCTTATCTTAACCGTTTTTCGCTGAAGTTTAATCGTAAATGAGCCATACAGCAATCAGACTTACGACACCACTTCCAAAGCAGTACTCCACTTATGCTAGCTTGTTTACGGGAAAGGCAGCTCATTTTAAATGTTTTTGAGATATGCATTTGAAGTACAAAGAAAGAATTTTATCTTTTTTTGAAGATGTTTTGTGAAAGTGTAGTGTTATATCTGGGACTTAATGGCAGAGGGGGGGGGCAGTTGATAAATCCTATTTCCCTGGCTGTGTTAAATCAAAAAGTTACCTGATTCTGAGTACCCCATTTTCTCATACGGCGCACAAACTGAATACTTGCCATTTACATCAATATAGAGTATTTCAGCCAATGTCACTTCGAAAGGTAAATTCTTTTCCTTCTGGTTCTAATAATGAATGCTCTTATAAACAGGGTAATTCACTGCAATCTTAATAAATGATGTTTTACGAAATCTGGTTGTTTACTGCAGTCTTCGAATAACTTCTTTTGTTTTCCTTTGAATGTAGAGCGGAGGGAAGGTAAATAAAAATTATGAAATATAATCTAAACTGTAAAACAAAATGAAAAAATATACTTAATATTTCACTGTGTTAGATTATTTCCTATCTCATAAATATAATACAGAAATTGAATCCTTAAATTCCTCGAAGTCTGAGATGATTTTATAAATTCATATTATTATGCAAAATTTGGGAAGAGATATGCGAAGTCATAAATGAAGAAATTGCTCAATTTATAGTTCTAAAGCTGATAAGACAATTTGAGACGCTTAAATGTCTTTCAACCAAAGTATAGTTAATTTATAAAGGGTGTAGTCTAAAATGTGCGCAAATCAAAGAATATATAAGTTTTAAAAAACTGTTCGCTTATGCTCTAGATTAATTTTAGGAATATTTATTTCCTAGGAATTATGTACACAATTTTTACGTGCATTTACTTTCTCTTGAAAAGTGATGGAAGTTCTCCTATATCAAAATTAATAATTACCTGATTGACATCGGATTCTAAGACATACAAGAAAGTGCAAAGCTATACACCACATGTAAAACTTACGTTGGCTCCTTAGGTTAAAATTTAGCTACACGTAATGTGTTTTAACAGGAATAAACTTTCCGTTTAGATATAAATAAAAAAGGAAGGTCTAAAACTTTCCTTATTTAAGAACTGTCTTAGCTTTCCAGCGAAATCAGTTATTAGTCCAAAGGGGCTTTGTCCCTGAAGGACTATTGTTTCCGTTTTGCGATTTTGCGTTGATTCACTATAAACGGCTGTGTCACTTTTCAAAGTGTTGCCACCAAATATTATCGCCCTGTATTATATTTAAAGAAATTAAATAATGAAGAATCTGCATAAAAGTATTTATCTTTTTCTAAATGTGATGAAACAACGGTACCTAGAGCCATCCAATTTTGAATAATGTACGTTTCCAACCGAATATGCGCATCCTGAAGCCCAAATTTGGAATTTGGAATTTGTTTTATTATCTATTTCATATTTTGTAAAACTTTAATGAATTTTTGATAAACAAACTCAATGATTTAAAAGCGAGCAATGGCAACACTCTTCGGGGGGAGGGGGGGACCTTTTTATCTCCAGCGCACGGAACTGTGTGAATCGGAAATTCTAAAGATATGCTCATTTTAAAATGATGTTGCGATATTGCTGTTAAACTAAATTTTATGGTTTACGTGCGAAGAACATGATATTTAGTAAATAAAGGTAACACACAAAACGTTAAAAAAACGGCCCTTTGGACGTAATTTAAAATCTGAAACCTTTCAGATTTTTTTTATTTATTTAGTATTTTTTTCCAGAGTTTAAAGCTAAAATTTCTGTTGTATACCATTTAAGAAAACGAAAGCGCCGCGGACAGGCACAGCTTAAGCACGAATGTTCAAGCAGAACTGATGCCCAGTCAGAGCTCTAAAAAAAAAAAAAAAGCAGCTGTCCCATCATCCAGTCCGAACTTGCCATTCGATAGCCCGGGGGTTACAAAGAGGAGTATCCCTACGCACGAACAGATACAGCTAAAACCCCTTCGGTCATTCCTAATATTCTTGAGTGACGAGGAGATTTAAAGTAAACAGATCGACACCGCAAATATGCCACTGCCGATATGGATGTTCAGCACAAGCGTTTGGTAAAGGAGATTTCAGATAGCACGAAAAAGGTATTTTCCCAATCTGATATTTGGGTGAGCTATTTCTTCACACGAGTTATATAAAATGTGGAACAGATTGATATTCCACACATTTTGGTGTCTTAAAAATTCTTAAGAAATAAATAAAAAAAGTAATTAAAAAAATTCTCAACATATTTGTTATACATCATTTATTATACAGAATAAAAGTATGTATTGCCCTGGTTATATTTTAGCGTGAATAACTTGTCGAACCAAAAAGTTAAAAATAAAATTATGAAAGTTGAAAACCATATCGCCTTATATTCATGCTGTCTTTTTAAGCTTCGTTAGCAAACGTCCTGAAGACCTCTTATTAATAGTGATTTGTTATTTTTATTTTTATTATTATTATTATTATTTTGCTGCAATAGACAGTAAGATCCTTAATATCAAAATATCAACTGGTGGCCCTTTCCCACTGTACATTACACAAAAGTTCTCTTCTGATATCATTTAGGCAAGCTATTGCGTCTAAAATGAAACTATTGTGTGTGTATTAAACTCTGTGTGATGGCATTTATATAAATCAAAAGTTTTGTGTTTCTATCTGGTATGGAATTCCTTTGATTTTGGTGTACTACTGACTTCAAGTCTTTTACGAATTTTAAGGAAAGTATTAATCTAATTCGGATAATGAGGAGATTTGAATAGGAGAAGTTTTACTGAATTTATACAATTATGCTTGAATTTGGTGGAACGAAATATTAAAAAATGCATATGCTTTATAGGCATATCTATACCAGTTCTATAAATGAAGAAAAAAACCAAAGTATTCATGATAAACGAAATCCTACTTGAAGTATTTGGATGAAATTTGAGATGAAAAGTTCAAATCATGCTCTAAATTTTATAACAGTACAATTCTGCCCCCGTTATAATAATTTCATCGATAAAATCAGCATAGAAAAGCTTTTCCCGAAACAAGGCATAAGCAAACAACTTCAAACGGAGCGTTTGTCATATATTTTGCAGTATAGACCGACAACGACATTCCAGACTATTTATGATGATGTAAGTAAACCAGATAAAACGACCTTTATTCCCGTAAACCTTGGTCTAACGGTAGTAAAAGTCTTCTTATCGCGACCTACACAAGTTCAATCAGATTGAAATCTAGAAATCGAAATAATCTATCCATGCACTTAATGGTTATTTATGCCCAATAAATTAAAGCACTCCTAAAATGGAGATTTCCGTCAAAACAGCCATCTTAGGAACGAAATAAGTCGGTCAGGGGCCCTGTGATTAAAATTTTCTGGGCGCCTTACAAAGTGCTTATATATCTATATCAAGAAAAAGAACTAAAGGTTAAGTGTACAAAAAGTGAGCACCCAATAATACTAACATTTCAATAAGACAATGATTTAATATTTTGATGTATTTTCTTTTTATTAACATCAAGTATAAAATGTGTATAAAGGAAAATTGTATGCACAACTAATTATTTTATCAAAAAGAAAGTAAAACCAGAAAAAAAAGTATGCTAAAAGAATTTATAAAGATATTACAAAGCTAAGTCAACTTATTAAGTTACGCGAAAAGTAAGTAAAGCGATTAATAGATTCCTCGATTTTTCTCCAGAAAAATCGTTAGTTATGATCGAAGTACTGATATGTTATTTAATACAGTTTGTTAGAAATGTAATAAAGCCGCAATATTTAACATTTTTCTCACATCATACCATTCAGTTTTTTTTGTTGTTGTTGTTGTTCTTTATATTTTTATTTATTTATTTGTTTAAGGAAGAGAATGAATTTTCTCCGGATGAACTCGAAATCGAAACAGTCAATAACTTGGTAACTTCTGTATTTGAAAAGCTAATAAATAACATTTCTCTTTCGACCATGAAAAAAAATTTCTTCAAATTCACAACAGCATAGGCCAAATGATGGGTTATTCTGATACCTTATCAGGACTTAGCATTCTGTGTGTACTCTTTGCAAACATGGTGAATTACTTACAAGGTTCTTATCCTCAAAATCTAAGTCCTGAACTGGAACAGGGAGCGGAAGGTACGCTATGTTCTGATGTAACTGCTGGGCTGGAGAATAACTGCACGTGAAGGGATTTGAAATCCTCTTTTATTCACTCACTATTAAATACAAACCTCCCAATTCGGGAGAGATACAGAACGTAACAGACCACACTTTGGTCGAACTTAACAATCAAATAAATTTAAATAAATTAAAATGGAACTTAAATTAAACTTTGCTTCGCAGAGCAATTCGCGGAGATTGGCCTCTACCGAAAAGGGTGCGTAGCAAGGTATACTAAATACTACCGCACTTTAATTTATTTTACAAAGCAATCACGTAGTAAGCACTATGGCTTATAAATTTAAACTGCTAGCTGGTCAGGCGAACGTTGAGCAGCGTGACCGTGATCTGAGGCAAAGCTCTCACACACCGAGAGGTTTCTACCTCTGGCTTAAATAGTGCTTGGCTGAACTTCAAAAATTAGCATAAGCTAAAAACGCGCGCTTCTTCTGACAGGAAGTTGAAGCAGAGAGGAGATAGAAAAGATTTAAATTAAAATAAACTTGGTTAGTTTAACTAAAACCTTACAAACTTCCCGCCAGAATTGCGATAGTTAAACTACTTTGGTCCAAACGGACCATGTTGAAAACTAGCAATTCTAAATAGTCGAAAATTTCACTGTTCTAAACTTAGGCCAACTCTTACAAGGCAATATATGTTTGTGTAAAATACAGACGAAATTTTCTGGAACAACAATCTTCAACATTTTTTTTTTCAAGTCTTATTCTTCAAACAGTCTTACTCCTTCCAGCAAAATCTGGAAGGAAAACAACTTTAGTATGACATAATAACAGAATAATTCTAAGTGGTACAAATCCTTATTTTTTTTTTTTTGTGTAATTTTGCACACACACATTATCATTCAAGCACAATTAAATTCTTCCCCCGTATGCTCTCTCACCGGTGTTGGATGTAAAGCAAACCGCCATTGCGGGTTTTTATGTGTTCGGGGGTGTTCAACTCTTCCACCTACAATCGACTAACATTAGTTAGAACTTGACATACGAGACCTGAAAAAAACGCCCTATAACCAGCTAATCCTAAGGTTCTCACTAGCTTTATGTCTAACACTTTAAGTGTATTTGGTGGAGAGCCTAATTAACACTTGCATTCTAAAATAGTCAATCTTTAACTTTTCATGCATACAAATTCGCAGTTTGCACACAACATTCACATTAATATTGCACTTAACGTGCATTGCTAGCATAATATTATTTGTTACATTTCATAACACATTAACAATTTCATAGCAATCCTGAAATGCAAATAGAGGTTAAATTTCTAAGCTTACAGAAATATAGGTTAAATTTCTAAGCTTACAGCAAGTGCTTCCTATTCCTTTCTCAAGGTACTTTCTTGAAATATCAAATTACATTGAATTAATAGTCTACAGACTAAATCGTGTTTTTCAATTTTCCGAATTTTCATTCTAGACATTTTACAAGTCTTTAGACAAAGCGTCATACAAAATCATTTAGTTAACATATTCTTTTCAGCAATTCATTGCTTTTACAGAATTAATCTATTTACAAAACATTAAGTGATTTTAAATCTTTGAAAATTACAATTTCTTTTAACAAAACATTTTACTTTCCATATGAGGACTTATCGCTCACTTGGCGTAAAAGTCAACCTCGCTTGAGGTAAAATCAGCCCTGCAACTTGCAGTATACTCAAAAATTAACTAAACTTTTGAATACGAAATTGTACTTATCTTATTATGATCGTCCATCCTTTTCTTGGCCCAATCTTTAAAACTTGAGTAAGTTGTGGCCTGGTTCAGTTTCCTCGTTTTTCGTTGTTCTTTCGGAGCCTGCTCGTCTCTTTTTCTTTTGAAATTCCGTCGTTGTATCCTCGGCAATTTCCTTTGTAGAGGAGGTTGCTCCGCTGGACGTTTGGTGGACTGGGCCCTTCTCTCCTGGGCCCTTGCTCGTTGCTTGTCCTGGTTCCTGCTGTATTCGGGAAGTTGATTCTCAGGCTGCAATCGGCGTTTCTTGCTTCTCAGGCACCTGTCCGATGATTCCACAGTTCTTTTGGATACATTGGGCTTCCCTTGCCCATTCTGCTTTCTTCTCTTGGTGCGCTCGTAATTCCGTTCGTAGATTTGTTCACCTGCATCGTGAGACTTTCTTTTGAAACCACCTTTTTGGTTCTTATTTCTTTGTTGGGGGGGAGCTTTCTTCTTCTGACATTTCGATGCCGTTGTAGCTGGTTCCTGCTGTTTTTGCTGACGTATATCTTCCTGGCTAGTCGATTGCCTCGGATCCTGAAACGAATCTTTAAATACAGCCATTTTGCTGCGATTATAGAACGGTTTTATTTGGTCCACATTCGCTTTGAGCGTTTGACCATCATTTCTTTTTAATATAACCACTGCCCCCGTAATTTGTTCAATTGTGAACGGGCCTTCAAAACGCGGAAAAAATTTCCCCACCTTTTCCTCTGGGGCATTTGACAAGTTGTGTTTAATCTTCAACACTTCATCTCCCACATTGTACTTGACCTCTCTTCTTTTTAGGTCATAGTACAATTTCTGTTTTCTTTGGGCCATTTCTATATTTTCCGTCGCTTCCCGTATTAACTTTTGTATATCACTCATTTTAAATTCTTCTGCCCTTTCCTGTACAAAGAACAGTTTATCTAGGGGGGTCAAGATCTTTCTTCCTAAGAAGAGTTCAGCGGGTGTTTTTTGTGTAGTATCGTGTTTGGCGGTCCTAAGTGCAAATGCAAATTCATTTATATGGCTATCCCAGGTAGAGTGATAGTTTTTCACATAACTACGAATTATTTTCACTACATTTCTATTCACCCGTTCCGCTATGTTTGACTGCGGACGATACGGGACCATCTTTAGATGACGTATGCCCAGTTTTGCACACATTTCCTCAAACATTTTACTAACAAACTGAGGACCATTGTCTGAAATAACTTTTAGGGGCGCCCCGTATTTTAAAATATACTTATTTAGAATTGAATCTACTACAATTTTTGCAGACGCGCGTTTTAACGGAATTAACTCTAACCATTTGCTAAAATGATCCACTATAACTAAAAGATATCGGCTTTTATTAACTTTACTTCGAGGGTAAGGTCCAAGTAAATCGATGCCTATTATTTGATTTGGGAATTCTGATTTAATACTATTTAGGAACCCGGCCGGGCGGAAATTAACATAATTATTTAATTGACATGTTGGGCACGACTGGACATACGCCCTAGTAAACTTTTGCAGTTCTGGAAAGAAAACTGCCTCGCGAACTCTCTGAACAGTTTTTCTTATACCTAAATGAGCCGAAATGGCACAATCATGCAACTCTTCTAATACATTCAACCTCATGCTAGCTGGGATAACCGGTCTATATTCATGATTCTCATTAGTAGCTTTCGTATAGAATAACAGTCCGTCAATTAATTCGTAATTTTCGGCCCTATTTCTTATCGGCACAATATCCGGATGATTGAAATTCTCAGGGTCGGCCAAATAATTGTATATATTTTTGAACTCCGGATCTTTTTTGAGTTCGGCTATTACTGTTTCACGAGAATCTAATACTTTGGATGTTAACATGGCTATCTTAATTACACTTCCATTTTCATCTAAGTTAATTCTGCTTAAAGCATCTGCCACAACATTTTCCTTTCCCGGCGTATGTTTAATTATTAGGTTATATTCCTGTAATTTGAGAGCCCACCTTATTAATCTGGGTGATAAATTTTTTCCAGAATAGAGTCTAGTGACCGCCGCGTGGTCGGTATATACAGTTACTGGAGAACTTCCAAAGAACACACGAAATTTCTGTACTGATGCTAACACTGCGAGAGTTTCTCTCTCTGTTGCGGAATAGTTTCTTTGGGTTTCATTTAATGTTCGGCTGAAAAAAGCCACGGGCTGACCATTTTGGGAAAGCACTGCACCAATCGCGAAATCTGAAGCGTCCGCTGAAATCTCTAATCCTTTATCCCCTTCTGGAAATTTTAAGACGGGAGCTTGAGTCAATGCGTCTTTCAATTTTTGAAACGCCAAGTTGGCTTCTGCTGACCACGAAAACCTAGCTTTTTTTCTTTTCAACTTTAGCAGTGGCTCAGCTATTTTTGCAAAGTCTTTAATGAAAGCCCGGTAATATGAACACATCCCGAGAAACGACGATAATTTCTTCGCTGTTTTAGGAACAGGATAATTTCTAATGGCTACTATTTTTGACTGATCCGTTTCGATTCCCTTTTGGGAAATTTTAAATCCTAAATAACGTAACTCTTTTGCGGCAAATTTACATTTAGACGCATTTATCTTTAAACCAGCTTCGTTTAACAATGAAAATACTTTTCTTAAATCTTGTAAGTGTTGTTCTAGAGTACTACTCGTAATTATAATATCGTCTAAATATATGAAAGTGCTTTTACCAAGGACTGGTCTTAAGACGATGTCCATACATCTTTGGAACGTTGCCGGCGCGCCGGATAATCCGAACGGCATTCTAAGAAATGCGTACGTACCAGATTTCGTTATGAACGCGGTTTTGTGTACGTCCTCGGGTTTTACCCCAATCTGAAAATAGCCACTCGTGAGATCTAATGTAGTCATGTATTTTGTAGACGAAATATTTCGAATAATTTCTTCAATTATCGGCAACGGATATACAGGATATTTTGTAACTGAATTTAACTTGCGATAATCTATAGCAAAACGCCACCGCTTCGGGTGCGTAATCGGGTAATCATTATTTTTCTTACACAGGACAACGGGGCTAGCATAACTGCTAGAAATTGGCGTGATGATTTTATTCTTTAACATCTCTTTAATATGATGTTCAATTATTTCTTCTTTTGTCCTATCATATCTATATGGCTTTTGCCTAACTGGCTGAGCGTCCCCCGTGTCAATGTCGTGGTTCACCACCTGCGTAAAGCCTGGTACATCACTAAATAAATTCGCAAAGTGACTTACCAGACCTTGGATTTTCTCTTTTTCCTCTGCTTGTAAATGTTCCAAGTCCAGCTGCGGGGGCTTATCATTCTTCGCTTCAATTGGCTTCATATTTAATGTTAGTTCTCCCCCCTTGAAATCAATTTTTGCTTCTGCCAAACTAAAAAAGTCCACACCTAGAATAATACAAGTCTGCAGGTTACGCACAATATAAAACAGGATTCTTACCTGTTCGTTGTTGATACGCACGAACAATGGTACTTTTCCTAAACAGCTACATTTTTCTCCTTGGGCCGCTATGACATCCGTGTCTCTTGCACTAAAAATTCTGTAACGTCGAAAGTGCTTCTTAAAGAATCTTTCCGATACGAAGCTGCTTTGGGCTCCTGTATCCAAGAGGGCTGTCGCCGGTATGTTGTTGATTAGAACTTCAATCTTCGGCAAACTCAAATTCTTAACGACCACGGTGTTTAAATTGATTTTGGAAGGGTTTTGCGCTGCTTCGGACTTCTTCACCTTCCTCGAAGAAATCCCTCTTAGTTTAAATTCTTTTTCTTCTGGTTGCCCTCGGAATCTTTGCTTGTTCTTCTATTAAATTCCCTTCGTTCGCCGCTCGCTTTAGGAGACACATCTTTCTTCGGCCATTGCTTCGCCTTATTCCCGTAACTTTGATTTTGCTTTTGCTGCGGTCTTGGCGAACTCCACTGACTTCTTCGCTCAAATTGGCGTCGTCGTTCGTTGTCGGCTGTTCTTCGGCTTTCAAATTGTACCGCGAGCTCAAATAATCTGTCTAATGTTGTTGGATTTCTTAGTTCGATGAAATCTTGAACTTGGGGCAGTAGCCTAGGAAGTATAACTTGAATAATTTCAGGATCCGGGCGACTTCCATACAAAAGCTTGAAAACTTGAATTTTCCTCAAAATAAAATTAGACAAATCTTCTATTCTTTCTTGGTATCGGCTAAACAGTTCAGCTTCCAATCTGGCTCGATCTCGCACCACGGGAAATGCTTTCACTAGAGAATTCTTGAAATTTTCATACGTGTATGTGGGGCTTCCTGGTTCCCCCAAGAGATTCTTTCCGATGCACTTGAACCAACTTAGCGCTTGGCCCTTCAAAGCGCTGGTAGCAAGAGCGACTTTCTGAAATTCGTGGACTGGATATAGCATGAAGTGGGAGTCTAGCTTTTCCAGGAAATTGATTACGGCTGTCTTGCCGTCAAAACTTGCCGCTGGCTTCATGGCTGCTCGCATGGTTTGTACGATGTAGCCGAATCCTTCTATGCCAGGAGGTGCTATCTCAGGATTCTGGACAGGTACAGCAGGTGTCTCAGGTTCGTCTTCTTGTTGTTGAGGCCATCCTCTTCTTTTTGTGCGGGCGCCACTATCAGGACTTAGCATTCTGTGTGTATTCTTTGAGAACATGGTAAATTCTGTAAAGGGTTCTTATCCTTACGTTCTAAGTCCTGAACTGGAACAGGGAGCGGAAGGTACGCTATGTTCTGATGTAACTGCTGGGCTGGAGAATAACTGCACGTGAAGGGATTTGAAATCCTCTTTTATTCAATCACTATTAAATACAAACCTCCCAATTCGGGAGAGATACAGAACGTAACAGACCACACTTTGGTCGAACTTAACAATCAAATAAATTTAAATAAATTAAAATAGAACTTAAATTAAACTTTGCTTCGCAGAGCAATTCGCGGAAGTTGGCCTCTATCTAAAAGGGTGCGTAGCAAGGTATACTAAATACTACCGCACTTTAATTTATTTTACAATGCAATCACGTAGTAAGCACTATGGCTTATAAATTTAAACTGCTAGCTGGTCAGGCGAACGTTGAGCAGCGTGACCGTGATCTGAGGCAAAGCTCTCACACACCGAGAGGTTTCTACCTCTGTCTTAAATAGTGCTTGGCTGAACTTCAAAAATTAGCATAAGCTAAAAACGCGCGCTTCTTCTGACAGGAAGTTGAAGCAGAGAGGAGATAGAAAAGATTTAAATTAAAATAAACTTGGTTAGTTTAACTAAAACCTTACAACCGCACAGAAACTCTGATTCAGTCAATACGGTACAGTATATTGTCTGCTATAACAGATGCAACTTCTGCCGAATTTGTTATCATTTAATCATCAATAACCAAGCTGTTCATTTCTGAAATACAGTTTTCATTTGCCTTGGAAATGATTGCGTATATGTAATTTTCAAGTAGATACTTTGGCAATTCTTAGCATTTCCCATATTGGTCTCGTATATAATTTTCAAGTTCTTAAAATTTAAATGCAAAATCATGTCAGAAATACTAGGAATTGGACAAATTATTAAATAAATTGTCTGTTCTGGACGCTTTTACTTCTCGTTAATAATAAAGATCCTGCCACAAACATATATATAATACAAACATATATATAAATATATGTTGTAGTTATTCATTTAGATATATGTTTGGAAACAAGGCGGAGTTTGATGCAGCAGATTTTTAAAATGTTCAAAGTAATAGCCATGTTAGAAAAACATTAAAAGTATTATGGAACTCTTAAACTATGTATATAAAAAGCCATCCAGCTGCCCATCGCTAAAACCGAAGGCTAATGGTAGTTCGATTCGAATTCAAATCCCTGTGAAAGGGAGGAGCAAGGGAAGATTTCGGGGTTTTCTCCATGTGTGACGTGAATTTGACTAAGTTTTTTTTTTTTTTTTTTTATTTTTTTTTTTTTTTGAAAAGTCGTCTATGAAGGCTTCCATATCCTCAGGCAGGTAGCTGTATTGTACATGTATGAGAAAGTTTGCTTAGGATGCTGGGATTAATGTGCTTTCTTTTAATACTTGATCCATAAAGGCAATTTTCAGCCTGTGGTCAGTATTAAATAGGTAATAATGTGAAGAATTTTGTAGTTTCTTGTTTCGTTTAGATGATTTTTACTGAAGAGTGCTCATGTCAGGAATTTACTGCTTGTTTTATCTAGATGGTACAAATCTGTACCATATAATATTGGATTTCATAATAAGCATTCGTAAAACTTATTTTCTGAAAATAAAGCTAATTTTGGTTGAGGCAGAAAAAAAATTATTCGTACTGCAGGCTGTTTAATTACACTCGTATGCAAATAGCATTCGAAATTATTAAACATTTTGTCTCATTTTTTGATTTATATTTTATGATAACGTCTATTTTTCATAATTTCATTTCGAAAACAAAGGCCGAAAAATACCATAATATCTATTATAATTTGTATTCTCCGTTACTAAAAGCTTTTTTTTATTTCCAATGGCAGATTAGAAGACAACTGTTGTCAAAATTACAAACAGAAGAAACAGGTAACAAAACTAAAACTACACTAAGTCTACAAATTGTTCATCTTGCGACCAACTCTCCAGTATTTCTCCCACAAGTGTCCCGAGTCCAGTGCAGGGCAGTGATTCAAATGGTTCGCATCCATTTCCTTAGGAATATTGTACAATTGGCAAAAAGGGCTTGGCAGTGTTTTTATACGACATAGACGCTTGGAGAGGCAATCATGGCCAGTAGCTAGGTGAAAAGGGGCGATAGATCTGACCCTTGGCCATAGTGGAATATTTGTGATTTCCTTAATCCATTTTTTGCCTTTGTTTGCCTCTTTGATGCTTACTAAAAGGTCAAAGGATGATTGACTAAAGAGGTTATCACATCTTCTGCTAGACGGAACTTTTCTGAGGAACGAGATTCTGGTAGCACTGGTTGGTTTAAACGGGAGGATATCTAGAAAAAACAGCTCCGCTAGAAGCAAGGTCCCGCCTAGCTACGGAAACGATGTACCGGCTACGCGGAAATTTTTGAAACCTCGCCGAAAATGTTTCGGCTGCAGTTCTGTCCCGGGTAGAGATTAACTAATCAGACGAAAGTCCTGCTTCTGAAGGATCACGTGATCCCAATTTGAGCGATAACCGATTACTGTTTGGTGTTCAAGTATTTGTAGTTAAGTGAAAATGGTAACCTAGCTACGTAAGTTTCGTGGAAATGTGCAGGTTCTGAGAATTGTCCCTTTCGACGTCCAGTCCCTCGTAGAGGAAACAATGTGATAGGGACATAAAAGGTTAAAGGGCGGTTTAGTCCATGGACGCAAACATGGAAATTTTTTATGTCGTAAAGAATTCTAAAGAACTATGAGTCAAGATTTTTCTTATCTTCTTAAAAACTGGAGGAAAAAATTTTTCCTAAGTAATTAAAATATTTGTTTATAAATACAGTCAAACTTTATACTTGAGTACTTATAAAAATTTCGATATTGGTACTTATTTTTGCTTTGTACCCTTGGTTTCTGGTGACAAGAGAGGTATAATACACATACTAAAAAAAGTTTGAGGCTATTTAAATATAAAAATAAAATTTGCATATTTGTATGCTCATTCATTTATAATACATTTTCAATTTTGAATGAAATTTGAAATAAAGTATAAAAAGAAATTAAAAAATAAGAAAAAAAGGTTAGTATGCCCGTGCTCTCAGTTTCTATTGATATGAGAAAGTCAAGTTCAAATAGCTTGTAGTAGTAGTAGAATTTGGTTTGTAGTAGTAGAATTTGCTATAATAAAATCCTTCGAAAAGCTTATTCACTTCTTAAGTGTAATAAATTTCAAGCAAGTGACTTACGTACAATGTATTCCATAATTCGTTCGAGCACATACAATTTGCATTCTGTTTCTGTATTGCTGCACTGTATTAGTTTATTTTTGAGGGAGAATAAAGAATCGTAATAAGAGAATTCGATATTTCTAGTAAAAAGATAGACTGATACAGCACATACTTCAAACGAAATTTAACTTTTAGAATAGAAAATTCGTTAATTGGAATAAAGAAGCAACTAACAAGTAAAAGCAATAAGTATTATCGATTTAATTATAAAAGCAAAATAGAAGAATTAAATATATTTTAAGAACTACCCTGTTGTAATCATTTGTGTTCGTCTTTAGGATAATAGAGTTCTGGTATTAGCTTATTAAGTTTAAGCATTTGTTTTAGCAATAAATAAAATGAACTGAATAAATTCTTATTGTTCCAAATTTGTTACATTTTTTCACTCAGTTTTAAATTATAACATTAGTTTTAGATGATCGAGACACATTACCGAGCAAAATAAATTAAAATGTTTTCTGTCACACAGGTTGTCGTGCGACTGAAGTTGATCCTATGTCTCAACGTATAAAAAATCAAAACATGTGGTTTTAAAATAACCGCGTACGTGTGTAAAATATAAATTAATTCACTTGCTGAATAAACTGCAAAATAATGACATGCGCTACTCATCGGAGTAAATAGAGGGATTATGATCTAGTCCGAGATAACTAAATTTCAGTACCATATAAATAATTCCCTTGCTTCAAGCAAATCAATCAGTCTTGTTCCACTACCATTATTTTCAGCTTATTCATAGTTTTATATAAAACATTTTAAATGATGGAAAAGATAAATTGGTGTGAGGGAAGTAAAAAAGAGGGTGTGTATGTGTAAATATATATATAAATTAATCCCGAATTTGAGGTTTATTTCTTTGCTTTCAGAGACGGAAAAAAAATCACGTTTGCAAGACGGCTAAAAATGCCTTCGATCTGCCTCTCTATTTGGATGCATATTATTGTTTGAAAACTAAAAAAATATTCATTACAAGAAATTATTCATCGTTTAACCTAATGGGAAACTTGAAAAATTTAGCTTTTAAAAAGTATGCCTATTTTTAAGTATTTTTAATATTCGTACATTATATTTGTATAATTATTTAATAGACATTATAAAAGAAGCAAGTATATATTTTATTCATAAATAAATAAATAATGAAATTGTGAAAAGTTTTAAAAAAATTGAATAATAAAATAAAGTTTGAAAAAGCTAAACTTTTTCTGATCACTTAATACTTTTTAATTCATTCTTTGGAACCGACGTCAGTTTACTCTCTTTAATATCAGTTGTTTTACAGAATTAAGTACAAAATTTGCTCAGTAGAACAAAATTAATAAAGAGAAATTATGCTGATTCATTGTTGCTATAATTACTGGTCCATTGATTGTCTGATAGTTCTAGCGTTTATACGGTCTGTAAACGTAATTTTGAAATATATTTTTATATGCAAGTCAAATTTAAGTCGCTTATGTAAAGAATTCAAATTGAACTCAGCAAAATAAAGGCCTTTTCCTCAAAGTCTGAATCAAAATGCTACATTAGAAAGGTCTTAGAAAGGTCAGTAAGGTTATATTCCTTACTGCTCCCAGTCAAGTAGTCCGTTTTATCAACAATTTGCAAGCTAACAGCGCTTAATTTGTAATACTTGCTAAGCATGATGTAATAAAATTTAAGTTTATAATTTTTCTTCTGAGGGTTTATTTAAAGCATAATGGATCACAAAATGTTTTTATATTGTTCTTTTTGGTAATAAAGAAAATCTAATGTACCTCCAGAATAAAATTTTCCCAACTGCGTCTAACCCGCTAGTTGGCAGAGCGATAAAGTTTCTGAGTACTGATTATTTTACCTCGGTTCGGTTGCAGGCGAATGAGTTGGCCGTTTTCATGGTTTTCTCCATATGAACCGTGGATATAAGTAAGTTTACCTTAAAAGGGTTCTCCACGAAGGCGCCTCTCACATTAAGCAGATACTGTCACGGGTTTTTCCGTAATTTAATAAACCCAACCAAATGCCTCTCCTGTATTTGTTATATGGAGAATTATTTGAGTAAATTGTATATCCTATTAAAAACCTTTATAAAATATTTCAAAAGTAATAAACTATGTTTAAAAAATTCTAACCTTCTATAATATAGTATCTGTTACTGAAATCGCTATGAACAGTAAAAAATCTTACAAAAATTTATAGATTCAAAGCTAAAAGATTAAGAGAAAATTTGGAAATTTTTTTATGAATTTATTAAAATTTAACTTTTGAAAAGCAAGCTCGAACATCAGTTTTTCTAATCAAGGTCTTCATTCTAGTTCTGTAATCGAGTGACTAGTAGTTAAGAAAATTTCTCGAACTGATATATTGTTGAGAAAAGCGTAAACAACTTAATAACGCAATCACCGATAGGAGAAAAATCCTTCAATCTCTACAAGAAAATTCTGTAATATATGTTTTTCTTGGTATTGAATTTTAAGTTTTCATGACAGGATAGTTTGGCAATTTCTTTCTCTTCTTTCGAAATCTGGTAGATTATAAGCTTAGAATTTAGTAAAACTCTGCCTCATTTAGAAGTCTAAATTCTCAGAAAAATATTCGTCAAAGCTTTTAATCAAATCTGAACAAAACTGTTTTGCTTCAGTAACACGAGACAAGAAGTTCAACTGCTTTGACTAAATTTTCTGAGAAGAAAAAGACTGTCAGTTGTTTGTATATACAATCTTTTGTTGCAAGCCTTCGTTTTCCTTTCAAAGCTGCTGTCATCCAGTTCATTCTTTCCTTTCAAGACAAGCAAAGCCATCTTTCCTCGGAAAAACAGAAACTCACTTTTTGCAAAAGTCAAAAATAATCTGGAGTCAGCAATATTTTAACAGTATTTTTCTATTTTCTGGCGATTCTTCTCATGAAGACCAAAATTAACGATTTTTTCTTACGAAGCAATTTTTTTTATCAACTAAATCATGCTATCGTGTATCGTTAATATAAACTTCCGAGCACTTAGCCTAATCTAAGTAATCTGGAATTTAAAAAGACAGCATGAAATAGTTTCTTTGCAATCGTCAGAGCGTAAAAGCTCCTAGCTGAACAAAATGCCTTCTGCAATAGTAGGGGTAGAATAAATCAATCTAATAAATAACATGTGCACCGTATTTACGCAAGGTTATTCTCTCTTCCAGTTGCACAATAATTTCCCTTGTGGCCAAACTGATGACTTCATCATCCAGATCATAAACCAGAAGAAGACTGCGCAAGACCCACTGTCATTGTACACAATGATAACATATGCTTGTTCTTGACAAATAATTCTGGTAGCAAATATCTATTAATTTAGAATTCAAACAACAAAAATCAGTGTTATATTTGCAAATTTTCACGGGACTAGTTTCGATGGTTTTGCCGAACCACCAGCCTCAGCTGCCAAAGAGCAAATGAGCGAGATAAGATATAGTGATTAGACAAGATAAGATAAGAATGGCTGGACAAAACTCCTAGAGAAGATAAAAATGGCTACTTGCTTCATCTATTGATGAAACGAGAACTAAAACATAATTTCCTTAAAGGCTAAAGGCAAAGAGGGATTGGAATTAGGGTCTTTAGGTAGAATAGAAAGATTTTTTTGAATGTGAAACGCCTCCAGAAAATCTAATTCACCAATGAAAGATGTTTTTTGAATAATTTTGACTGCAGAAAAATTGAAAGTGTGATTTTCGGACCAACAATGCTGGGCAACAGAGGATTTCCACATTTCTTTTTTTCTAACATATGCCTCATGTTCCTTAACACGAAATTTTAAGGCTCTGTTAGTTTGGCTAACGTAAATTAAAGCCCACGAGCAAGGAATCCTGTAAATACCCCAGGAATTCATATCCGGAATAGGGTGCTTAAGTATGGAACTCGGAATTTTATTGATAGAAGAATAAATGACCCGAAAGTAAATTCCTGTAAAATACGTGCAATTTTATAGCTAATTGATGGAAAGAAAGAATGACAACATAATTCTTATAATCTCCTAAAACAAGAGTGTGCCTTTTGGTGTGTTGAGATGAGAATTTTTTAACTGCTTGATTAATAATGTTGGGTGAAAAGCCCTATCAACAGCTACTGCGTTTATTTAAAAGCCAAAATAAATATTTCATAAACTCCGAAGTTACTTTTAACTCGTTAAATTGACAGTGATAATGTAAAAGCATTCTTCATTGAACAGTGTAAGGACAAACACAAGCTGGTATCATGCATGCATTAATATTACTGCGGTTAGCTTGTTCGTTCTGCTGAAAAATATATTATTACTGGTTACTATTACATTTGATACTTCAAAAGCTTTAAGAGAAACAAATCTTAGAATATAATTAAGTATGCTTCGAAGGGAAAACATTTTTTGACAACATAGGTGAAGATGTTTCCAAAATAATCAAAACAGAAAATATCCGGCTTTCGTTTTGGGGGGTCGGTCTTCTAATTTTCCCGTATAATACTGCATTATCAGTTTTTCTTGATGTTTTCTTTAAAGTCCTTCGCGCGCTTCTTGAAGTACGCATATCACAGTTTAAAAAACCACTGATTTAAAGGTAAATCTTGAGCTTCATTAAAGTACTTGTCTTTTAAAATTAAAACTATATAACATGGTGAGTGCTATTTTAAGGTTAGCGTATTATTTAGCAATAAAAAGAGCACTTCAAGCTAAATCTTACACTCCCTTTTTTCCCCTTTATAATTAGAAAAGAGTTGTTAATTGCTAATGCTTAAGGAAAATTAACGCGTTGATATAAAATCACTATTCAAACAATGTAAACTGTTTCTTATAATCTAACTTATAAGAGGAAAATCATTCAAATATTTTCATTATCAATGCAGAAAATGTGGATACTTTTAATCGTCGAAGAAAAGAAGCTTTCTAGAAATCTCGTGCTAATTAAAGCTACAGAATCGTCTGTTTCTTTAGTGTGATGCAATTAACTTCAGTCCTAATGACCACGTCAGTGGTGCGGCTACTTTATTTGATAAACGTTTCAAGGAAGGTTAATTCTTCTGAAGCATCAAACAACTAAATTATTTGCAGTGCGTTTTTAGCTTAAATTTAGGATGCACGTTCTTTCACTGATACTTATTTCACCAGCCTTTTATTCAGCAAAGGTAGGAAGATGTTCCGAGAAATATAGCTTACATAAATTACAGCAAATGCAAATTAAGCTTACTACTGGCAGAGATGGTATCGCTAGCAACTTCAGAAAACATTTCACTCCAGG
>KK116977.1:411609-464582 GCA_000611955.2 Stegodyphus mimosarum
TTAAATTATATGGATGAAAAGAGAAAACTTCGCTTTTCTTCAAAGTAAACTGTTTACTAAACCTCTCGGTTCGAGTCAGTTAGCTCAAGCTAGGCAAAATAAAAATCTTTTCGGATTTCATTCATTATTTGCAAAATGCATTTTAAGCATAATCTTCCTTTTATTTTTTAGAGGCAAAAATTATGTAGGTGAAAGTAATCTTTGATTTGAATACAAAGCCAGGTTCCTTTCATCTCTTGAATACGTTGTTTTAAAATTGTGTAATCTCACACAATCTGGATATTACGAAATTTCCCAACTGAAAAGATTCACTTACATCTGGAAACGCTATAGCGATTCCCATTTCACCGTTGCTAGACTTTTCTTTGCCGGAATTTATGAAATTCCATGTTATGAAATATTTTACTTGGACAGTAAACTTTTTTTTAATTTCATGGCAGACGTTGATATCCTTTCAGACAACGTCTCATAAAAGACGTTCTTTTATCCGATAAATTTGTGGGGTTCTACCCATCTATATAACAACTAAATGTAGTGGAACCTAATGAACAGCTAAGCGAACATTCGCTTTAGTTCAGGAACAGAGACGTGAACTTGAGAAGGGTTAATTACCCTTTATTGCTCAAAATAAGAATTAACAGTCGGCCCCTTTCTCAGGGAGCACAGCAAAGTCTCCACTTGGGTTTGAACTCAAAATAATAAGAAATAAGACTTAACTAATGCTTAACTAAAGAGATATAGCCGAAACTGTCAATATTCTAAGTAGTTGGCCTCTAAATATCGAATAAGCTAGCAAAACTATCAAGGGCCTGTAAAACGGCCGAGCGTAGTAATAGCTTAGTGAGAGTCGTAGCCAAAAAGGCAAACGCACGCTAGTCAGATTTATGAAATTCCATGTTGGAACGAACTTATTATGGAACGAACTATTTAAGTCGAAGTCAGTGGAACTTCGACTTAAATACTACTCTTACTCATTTGCATTAGCCGGGATTCTAAAACCACATTCTGGTTGGAAATTGTAAGCTGAAATTAGGATGGACAGAAAAGTAGGTTAACTAAAGATAACTGTTAAAAACTTAGGATAAACCTTACAAGTTAACGTATCTTTTCTTACAAATGGTTCATCAAATCAAACTCATGTCTAATAGTAAGAAAGGTGATTATACCTGACATCTACGAACTATTAGTTTGTTACTTTAACTTTGGTCTTCGTATCCTAAAGTAGTTTAAGTGTTAAAACATTTTGAAATTTCGATTTTGTTCTCTATAACAGTCAAGTACAAGAAAATAACCAAAACTCATTCATAAAGGTTTTTTTAATAACAATTTTTTCCACTGTTATAAATAGCATTAAAAACCTTGTCGTTATTCCATTTCATCCTTCTTTCAGTTACAAAATTTCACGAATTTTCCAGAAGTCACATTTTCAGATCATTTTCTCAGCTATAAGTAAAATTTTTTGTTTAGTTCTTAAAGATTCCATCTCTGACTTAAATTGTTTTGGAATTTTCAACATATCTTGTCAGTGTGGTTTGAGATATCTCTGCTAAACTAAAACAGAGTTGAAATTTTTTAAGTCAAGGAACACGAATCTTATGTCCGAAACAGAGAAATAAATAAATCTTTGGTAACTAATCGTAGCTGGAAACTTAATCACAGTTTTTTCTTTGTATCTCCGAAGATTGCTCATAAAGCTTCTTCAGTTAGAGAGTTCGATTTTCTTGAAGTTTTTTACATTTACAAACAATTTCTGCTTTAATTAACAACATTTATTACAACATAGTCCTTGATAACGCTTTTAAAATTCTAATAATTTAATTTTTTTTATTTCGTTACTATTTTTCTTGACAGGTGGTCCCTACGCACGCGTTCGCTTCGCTCCGTCTATTGTTTCTTATATAAATACGGTGTCGTCATCGCTCCGTCCATCTTTACAACTTTTTTTTTCTCTTCTCAAGAAGACAGATCTGTATATGTTAACCCTAGAACTCAATAAAATTTTATTTAAAATCTCAGTCAAAACAAGGTTGCTGTTTGGCTTTAAACGAAATTAGTTTTATTATTTTTTACAGTTATTACTTTACCTTCCTTCAGGAGATTCTTTGATGGTGAACTTTCTGAAGATTTTAGCCATCTTTATTTTATCTTACATACATGAAGTATTGCCTTTTTTTACACTAAAAGAATGACATTGCATTTCCTTTCTTACATCCCCATATGTACATTCTTTCCCTTATATGCTGATCATCTTTCCCTTTTTTCAGTTGAGCTTCCTGCCCTTGTGCATTCTTTTTCAATTTTCAACTGTAGTTGATGGCTCGACATACCAATATATTTCCTTGGATTATAAAATACAAGTAAATTTAAAGGTGAAACCATCGTAAATTTTTTTTTCTACATTTCCTTGTTAATATCCCGCTGAAAGTAAAGACTTGCAGTTAAGTTCAGGTAATATATTTCGTCTGCAGGATATTTAGACAGCGCATTTCTTAAATGCGTTCTTTTCGTGAATGAGTGATACTGCTTACCTGAATTTGAAAGAAAAAGGAAATTATTCTCTGCCCAAACACGGTACTCTTATCTTTGGAAAAAATTACTATATTCGAAAGTTATTTGCTTTGCAAGCTGAATATTTGTTCCATTAAATTTCCGCATATAGATTTAGCTCCATTTATGTAAAAAGCAGAGCTATGTCACTTGACACCTGGACTGTCTATATGCATCGGAAGGTAGTCAAGTAAGTAAAGCACTTTGAACGCAGTTCATTTCCTTATGTTCTACTTCCTACATGAAATGAGGTTTCTGAACTGAGTTTTCTCGTTTTTTATCACGCGTAATATAAATAAAAACAAAAATAAAATTGCTAATCATTCACGAAAATCAATTCTGCAAAGACAGATCCATAGTGCTTTCATGTTTCATGTCATGTTCAGACAGATATCTAAGACATAAATTTTTAAATATCATGTATAATAAATCCGTAACATCAGTGAAAATAACCGATCTTATTGAAAAGCTTAACATGCTTTAGCAGCGTGTGAAATTTGTGAAGAAATGTTTTAAAAGAACCTAACTGCTTTTTTTATCTTTTTGGTTACTAATATTCCTAAAAATCATATTTGAAATAATCTATTTACTTTCTAAACATTCTAGAAGGTCTCCCATTTCACAACGTTTTTCACGTGCATGGCGTATTTTTAAAAATAATGCATTTGAAAAATAAAAATAATATTACTTTTGACCAGGGATATTATTTCCAGCAGAAGAAGAATTAAATTGATGTGTTTAAAGAGCACTGTAAAAGTACCATCCAAAAGTATATGGAAGAATATTTTAGAAAGCCGGTTAGTGAAAGGAGAGAGATTATTTATTTAGTTTTTAATTCTTTACCCAGTTTTCTTTTCCCTTTTAAGTTTTTGATTTTGTCGTTGTTTTATAATCATCTTTCTTCGCTATATAAAGACATATTTATGGAACTTCTAGGCTAAACTTTTTGCCACGTACATTCTGCTGCTGTTATTAATTACAAACTGAGACTCTAAATACGTAATAAAACGAGAAATTAATCAAAATTCAGTTTAATTGATTATCGCTGCATCTAGGATAAATTAACAAAAAGACTTTATCTGTCTAGTATATTAGTAAGCGAAAAAATAGATTCTTGTTTTTTGATTTTAGCTTTTGAACTAGTCTATCAATAAAGTGCATCAGCTGAGGCATCCACATCCGTTTCAGATTAAATTTCAGGATTACATGACAGTTTTTTATATTCAAAGGGATTGATTGATAAATACCTACAGATGACCATATTCACTTTATGCAAAAATAGTAATACTATCTGAACCATTTTAAATTTAAGTTATACATTTCTTAGAAATATAGGAGTACGAAAACAACTCTGAATTGTTCAATAATGCAGAAAAAAGTAAGAACTGAGCTGGTGCTGTCGCTATAAACATGCATGGAAGTGAAAAAGCTGAAGAGAGCAAAAGAATTAACAAACAACAAACAAGACTTTATCTTATTTTGAGGTGGCATGTTAAAAATCAAAGATAGAGAATGGAGATTTCAAGGCATTAAACAAACCTGATTGCACTATATATTTACTTTGGTATCGCGAAAAGGCTAGACAGTCTTCATGTCAGTTAATAACATTATGCAGCAACCTTGTTAGAAAATTAGTTCATAGAGGCGATGGAAATACATATTGGGCTGTAGAAATGGGGAAGTAGGGATAGTCAAGGTAGTTATTTTTTTTCTGTAAAGCTCTTTAAAGGTACTAGCTTAAATGAAGGAAAGACTTTGCGGGAAATAAGTTTTTAACCAGCTCATTCGTAGCTCTTCAGTTTCTGATGTGCTTCAAGCAGGTGTGCCAATGAGATAAATAAAATACAGCGAGCTCGTATTCACGTTACACATGAAGAAATCTAGACGGTTGGGCTGGGATGGAACCCAAACTAGGTCAAATTGCAGCATTTAGAAATCTTAACCATTCAGCAACTGATGGGGCCTTTACATTTCTCTTAATATCCGCTCGCATTCATGCTGTTAGGAAAACATAACACACTGCAGCATGTGAAACTGAACCTCTTAGCAGCTATATTTCATAACAAAAATCAAGATACTTGAGACATTTTCTATCGTGGCACCAGCTCCTGTATATTTTATTCATCCAGATCCGATCAAGAATATCATCAACTTCCTTTCTAGCTATACGATTATTTGAGGTAGATTGAATGGACTTCTTCAGCCAGATCTAAAGGCTGCCACTTCCGCGAATAATTTCAGGGAAAGTCCGTATATTGCAGTTTTGCTTCGAGTTTTCCGTTGAACATACATGAAGGATTAAAATCTTAATTTGGTTGCAGACGACACTAACAAACGTTTCACAGTCGTAGTCCTCTGTGGTGCTAATGTTTCGGCTTGATTCAAGAAGACTAGTCAACGGTCCGCAGTTGTCTGTACGTCCAGAAAATGTACTTTAATGAATTTTTCACTAGATGTTTTGTTCGTTAGCCCGTATCAGACTGGAGCTTCATTTTATTTATATATTTTTTCTTTAGACCCATTTTTTAATTATGTGGTTGCGGAAAATTTGTCATAAACAAACATGTTATCTGACTTTGATTCAGAAGAAATATCCTCCTGGCTACTGCAGCTTTTCCTAACAGTTAACTGTTATAAACTGGACATAAGTAGCTTTTGGGACAGTATTTATGCTTGCAGCACGGTTTCGTACAATACTGATGCTTATAGGAATACCGCCAGAGATAGCGGATGAGAATGCTTGGTTGTCTTTCAGACCTTAAGTATAACATGTGATTGTTCTGGCCATGGTCATTTTTAACCTATTCACTTGTTTACTGCTTTACGGTAGTGGGAGTTAATCCGAATTTGCAAAAGACTTAAATCGGTTTGAAATTTATTAAACACTATGCAATGTGCATTTGTCAATGATCATCAAGCCCCCTTGCAGATCTGAGAAACTATGACAACTGCCTGAATAGCAAGAATAGGAAGCTTTTAGCGAAATTTTAATCTAAACACCTCTTATTAACAAATTTTCTTCATTTCCACTTTTGTCAGCATTTTATTCGAGTTTCGTTATCCATAATACGTCATATGATGCCTTCATAAAAATGGTGCCCCCTCTGAAAACCAAGTCAAGTGATGGTCAAAACATATTTTATATATACGAGTATATATACGATATCCATTGGATCTTTATACCTCTGTGAATGTGGTACTGGAAATCAAATATGAATTGACTTATGATAGCATTCAAATTTTGGTAACTTTAGAAACCATAAAAACAAAAGAAAAATAAACCTCCAAAATTACAGATGGGAGGTTATGCTACAAATTAATGTACAAATTCCCTCTAAATGTTACCCGACTAAAAATCGTAACAAATTGATCTTGCAATAGATAATTTTACGAACAGTGCACAAACTGCGTTTAATGAAGCTTCATGCGCAGTGCCGCAAAACCGCCATGCGGATAAACTGGAAAGTCAGGTTAGAAATTACATCAGACAAGAATTTGTGGGTTTACGTCATGGTATCTGAATCTCAAAAAAGAACTTAGCAAACTTAACAACATTTTAAGAATAACATAAATGAGCTCAGAAAAGACAAATGGGCAAATAAAATTCTTAGTCTCGACACTACTGATGGATCTTTATGGTCATTCATTAATAAATTCAGAAGGAGATACACTTCTAATATACTAATTTACATAAATGACAAAGTTGCATTACCACATGACGAAAATCCAAAGTCTTCTCGGGCCACACTGAAAATCTATCCCGAATGCTTCAACTCGAGACATTAAGTTTTTATATGAATTTTACTAGTTTATAAGGGACTGGTTAAATACTTACACTGCAAGAAGTCCAATTGAGTTTACAAACACAATGAAGTTGCTAACATACACTGCTGGACATTGAAAATGCAACACCAAGAAAGAGTGGTCAGAAATTTATGCAAATTTTAGAGTAGACGCACGTCACAGAGTTATGCGAATGATGTGAAATGCACAGCTCTCCGACACACGTGAAGTAAGATATAAGGGAAGGAACGTGCAGAATAGGCAATATTCGTGTCGTTATTTCTGTCAGACGAATTATCGAAGAAAGTTAGTTTTTGTCCTGGAGGATACGTGTAATAGGAAAGAATGCCAGGCCGCCGTCAACGAAGGCACTTCCAACAGATAGACGATTTTACGAGGGGTATGGTGATCGGACTGACAAAAGCGAGTTGGTCCTTACGTCAAATCGCAGCTGATACCCACATGGCTGCGAGCACGGTGCATCGGCTACAGCGAACATGGTTGGAACAAGGGAATGTGAGAAGAAGGAGGAGTGAAGGTGCAGCCAGAGTGACGTCAGCACGAGTGGATCGACGCATCCGCCGACAAGCTGTGGCGGTCCCGCAAATCACTTGTACCGCGATTCTGCAGCATGTGCAAGATGTCCTGGATGTTCCCGTGTCGACGAGAACCATTTCCCATCGATTGGTTAAACGTGGCCTGCACTCACGGCGTCCGTTAAAAAGACAGCCATTGACCACACAGCATAGACGCCAACGTTTAGAATGGTGCCGGACTGGAGCGATAACGAAGACAGAATGGCGAAACGTCATGTTCTCAAATGAGTCACGCTTCTGTTTATGCAGTGACAGTCGCCGCATACGTATGTGGCGTCGACGTATAGACAGATCTAATCCGGCAGTAACTGTGGAACGCCCCACCGCTTCACAGCGTGTCATAATGGTTTTTGGCGCTATTGCCTAAGATTTCAGGTCACCTCTAGTTCGTATTCAGGCCACTAAGACGGCTCATCAATACTTGGATAATGTACTGCGGGCGGTAGCAATCCCCTACTTTCAGGGGCTGCCTAATGCAATTTTTCAGCAGGATAACGCTCGACCACACAGTGCTCGCATCTGCCAACATGCTCTGCAAGGTATACAGATGCTTCCCTGGCCACCGTACTCTCCTAACCTGTCACCAATCGAACATGTGTGGGATATGATTGGATGCCGTTTACAAACTCTACCCCTGCCTCGTTCAGAAGACGAACTGTCGCAAATGGTTGAAAGGGAATGGAGAGCCATCCCTCAGGACACCATCCGCGCTCTTATTGACTCTATGCCTAGACGTGTGTCTTCGTGCATCGCTGTCCGCGGTGGTCCTACATCCTACTGAGCCAAGATGCTCTCACAATGGCAAGATGAATGGGACGTCGGGGACACCGGACGTCGTGCGCATTACCACTTTCCCAAAGTGGACCCCGACTGTCTCATCCCCCATGCGCATTTAACAAGGTATATTACAGGTCACGGACCATTTCCAAAGTATTTTGAGAGGCATGGGATAACTAACTCTGATATCTGTATCTGTGGTCAGGTGGGCACCCCTGAACACTACGTAACAGAGTGTCCACTGACAGAAGGCATGCATATTCCCATTCCCAGTACTAACACACAAGCCTTTTGCAAGTTCTTAGTAAAAGACCATACAATTCGCAAAATAATAAAAATCATGGGCAGGCTTACGAGCCTCGGCACCGACTTATGTCAGCCTTAGTATGATAATGTGAAAACGCATTCAAAAGCAAAATAGATGCAACAAAGGCATATCAATGTATATGAATGTAAATAGTATAATGTCGCAAATGTGTAACTTTACATGTATTCATGTGTACACACCACTTGTCAAGAAACGTTAAAGCACAAGTATTTAAAAGAGAATGTATATCAACAAATCATATGTGAAATTGCCCTTGCCCGGCCATGTAAAGTATTTATGTATAATAAATACTGGGCCCGGGCACGTTGGATTAGGGTCTCCCCCCAGGTGGCAAGAAGGAAATTTCTGGTTCGCCGGACTGCAAGTCGGATGGTCTGGAAGTTGCGTCTGGGCGCCTCGTGCGAGCCACCCATGAGGCCTCAATGGTCTGCTCTAGATAATGGGGAACGTGGCGCTACACCGATTAATCCTAATGGTAGAGGGATGGTGCCCACGTCTTCCCGTCACTTATCCTACTGAGCCGTAACCCAACATCACAATTCACATTTACATACAGAGATCTATACTTATAAGGTATTTCTCCCGCCTTCTTCGCATGCCTTCGTGGTGTACTGGTCTGCATGCTCAAAGCGTAACCGAGAGGTCCGTGGTTCGATTCCCGGCGAAGGCGTTGCTCATTTTTCATGTCTCCTGCTTCGAAATAACCTAATGTCTCTACACTGGCGCCCGAACTAAAAAAGGTGGTGGATGATGATTCTCCGCCACCGCGATTTGGCGATTGGGTCCCCAAAAGCCCAACAACATATTGGCATTCCCTGTTCCGCCATTCGATTGAGGCACTACAGGTCCTACCCCCCGCCGAACCGAGGCCGAGGTTCAACCTCTTTCCCGGCCCATTGAGAGGCAGACGCAACGCACCCATTTTGGGGCGTCACTGGTCGTCAATTTGCTACCCACCAGTCGCACGGGCGAACCCGTCGCAGGGGGTCATTACCCAGCATACCCAGGGCGCTACCTCCAGGCTACTAGAACCACCCTGCTCTAAGACATGCCAGAACCCCGGGCCGGCCAATAAGTGACCTTTCCAGAGTCCCCAGAACCACCAGGTTCATAATTTGTATACCCCCGTGGCCGAGACTGCGTAGGTACAGATCCTAGCCAGTAGCTTCGCAGAGTTCTCTACGTCGACCCCCGGGGGGGGACCCCCAAAGCCCAGTCGCCCTTTAAAAGGGGGAGTATATAAGGTATTTCTCCCGCCTTCTTCGCACGCCTTCGTGGTGTAGTGGTCTGCATGCTCGACGCGTAACCGAGAGGTCCGTGGTTCGATTCCCGGCGAAGGAGTTGCTCATTTTTCATGTCTCCTGCATCCAAATAACCTAATGTCTCTACATACTGATGGATGAAAAATTGATAACAACACAGGCAATGCGTTTATAGTTTTGCAGGACCAATCAAATATTTATCAATGGAAAGGTCAGCTACGCACTAATAATAGTGTATTTCAGGGAGATGCAGTGGCAATTGCGCACGCAATATGTTACCTGCGAGAACAGCAGATTACACCTGCAGTGATAAAAACAGATAGCCATTCTTCTTTATATGCTATCAACAACCCAGAACACTACTTCCCAATTATCCAGCAGATACAACAAGATCTACGAGACCATCCGGAAATTCATATCTCACTGGAATGGATAAAGGCCCATGTTGGTCATTATGGCAATGAGCTTGCTGACAGATTGGCTAAGGAAGCTGCCAATGGACAGGCTAGCGTTCAAGTTAATATTCCATGGCCCATTTTCCGCCTTAAAAGATCTCTTCGACTCAAGGCCATAGGTCAGTAACTCGAGCCAAATGGGCCGCCGTACGCAATACCATCTCGCGTAGGTTGACACAGCTCGAAATATTAACAATCCCAATCCAATGTTTGACTATGAAATACTTAGAAAAGATCTACGTCCTTTTTCAACTGACTTAAATTTCCCGACGTAGATTTTGAACTTTGTCTTCTGCACTCATGTATCTTATATATACACTGGTTATCATAAATTAAGGAAAAATCACAAAAATCACGATTACTGAAAAAGCATTTTATGAAACTTACCCACAATATACAACATATAGTAATGTATCAAATAGCATAAAAAGAAATTACCAAACAATTACGGTAGTATAGAAATTAGCACATGTGTGAAATGGAGAAATCGATAGTGTCAGTTTGCTATAGGAAAAGTACCTTCAATATGGAATAGGATCGCCTCTAGACGCAATACAGCACATACAGCGATGTGTGATGCTTTCGATTATGCGGTCTGTCAGTTCCATAGGAAGCGAGGAGCCATTGCTCTTTCAGAGCAGTTACAATCGCGGCAAGGGTCTGAGGGGGCGGATTGAAAGCAGCTAGACGTCTTCCTAATGCATCTCAAACGTGCTCGGTAGGATTCAAGTCCGGCGATTGAGCTGGCCACTCCATGCGCATAATTGTTTCCTGTTGAAGATAGCCATCTACGATGCGAGCCCTGTGTGGTCTTGTGTTGTCCTCGTGTAACACGAAAGTATCACCTATTGCCCCGGCATATGGGCGCAGATAAGCATAAAGGATGTCATCTCTATAAACCTGAGCATTCACGGTTTCCCTTTGAAAGACATGGAGGTCTGTGCGTCCATCCAAAGAGATGCCATCCCGAACACAGACACTGCCTCTTCCGTATGCATCTCTTTCACGGATATTTGACGGAGGATAACGGCTTCCAGGTTCTCTCCAAATCAAATAACACCTACTATCGCTTTCTAGACTAAACCTGGACTCATCCGTAAAGAGAACATCTCTCCATTGATCAGGCGCCCAGTGGACATGTAGTCGTACCCACTGCAAACGGTCCCTCCTATGGCGTGACGTGAGCGGCACGCAAACGGCTGGTCGCCTCGCATACAGACCACTTTCGTGAAGTTTTCTATGCACAGTTGACGTTGACACCAACTTTCCGGTGGCTGCAGCAAGGAAGGATCTAAGAAGAGTAGGAGTAGCGGCTCTATTCCTGGGTGTACGTAATGTCAATATCGGTCATCGGCGCTCGTCGTAGCAGTTGGCCGTCCTTGGCTGAACCTCCTAGATGTCGAAACTGTGGTTTGAAATTGTCTCCAAAGTCTATGAACCACAGAAAGACTCCCATTTAGCCATCTGGCCACTCTGTTTGACTTTGTCTTGCTTCTAGTCTCCCAATGGCTCTCTATCGTAGTTCTGGAGGCAAATGATGCCTGGAGGTCATTGTTACGAATTGGCTATCTCAGATTTCTTATGTCACTATCACAGTGAAATATGTGGGCTTGCTCTCAAACATGGACTTTTATGCTCCTCGCAGATGACTATTCCGAGTGCAGCGCCACGAATTTGCATATTGCAGTTGTACTCCACTGCTCTTACTTGGCAACATATTCAAATTTCACACAGTTTGGCTAATTTTTGAGGGAGTTATCGCTATATTTGTGATTTTCCCTTAATTTATGATAACCCAGTGTATATGTTACAGGCATTGTATGAAATGTAGGCATTCTATAGAATACCTAGGCATTTCATAGAATGCTTGGTGTTTTAGGCAAAGTATGAAATATGAGAAATATTAAATACTTTGCCAAGGGAATTTATATAATATACAGGCATTTTATAGATTGATAAATTCTGTTTAGGTAAAGTAGGAAAAAAAGGTCATGGTAAGATTATTATTTAAAAGACATTCATTCCTCGAAAACGCAAATGTTATTTCGAAAAATAATGAAAGAGTTCTATTAAAAAAATTTTATTCATAATACATTTAAACATAAAGAAAAATGAAAGTTGTACAAAACAAAATTTATGCCTTTCGTATTAAAAAAAAATTTCACATCAAAAATAAGAAATTAAAATGAACCTATTTGTTGCAACATGGTACGCTTGAATGACATTTTGAATTCACTTCATTATCTTTATCACGTAAAGCCATTTCATATTTCAGCACTTTGTTTTACGTATACATTTTAAGAATTCTTGGCCACTTCTATTGGACTGAGCAACTGCAACTGACTGGAGAAGAATTTTGCGGTCAGTAAAATCTTCAATTCTAAGCAAGTTCTTAGAACATAAAATGAACCTGATCTCGTATATAGTTGATTAAAATTCTTTCAGAAGTTCCAGGTGGGTAGAAACTATCTTACGTTACTCTCATTACAACCGCCAATATATTTCATGAATTATTATATACTTTCCCTGGACATTGTACATAATATGTAGATGTACTTCATACTTTGCCGCTTTTTCATTTGCTATTCTACAGAATACCTAAGCAATATGTGAAATGTTAAATCGTTTCATACATTGACGTCCAGTTTTCGATATTCTATAAAACGCCTAAATATTCTATATGCTAGATTTCAAATTTCTCGGTAACATAATATGAGAAGCTCGTATTTTACTTCATATTGTTGTTTGTATATACACTCACGTTTGTGAAAATTGCAACACCATGAAGGACTTACGCGAGTGAGCTGAAATTTTCAGGAAATGCAAAGTAGCGCATGATATGCAAATGATTAGAATTGCAAATCCGTAGCGCATGCGTATGCTGAGCAGCGCCCTCTGAACGGCTGATGGATCCGAATAAGTAGACGGCTGTAGCGAGGCGTGTATGGTTATCGGTGATTATCTGCTAGTGGTAAACGTTAACTCAATCTGTACTTATGCCTCGTCGACGAAAGAGAGCGAGATTTGAACAACTTACAGAGTTTGAACGAGGGAGAATCATCGGCCTTCGTGAAGCTGGATTGTCGTATCGTGCAGTAGCCTCTCGTGTGCAGCGTAACAGCAGCACAGTGATGCGCGTTTGGAAGCAGTGGACGGACGAGTGTCGGACAACTCGGAAATCCGGGAGTGGACCCCGAAATGTGACGTCAGCTCGCGATGATAGACACCTGGTCCGCATGGCGCGGACGGACCGTACAGCTTCCTCTAGACAATTGGCAGCACTGTGGTCAATAGCTACAGGTGTTTCATTGTGTGCTTCATCAATTCGTAGACGTCTGCTGCAGTGTGGACTGCGCGCACGGACTCCTTTATACAGGATCCCCCTAACGCACGACCATCGCCGCCTGCGGCTACAATGGGCCAATCAGCATAGAGACTGGCGTGCTGATTGGCAGCATGTCGTGTTTTCTGACGAATCCCGCTTTAATTTGTGGTACCATGATGGCCGCATTCGTGTCAGACGCTATGCCGGTGAACGCCACCTTCCGGAGTGCATTATCGAACGCCACAGTGGACGAACACCCGGAGTTATGGTCTGGGGCGCCATAGCATATCATAGACGATCTCAATTGCTACGAATTGTGGGCAATCTGAACAGCAACCGGTATATCCGTGAAGTTCTACAGCCCGAAGCTGTTCCCTTCCTTCAAAGCTTGCCAGGCGCTGTATTTCAACAGGACAATGCGCGCCCTCATACTGCTCGGATTGTTAAATCTTTCTTTGCAGCGCAGCAGGTACAGCTTCTTCCTTGGCCTGCGTGTTCCCCGGATATGTCGCCAATTGAACATGTGTGGGATGTCATTGGTCGGCGTCTTGCTCGTGATCCTCGTCCTGTTGCGTCTGCAGACGAACTTTGGGTACGCGTACAAACGATATGGAATGCTCTTCCTCAGTCAGACATTCAAACTTTGTTTGACTCCATGCCACGTCGTGTAGCAGCACTTATTGCGGCGCGTGGTGGCCACACAAAATACTGATTCTGATCTCTTGTTCTTGTTTGTTTGCTTTGAACATTTAATCATTTATTTGTACCACTACCACTCAACTGTGTATTAAATTGCATTCAATTATGACGATTCCTTCTTGGTGTTGCAATTTTCACAAACGTGAGTGTATTTATACATATATTGTGTATTTTATGCTCCTTATTATTGTGCAGGTTGTGAAAACTTATTAGGACTTGACATCCCAGCTCATTTTCCTGTTCAGATTGTTTCTCTAACTTATGATTTTTGCTTTGGCTTTCAAAGCCACTAGATTTCTACACGTAATGAGCATTTAAGGCACTCATTCACTAAGCTAGACATATCTTAAGATATCTCGGAATTCCTAATTTTTTGTGTAGCATAGATACGAAACATTTTGTAAATATCTTCGTTGAACGATTTTACCATAATTATTCGCAGTTTCTGTTAACACTCTATTTGAGGGTTATAGTCGGTATATTATAATATGTTGTAAAAAGGAAATTTTTAGTGTAATATACATTAAATAATGATATAACGCAGTAAAATGAATTTTTAATTATTATACTCGTATATGCTGCTTATTTAGTATTCAGTTACATATATACATTTTAAAAACTAATATTTATAACAAGAAAGTGTTTTTTATTTGGTTACATGATTATTATTGCCATTTCTTATTAGACTTATTACATTATCAGGCAATAGGCAATTAATAATTATTGTTGCTTAATGGTACTCAAATTTATTTCTAATACCCCATATGCAGAGTTTTATTAAGGTATATAATTGACGAAATAATTCAACTTATTTCACGGGATATACTTAGTTAAAATTAACATTATATTTAGGGTTTAGCTGCAGTTTGAGAGAGCTGTTAAATATTCATAACTTGTTACACGATATAATAACGTAGTGATTTTCATTTGAACTCTAGCCTTTTGTTCAGTTTTAGGAGTTTAGGAAGTTGCCATTAATGGAATAGTAAATATGGTTGTCCAAATTTTGCGTTAATTTCTCTCATCATCAGAGACTGACTTTTTTCTAGTTAACTTGTTGTTATCTTATAACACGGGTGACGAAAAGGGAAAAGTTTATGTTTAGCAATTATCCTGATGCAAATGATTAAGATGTTTATTTTCATAAAACAAAGTTGATTTTAAGTGCGTTTTCAAGGCTGTACTGTTAGTTATCATAAAACCTTCCAGAATAAAAACAGAACGGCTAATATAATTGATTTACAACTCTATTTCTATGCCTCTGTTTCTCTTCTTTTGCAGATTAACGTTTTATAGACCAACTAGAGAGTGTCTGGATTTCGTTGAAATCAGTATAAGACGACATGACATTAAGAATTATTCATTGGCAAACTTTGAGCCGTAACTAAAACATTTATGTGCAGTGTCCTACTATAGACGGGGAAAGGGGACATGTCTCGAAGCTAAATATTTTATCTCGAGCGAAACTACATTTATATACTAAAAGCGCCGTCAAATATTATAATATTCAAAACATAACTATGCATATCAGTATTTTACTTCAGTGTTAAATTTTGGCTCCTTGTAGACAGTCAGGCGACTTACCGCCCCACGCTAGTCTTTTAATGAAAATAACTTTTAAAACAAACTTTTTATTAGAACTTCAACTTAACAACAGCGCGGCTCGTGTAATTAACAGAATAATTCAGTGCTTCCGAGATTTAACAGAATATAAATGTTAAAGTAAAATTTATGTAATTAAGGTACGAATTTCACTCAGCAAAGTCCTACTTTAAGAGCTGGTTCAAGCTTTGCAATCATACAAGCAAATATTGCTATCAAAGGCTAAAGCCGATTCAGATAAATATAAAAAGTGAGAGTAAATATTTCAAAGAAAGTCAGTGGACGCTCTCGAAAGCTCTGGTAACTTCAAGGACTCTATTCTTATGTAAGTTAACTAATTTATATGCTGGTGAGAGCCCATGAACGTATAAGAGACAGTAAAAATAAAAAATAATAAGATAATGAGTTAACCCCTTCTCGTGCTTTAACGAGTCTGGCTCACGATGAATATTTTATGCCAAACATAAACATCACGAGCCAGGCTCGTGAACAGAAAGCCGAGCCGAACATAAACATCACGATCCTGACTCGTGAACATTAACATCGTAATTTCACTGTAGTAATCGAACCTTAAATTCTATCAGTACACCAAAGGAGTTAGTCACGATTCTCATTGCTGTTAGAAAGTAGTTTAGTTAGTAAAATTTAATAAACCCCTACAAAATGCAAAATACAAAAGATTTAAGGGAAAGCAGTTTATTAAAGTTTACTTACTTGAAGTGTTGCTTATTTATGAAATATAATTTTGAAACTGTTATTTATTATAAAATATAATTAATTTATAATATCTACGAAAGGCAGAAGAATTAAAGTTTGCTTCTACTCCAGCAGTATCGCGCAAAACTGACTATAACACAGGCATTTACGCTTCGGCTGGTATTGTGATTGTCTTCAAGCATCAGTCTAGCTTGTTTACCATAACACTTGGGCCCAAGTTTCGTCGAGGTAAATGGCACGGGAAGAGGTTAATAAGCGTAAAACTCTACAATTACTTATGTAAACTGATTGTTAGTCGTAACATAGACTTGATAAAAGATTTGAAGTGTTATTTTCTCTCCTTCCCCGTATTTAGGATTGTAACTACATTTAACCTATCCTTGACTAAAACGTAAAAATTATATTTAATTCACGGCGAGGTGATTAGAAGGTGGTGAGAAAAACAAATGGTAGAACAAATAAAATTCTTGAAAAATAGGAGCGTCATTATTGAATGAAAGGAAAAGAATTGGTCCTCGTCTCGACATCGTTCGAGATTTTCTTCAATAGCAGCTTTAAGCTCCAAACATTTTTAGAAGATAAAATCTTCTACATCTTATATCCTCTTCTGTCTGTTTTTTTGTCACTGTTAGACAACACAACGTTACCAAAGATTTATCATCCACTTAGCATGGCGAATATTTTTCATCCAACATCCACATATACTAGAAAATCGGCAGTTCCGAAAGGTACAGCTAAGGAACGTTTGATAAAATATTGAATTTATCTTTCGAATTAAGCTAGAGTATTGCATCTAGTCTTTCCGCCCTTTGGAAGTATTACTCAGTATGTGATATATTTGTTTTATTAAACTGGAGCCATCTTCGTTTACACGACATGAACGCACGCCATTCCATCGACTACCTTTCCCTTTCAGGATGGAAATGAAACAACCGGCTATCAGCACACGTGATGGCCTCCATGAGGGAGTATTCTGGACAATCCCCTGAGAAAAACTCAGCAGAAAATCGTCATACGCCTTCTTTCTGATTTGTATCGTTTTCCTTGTCAAGATGCATGTAACCCAACGAGCACAAGTTTCTCCGTATCCCAGTCGTTGGAGTAACGTTTACACAGATCCTTTCGCCATAACTGTATGCTCCATGATCTATCTCGTGGAGATTGCACCTGTCATTTTCAATGAGTTCCTCAATGACTTCGTGACATATGCATATGTTTATAACTATGTATGTGTGTTTAATAGATACGGGCATATCTTAAAACTCATCTTAGCAAGCCTGCAAGTGTTTTTATAGGATCAGGGGTAAATTTCTAAAATTAAAAGTACCGGTTCACTTTTAATTTAGATAATAAAGTAATAGTAAAAGAGTCCAATGGTAGGGCAACAGGAAAGGTAAGCAGAATTAAATAATAAACGTTCATTAGTAAAATTAAATAAAATGGTAAGAAATAAGTAAATACAAATTAATTAAATTCAATGACAGACAGATTGCGAAATTTCTCAAAGACTGAGAAGCGCCGGAACTAGACTCAGATAGATTCTGGCTAAATTTAAGATCTGTATAAGATACTATAGTAAGATTGGAAACTAGTTAGAAAGAAACAGTTTGAAAGAAATAACAGAGGTGCTATCACATCTTTAACAATTAAATAGTTTATGACTTAAAACAGCAGAAAGATCTATGAAAAATGAATGAAAAAATATAAAACTGCCGCATTTTCAAAACGTAAAATATAGAACAAATGTGAAAAAAATTCATGGTGAATCGATTCCTAACTACTGCCCTACCAAGCTTTTTCTCTGCAAACTTATCTGCCTGTGATGAAGAACATTCGGTAATTTCAACCATTTTCTTCTACATAACTGACTTGTTTTGTAAAAATATTTAATTTATAAGATGGAAGTTGGATCTGTATCTTGTTTTGTAAGAATATTTGATTTACAAAACAGAGTTTTAAGTTTTTTATTTTGAAACTTCCAATATTTATAAGAAGTCAGATTTAAAAAAAAATGTAGAAAATGTCTGTGATACAGAAGCTGGTTTGATTATCAGATACAGATCGTAGATAGGGAGTTTATACATAGCTTTATCATAGTCAGAGTATTTACACATAGTTTTATCAAATATATCTCATGGACAGGGAGTGAAAACAATGAAAAGCTGTAAAGGTTATCACAGACAAAAGTTTATAGAAAGGCACACAAGAACATCTGTATAACTGCTGAATAATTTCGACCAAAAGCACCACGGAAACTAGACCCCTGTGTTTCATAACTCTCTTTCACTTCCAGCAATATCACTAGAGGGTTTTGGAGCAGATGGATTTTAAGTGTCTCCCCTTTTTGTGAAGATACTGTGATGACAAACGTCTATGTCTTATCCCTGGCTATCAACGGGCGACCAATTTATGTTAAACATTAAACTGGACAGAATGGTGTTAAAATCGAAAGAAGGAGGGATTTGCAGGCTGTTATTTCTACATAACGCATCTTCTAATGTGTTCTCTGCTAAAGTATGCACTCAATCTCAAAGTAGAAACTGTTATTTATCCTTCAGACTTCATGATCCTTTCATTTTTTAAACGAATTTTAAAAATATTTATTGAGAATAAAAAGAGTGCTTTAACTACAGTTGTGTTAAATAGCATATGATCTTATCTATATTTAACATTTAATTAAGTTAAAAATCAAAGCATTTTGTTAATATTGCTTAGAAGATTTTGCAGAGAAATTGGATCTGTATAGTCCTCTATTTTGCTGCATTTTTTTCCAAATATCTCTGAATACCATAATTTAAAACATTTTCTCTTTGCTTCAGTTTTTAAAATTTTTCGTTGTATTACTTTCACTAAAATTTCATTCTTTGAACTTCTTTTCACTTAATGGTTCTTTCATGGATTATTTTAATTAACGGGATGTTCAAAAATAAATATGAACAACTTCTTCAAAAGACTCTTTGCTGAATAATTCATTTCGTAACAATAATAAGTTCTGAAATGTCATTTACCTTCTTGCATTTTTTATTTATCATAGCTTTTATGCTTTTTCCTACCATTAATAGAAAAGTGCATAATCTGAAATGCATTAGTAATTCATGTGGGACAAAAGTCTAACTTCGTTAGATTGATAATAAATTGTATATGATAGGATACTTAAGTGTTATACAATATACTGATCACACGTGTATTTCTGAGTTATATTTCGGAACAGAAAAATTTAAGAACTTTCTGGTTGTACTGCATCCTTACATATGTAATATAATGATAACTTTTGTGACACCAAGTTGTAAGGTTTCTCCTTCAATCTCTTGACTCTTTTCGTGAGCATAAACTGTGAAACCTTATGTGGAGGACAGTGAGCAGATCTAGGCTATGTCCTTTAGTGTTGAAAAACTACAAAGTCAGGAGGAGGATTTAAAAGTGACCCTTTAATTCAAATATTTACAACTCTTCCAATTGAGAGTAAGCCACTACTTGGGCTGAACTAAAATAATATGAAAATAACGTGTGTTAACAAATTCAATTCCCTAACTAAAGTCTAAGTAGGACGGCGAGGGAAGCTTAACTCTTAGTGAAATGCAATTATGCGAATTTCACTAGCAAACACTGGTAATTGCAAATTGCCTATGAAGGCGAACTTTCAGTAGACAGAGGAAATCTTGGCGCGCACAGCCTTACGGCGATAAATCCAAGGCTCTGTCTTTCCCCTCGTTAACTCCTGCCTTTTAACTGCTAACAGATATATGCGATTTGCATAAATATCTCACTCGCGCTAAATTCGGGCAGCAACTGAAACTTTGAGAATTCGATAGGAAAGTTCAAACTAAAAATAATTTGGTTAATTAAAATAATGAATGCTACATAGTTGCTCCCAGAATTTAGTAGTCTGAAACTAAGTAGCCTAAAATCGGCTTTTAGTGAAGATGCTAAATTCTAAATCTAAATTTTCCTTCCTATTCGCCATCCTTTACAATTGTAAGTTTTAAATTTAGTTTAAATCTCTGTTTGTGTCTTAGATATTTTAACATAGAATATCTTTTTCCGTCTTCACATCAAAAAGATCCATCAGGAATTTGGCTGGATTCTATCTGGTTCCTTCCAATCTGGAAGGAAATAAATTTTAATTTCATGTTATAAGTACATTTCACCTGAAAAGTACAACATTCCCTTCCTCTGATGCTTTCCGTAATGACCTTTTATTCGCGCTTTAGGTATTCGCGTTTTTTATTTTCTATTAGCGCTTTTCGCCAAACGCATTCATTTTACACTCATTCATTTTTAAAACTTCCCCCTTGTTCTCTGGCCAAATGTGGTGTTTGTGAAAAACACGCAGTTTTACTTTGTCAAGTGTTCACAACTACCACCTGACTTCAATTCTATTGGGGTTAATTCTTCGACTTTCAAGACCTCAGACCTCCCCTAAAACAAATCTGAAATGCCCTGAGGTTCTAACATGAAATGAACTTTAAACTTTTGTGTGAAACCAGAGAACACTACGTACAACATTCAAACATTTCAATTGCATTTCATACATATAATTCATTCTTTCAATCTTCAATTCAAATTTTCTTTAAATGCTCATTGCGTTAAATAACACTTATATATTCACTTTCTAATTTAGCGCGCTTTACGCTTTTACATTACATTTTAATTTTAACTTGCGTATCCTTTACGCTTTTCCAAAATATTCGATATAAACAAAACCAGTGCTTAAGGCTTACAACAAATCATGCATTACATAGAAAACAGTTTTACATTAAATGCATTCATTATTTATACATAGAAAAATATAATACAACAGTTTTGCTATACAACTTACGTACTAGTTGCTTTTAATTAACACAATTCAATTTCCTATTTACAGAGAGTCTTTTGACTAAAATCGATGAATCCCATGTTCTGGATTACAAAGAACATTTCACGAAGTCTCACAGTTTTTCAACTGAACTCTCGAATTTCTTCCGCTGCATAATTAAGTTGTTCCTTCAAGCGTGTCCTTTACGCTTTCGGCAACCGGCTTTTGACTCGGGTAACTTCCCTTTTAAATCTGCAACTTGCACTTAAATCAGAAACATAACTGTGTGAATTTTAAAAGAAAATAAAGAATCTACTTATCTTTCTGCCAGTCTTTTAGGCGTTTTTTTGTCCATTCCTGAAAGGTTGGATATACTGTGGCTTGGGCTATTCTTTGCTTGTTACTCCTAGATTGAAACTCTGGGGCCGCCTTTCGTTTGGTCGATCTTCTTTCCTCCAGAAACACCTTGTTGGGACGAATGGTGGGTGGCGCTTTCCGTTTGTGCTGAAGTCTTTGCTCCCTCTCCAGACTGGCTCGTTCCTTCTCCTGCACTCGTAGGCTCCTTCGTTGTGGGTTGGCACCTTCGGCGGCTCGCTTCTCGCCGTTCTGTTCCCTCCGTAGTGGTGGAGCTTTCATAGTGTTTTCATTTGGACGTTCCTTCCTTAGACGCTTTGGTCGCTGAGACTGTTGCTTAGTGTTTTTTCGTTTTTGTTTCTGGGGTGGTCTTTTCTTCGGCTGCGGCTTCCTCTCTTCTGGTAACCTCCTTTTCAAACTGGGTTCTCTTGTTGTTGAGGGACCTGGTTGGGGCTCTTGAATCTTAGAAAAATTCTGTGAGGCTGGACCCTGCAACATGTCTTTCAAAATATTATTATTAGCTCTTCGATAATAATGTTTAATTTGATCGAAATTTGCCACAGTCTCTTCGCCCTTCTCATTCTTTAAATATGCACGGCATTCAACTATTCTTGTAATTTCAAAAGGACCATGCCATCTTGGGCAAAATTTTGCGACCTTATCTTTTGCTGCGCATGAAAGTGCGTGGGCTTGTTTCAACACCTCCTCCCCCACTTTATATTCTACGGTTCTTCTTTTTGAATCGTAGTAAATCTTTTGTTTCTTTTGCGCTTCCCGGGAGCACTTTTCTGCCTCCTTCAACATTTTTTCTATTTCACCCATTTGAAATTCCGGCGCTCTATCTTTCACATAAAATAATTTATCTAAGGGGGTCATTATCTTCCTGCCCAAAAACAATTCGGCGGGGGATTTCTTCGTTGTCTCGTGCTTAGCCGTTCTGAGGGCGAATGCAAATTCTTCGACGCAGTCATCCCAGTTAGAATGGTGCTTTTGCACATAATTTCTAATCAATTTTACAATATTCTTATTTACCCGTTCCGCTATATTTGATTGTGGGCGGTAGGGTACCATTTTCATATGCTTAATGCCCAACTTGTCACACATCATTTTAAATGTACTGCTTACAAACTGGGGACCATTATCGCTAATCACCCTCGCTGGACATCCATATCTTAAAATATATTTGTTCAAAAACGAATCTGCAACGACTTTTGCTGAAGCCCGCTTAAGTGGTATCAACTCAACCCATTTACTGAAATGATCCACAATGACTAATAAAAATCGTGCCTTATTTACATGACTCCTGGGGTAGGGGCCTAAGAGGTCAATACCAATTATTTCATTGGGGAACCTAGACTCAATACTAGTTAATAACCCGGCCGGGCGGAAATTTACGTCATTATTTATCTGACACGTGTGACAAGTCTGGCAGTAATTTTTAACTATCTTTTGTAATTGCGGAAAATATACCGCCTCGCGTACGCGTTGTATTGTTTTTCTAATTCCAAAATGGCCCGAGACAGGCGAATCGTGGAGCTCTTGCAAGATACTTAAAATTAATTTGGCCGGGATGACTGGTCTGTATTCACTATTTTGATTCGTAACTTTAGTATAAAATAAGAGACCATCAATGATTTCATAGTTCTGTGCTCTGCTTCGTATTGCATTAATGTCTATATGCTGGAAGTTATCTGGGTCTTTTAAATAATTATAAATATTTCCGAATTCGGGATCCCTAGCAATTTCTTCTATTACAGTCTCTCGAGAGTCAATGACCTTTGCCTGAAGCATCGCTATTTTTACTTTCTCGCCGTTCTCGTCTAACTTTATTCTAGATAATGCGTCGGCCACTACATTGTCTTTTCCCGGTGTGTGTTTGATAATGAGATTAAATTCTTGCAACTTTAGGGTCCACCGAATTAAGCGTGGCGAAAGATTCTTTCCTGAAAATAATCTGGTAACTGCCGCATGATCTGAATATACTGTTACGGGAGAACTCCCAAAATATACACAAAATTTTTGAACAGCTGCGAGCACTGCTAAAGTTTCACGCTCCGTTGCCGAATAATTTCTTTGCGTATCATTCAATGTACGACTAAAAAAGGCAATCGCTTTTCTATTTTGTGTTAACACGGCTCCGATTGCGTAATCTGATGCGTCTGCATAAATTTCTAGACCCTTGTCTTTCTCTGGGAACTTTAGAACCGGTGCATTAATTAAAGATTCTTTTAACTTCTCAAACGCGGCGTTTGCTTCTGAAGACCACGCAAAACGAACTCTTTTCCTTCTCAACTTTAACAATGGTTCAGCAATTTCTGCGAAATTTTTAATAAAAATTCTATAATATGAGCACATACCCAAGAAAGTCGCTAACTTTTTGGCTGTATTCGGAATTGGGTAATTTTTCACTGCTATAACTTTAGATTTATCTGTTTCGATCCCCCTTTGAGAAATTTTGTACCCTAAATATTTGAGTTCTTTTGCCGCGAATTTACATTTCTTAATGTTCACTTTAAGTCCTGCATCTTTCAAAAGAGTAAAGACTTCTCGAAGGTCTTTAATATGTTCTTCCAGCGACTCTGAAGTAACAATTATATCGTCAAGATAAATAAATGTACTTTTTCCTATTACCGGCCTTAAAATTTTGTCCATGCACCTCTGAAACGTGGCCGGGGCTCCCGACAATCCAAAAGGCATACGCAAAAAGCCATATGTACCGTATTTTGTTATGAATGCTGTTTTGTGAACATCTTCCGGCTTTATGCTTATCTGAAAATATCCGGATGTCAAATCTAGCGTGGTTATGTATTTTGTTGATTTAATACTTCTTAGAATTTCATCAATTACCGGAAGTGGGTAAGTTGGAAATTTTGTTATACTATTAAGCTTTCTGTAGTCAATAGCGAACCTGTACCTTAATGGATCAGTTAACGGCAAATCATTATTTTTCTTACATAAAACCACCGGACTCGCATATGCACTAGAAATAGGAGTTATTATTTTGTTTCTTAACATTTCATCAATATGGTATTTTATTATTTCCTCCTTAACTTTGTCGTACTTGTAAGGACGCTGACGTATAGGTTCATCCGTAGTTAATTTAATTTCGTGTGCTACGATCTGGGTGAATCCTGGAATATCATCAAATAAATCAGCGAAATTACTTACCAATTCCCGAAACTTGTCCTGTTCTTCGGGCGTTAGATGGCTTAAATCCACTTCAGGGGGAGGTGTTGATTTCTTTTTAACTGGGTCCATGGTTACTTGCAAGGTGGAGTTTTCAAAATCGATTTTCGCATCCACAGCTGCAAAGAAATCTGTTCCTAAAATAACCGATGCTTGGAGGTTCTTCACTACAAGAAACATAATTTTTTTTTGTTCTTCGCCGATTTTGATGTACAGCTCGATTTTTCCCATGCATTGACACGTTTTTCCTTGGGCTGCTACCACCTTCATTCCTTCCACGCTATGCAGACGATATCTACGAAAGTGCTTCTTAAAAAATTCTTCTGCCAAACAGCTTCCTTGAGCGCCGGTATCCAACAGAGCTGTAGCGGGTACGTTGTTAATTAGTAACTGCAGTCTCGGTAATTCAATGTTTCTCACCATGACCGTATTTAGCTGTACTTCAGAGGGATTTTTCTTCTCCTCGGAACATTGCACCCCCTTCCCCGCAATATTCCTTAGTAGTTTAAATGCTTTGCGGGTGTTTTCTTCTGTTGCTGGCTTCTGCCTGGGGAGAATGATTTTCTTCCGTAGTTGGAATTATTTTGTTGGCGCTGTACTTGGCGCGGTTGACCGCTCGCATTTTGACTGGTACCAGTAGTTCTCGGCCATCGTCTGTTTCTTCCTTCGGCATTCTGGTTCCCCTGCAGCCGCTGTTCATACGATTGTCTCCGTTGATTTTCGGCCGCTCGCCGGCTCTCGAATTGTACGGCGAGTTCAAACAGCTTGTCCAGCGTCACGGGATTTCTTAGCTCCATGAAATCTTGTATAGATGGTAACAATCTGGGCAGGATTATCTGGATAATCTCCGGGTCCGGCCTCGTGCCATACAATAATTTAAAGACTTGTATTTTTCTCAAAATAAATTCCGATAGTTCATCCACCCGCTGTTGATACTTGCTAAACAATTCAGCTTCGAGTTTCGCACGGTCTTTAACCACAGGAAACGCTCTCAAAATTGCTAGTTTAAAATTCTCGTACGTGTAAGTCGGCGTTCCTGGTTCTCCCAGCAGACATTTTCCGATGCACTTATACCAGGTCGCTGCTTGGCCCCTCAATGCTCCTGTCGCTAATATGACCTTCTGATGTTCCGGAACTGGATACAGCAAAAAATGCGCTTCTAACTTTTCCAGGAATGTGTTCACAGGTCCTCTGGCATCAAAAACTACTGCCGGCTTCATGGCTGCTCTGATGGTTTCCACTATGAATCCAAATCCATCAGGCATTGCAGCTGTATTCTGGGATGTAGTAGGCATATTCCAACTTCCTTCCATCCTTTTAGTTGTTCGGGCGCCAGTGTAAGGTTTCTCCTTCAATCTCTTGACTCTTTTCGTGAGCATAAACTGTGAAACCTTATGTGGAGGACAGTGAGCAGATCTAGGCTATGTCCTTTAGTGTTGAAAAACTACAAAGTCAGAAGGAGGGTTTAAAAGTGACCCTTTAATTCAAATATTTACAACTCTTCAAATTGAGAGTAAGCCACTACTTGGGCTGAACTAAAATAATATTAAAATAAAGTGTGTTAACAAATTCAATTCCCTAACTTAATTCTACGTAGGACGGCGAGGGAAGCTTACTCTTAGTGAAATGCAACAATGCGAATTTCACTAGCAAACACTAGTAATTGCAAATGCCTATAAAGGCGAACTTTCAGTAGACAGAGGAAATCTTGGCGCGCACAGCCTTACGGCGATAAATCCAAGGCACTGTTTTTCCCCTCGTTAACTCCTGCCTTTTAAACTGCTAACAGATATATGCGATTTGCATAAATATCTCACTCGCGCTAAATTCGGGCAGCAACTGAAACTTTGAGAATTCGATAGGAAAGTTCAAACTAAAAATAATTTGGTTAATTAAAATAATGAATGCTACAAAGTTACAGATTAAGTTACTTCACTAGCTAAAAGAGTAAATAACATTATTTAGCTTCTAATCACTTTTATTCAAAATCAGATATGCCATAAGGAAGTCCCTAATGACACCTATTAATATGCAGAATTTATATTTGTTATTTTATGATATAAACGATCTGACACTTTTAAATAGAGTAAGTTTTTTTGAGGAGGCTATGTATTGGTGTATACGTTTTTAAACGCAAGCATTTCCTTTAAACTTTGTAGAACAAAAAAAATTCACACAAGAAAAGAAAGGTCCACATTTACTTATCAGGTTATTTTCTCAAAGAGGCAATAATTTTTCAAATGTACTGCGAGAATATTGACGCTTGAAAGACTTCGAAAGTGCGTATGTCGAGATAGGGTTTGAGAATGAGGATTAAAAAGTTTGAAGAGGCTGGGGAGTTCTGTGTGTGCTGCGAGGAAGAGCACAGAAACGGATTTCAAATGAAGCTGTGCTGTGAAGTCGCTCTTACCCTGGTCGAAAGATCATTCGGTTCCCATTAAACTTCGGCAAGTGCACGAGTGGTGTCACATGATTTGTTTATCCTTTGGTCGACATTACAAAAGGTTCAGCGATCCATTATGAAGTGGTATCAATACAAAATCCAAGTTCTGCAAGAGCTGTATCCTAAAGACCTGGATAAACACACTGATTTTACTAGCCTTCTTTTGGTTAGAATAACCGCTCAATGCAGGGTCTTGGAACATTTTGCGGTAGGAAGAGTCGCATTTTACGCTAGATAGAGCAATTAACATTCAAAACTGTTGTATATTGAGTACTGCAAGTCCTAATGTTCTGCAAGAACGCTCACTGAATCCTCATTACATTACTGTAGGTCGTCGGTTTACTACTGACCTCATTCTCGGCCAATTTTTCTTTGTGGAAAACACTCCTTAAGGGCCCTTAAAGGCCGTAAAGGTTCCATCGAGGGCGCACGTTACTGCGAACTTCTTCATCAGCAAGTCATTCCTGCCTTACAAGAACGAGAATGTTTAGAGACTGAAGTCTTCATGCAAGATGGTGCACCACTTCACATTGCCATACCATTGAAGGCACTGCTACATGCCCGCTTTGGAGACGATCGAGTAATTTTTAGAAGTGTTTTGACTATCTGGCCTCCTCATTCTCTAGGCTTAACTCCCTGTGACTTCTGACTGTGGGGATTAATCAAAGATCGTGTCTATGGAGGAAGCATAACTGTATTGCAACTAATTTGAAAACAAGCATAGCATGTCATGTTGCTGCTATTGATCGAAAAACCCTTCGTACTACTATTGAACACTCTATAACAGGCTTTGAACTTGTGAATGGAATGAAGTTTCGTGTTTCCAATTTGCGTTATTTGTTTTTCATGCGCCCTCTTCTCACCTGGGAGCCAAAATTTGAACTATTGCTTTTACTCATATATTTCCTTTCCCCGTGAACCATATAGCATGTGTACCAAGTTTCTACGAAATAGGTCTCCCAGAACGAGCTCTATATAGGCCTAAATAGGGTAGCTCTAATTATAACCACCTTGTATTTAAACAAGTAAATGCTATTTTAATGAATAAAATTGGATGTTATATAAATCCTCATTTTTAACATGTTTTTGCAAGCTATATGTATTTATTATTTTCCGCGAAACTGAAAATAACATCCTAAAGCTTTGATTTAAACTCAGGCGAAAACTGTAGCAGCAATACAAGTCTAACACATACCAAGGCGACGTTTTATTCTTTACACCTTCAAATTTGCTGTTTTTGCACCATGGACTCCATAGCATTTCAGTGGGGCTCCCTGTACATGTTGACAAAGGGTGCTCTGCAGTCCTACCTATGTGGCTGTTATCCGGTGCATTTGGCAAGAAGCAGTGAAGTAATCACGGTCATCCTTATTGCCATCTGATTTCCTAAGTGCAAGAACAAGTGTTCCCGGAGAATGCTGCTCAAAGCTCGATGTTTGTGTTGGGGATCTTTGAAACTATAATTTTATAGCTAGAAACTTCTCTTCCTTTCTTCCTGCGCCAAGAAGCTATCTTTTTGCTGTGCTATGCGATGTGCTAAGTTAAAAACAAGTTCTTTTATTTTGCGTGACGTTAATAGGTGAGCTGAGCTCTACTATAGCGCTGTAGTTAAACTGGTTAATAAACCTGAATATATGTGAAGTAAATTCGCTGAATTCGTGAGATTATATATTTTTCTGCCTGAATTTAATAGTATGTATGTATATGTGCAAGATGAGAAATATATAATTAAAATTCTAAAAATTCTAACTTTAATTTGCAGTAGTCCTTTAACTTTCCATTTTAATTTGGCTTTTAAGTTTTTCTATCCTAAAAACCGCAACTACTTATAATAAATCGCTCTAGATAGCATCAATTCAATGTTAATCGCTGCCGTATGATTCTTACATGAAGCACTTATATAAAGTTTCAGCCAATAATACTAGAATTACTTAAATGCAGGGTAAAAAAAAGGGCGAGGAGAGAAAAAAAGTACAAATTAGTCATATTTAAGAGATATACTTTCTACTTATTTAATATTTAAAACAATATTACCTCAGTCACATTTTGTTACTGAAATGTAAATCTCAACTGCAGTTTTTGAAAATTTCATAGCTGTTTACGAATTATGAGATTAAGGATATGATTTGTATGAGCTAGTTATAGAAGAAGAGAAAGATCAACTGAGTGCATGGATATTATATTCACTGCGCTTAGCTGTGATTACGATTTGCTGATCTAATGTATTGTTGTTCGAAATACTTTAGAAAGAACTCAAATATTCTAATTCATAATATGAAGCTGGAAACTTTACTTTCCATTCGATTTCTTTCACTAATTTTAACTACGTTGAATTCTCATAAATTTCTTTTAAAGAATAACCTATTATATTAGTATATAAACAATTTCGGAAAGGAACTCTCCACAAAGTAGGTAGTCAGTAGGCTAGCATCTCATCTCCAAACAATCTCATCTTTGTTTAAACTTATTAGCATATTTTTGTTAATATTTTTAATTTTAGTTATTAAAACAATCTTAAAAGGACAGAAAGTAAATGGCATCAGCCAAGCTAGTAAATTTTGAGAACTGAAAATGCAAGGAGCTGGGTTTCAAGCTATTAGCGATTTAATCGTTTGACAAGAAACAATTTTTGGCACTTCTACACTTAAATTCAAGACTCTTCCAATTTCTCCTTTGTTCATCTACCCTTAACTTTTTTGGCTTAGATAATTAATATTTCAAGCAGTTCAAGCAGTTTTATCTTTTTGTTCCAATGAATTTATCACTTTACAAGAAATATTAATAGTCGTTCGATTAATAAATGAATACTGATATAAATATATAGTATAATGTAATAAAGAAATGTATTATTGCCTTTACTGATAAGCTGAATGAAAAGTTATTCATAACATTATATCCTAGTATACTGATATGTTTACATAAAAATCTGTTCCAGAAATGAAATCTATATATCAAAAGAATGGGATTTGTTTGAACTTCGTGAATAATGATAGAAATAAGAATTAATCAATTGAAGATTTCTATGAAAAGATTTTCTTAAAATATTGTTCCTGCAGTTTTTGCCATTTCCTTTATATTAATATTCCTCTTATGCTTTTCTCCTAACTTAAAATTTCTACTTTAATTTAAAACTTTGTCAGCAGAAATATCATATACTTTTATATCCAGCCAGATAAAAAGTTTAATTTCATCTGATTCCGGATAATATTTACTTACATCTATCTAAAGACTGTACGTTCAACTGCGGTGAAATTTAAAATGATTATAGTGAAATGGCCATAAGCAGACTGTTATTATGCATTTTGGGATTAAATTATTTAAAGAAAAGAATAGTTGAAAAACGCTTCTCAGCGTAGATGAAAGTGATGACAGTTGGACTGATGTAGGATGAGGTCCTTTACCTTATATTCGGTTTGCGCTTTCTGTGATATTTGCTCTCTCCCGATTACGTTCTGAGCCATGGGGTTACCTGGCTTTTTACCTATCAACGTCACACAAACAGGGGAAGGGGGCTGAGACGCGGCAATGAGCCGGCTGCATGATGGGCTAACGAGCGGGTGCAGAGACCGCTTACCTCAAAAACCAGTTTTCTTCTTCAGCCCAAAGCGGGAAACTTTCGGGGAACATGCTGTAGTTTCTACAGCTCTTGGTTAAAAGTCAGCATTAAAAACCTATTTCGAAAGTTGCTTCCTTGAAAAGTTTCATTTCAATTGATTATCCTCAACGTGTGTTTTCTAAGAAAGTCTTAGATTTAAATTATCGCATTTATTTAAAAGGAAATTTCAGGGAACCGTCAGAAATAAGGTTTTTTAAAAAAATGTAGGCTTTACATTCTGGACAGGACACAATATTTTGGCAATTTTATGTCTCAAATATTGAGTACCACTGATTGTTTCTATTACTTACTCATTTGTATCAGAGGCGTAAATACGGGTATGCAAGGTATGCCGCTGCAGGGGGGGGGCAAGAAGCCTTAGAAAGCACTTGATATCCCTTACATTTCAAAATGTTTCCAGCAAAAAAACATTCCGTTACGCACCTTTCGCGTGCTTATAGTGCTTAATATTTATTCTTGCTAAACTGCGAGCTTTGTAACTTACAGAATTTTCTCAGTGAGATAAATAATTATTCATTCACCGTTATTCATTATAACTGTCTAATTAGATGAATGTCTAGCGTATCTAACTTTACTTGATTATGACTTGTGCATATAAAAATTATTTCTCTGTTCTGCATTTATAATGATTTTTCTTTTCTAAAGTCTTAGGAAACTTCGGAGTTATAGTATTATTTAAAAAAAAAAAAAAAAAAAAATTTCGATATTCCTAGAATGGAATTATAATCTCAGAATTTTTGATCGAGCTAACAGTTCAAGAAGATTTGCAATGCATATTCTTCAATGGACATACCTGTAATAGGGAGGAGGAGATCGTTTTTGTATAATTATTTTAAAACAAAAATTTATTTCACTTAGTAGATGAAATATGCGCATAGAAAAAACAACAAAAAATATGTTTTTATTTTCTTCTTTAGTAACTGCAGTTACTAAAATTAAAACTTTAATATACTCATTTGATAATACAAATCTGAAGTCAGGGAACAAAGAGGAGGATAACCGGACAGTTACTCAACGGAGTTTAGTGATCCTTGTGTAAAAGATGTCATGAACTCCAAACAGACAACAGAAAAAAATTCAACAAGTATTTACAAATTTTTTGAAGATAAGTATGAAGGAAAAAGAAAGTAACTTTTCAGAAAAATGAAGACATCATGGCGATAGGATAATTTAGATAACAAGATTTCCTATGCATATATTTGCATAGAATATCGATTTCTTTTGCTCCACGTTTCCATTAGAATTATTAACTGCCTTTTGATCTTTCGAAATTTATTGCATTTAAGAAACCGAGCATGCTCAGTGCATCTAAAGTACCAAAATCTTCCTGCTTTGTTAAGTATACTGTTTCTTAATATACCCACTTACAGAGCGCACGCTGTGCAATGAAACGATATTACACATTTTTAATAAAATTTTGTATCAGCACAAATAGTAGATTAAACCCGCATTATTCTTCGAAGTAATTTTGCTTTCATTAATTACTTGGATAATTCTCTTGTGGTTTTTTGGTGACGATTGCTGTACAAAGAAAACACTTGTTGTCAAATTAAGGCCCGGAAGTCAATAGGTTACGATATGAAGCACTCGAATCTGAGTCCCCTCCCCCCTTTTTTTGTTGTTGTTGTGTTGTTTGAGTAGGAAACTTGAAAATTGAAAATAAATTGCGTTGGAGCTTCCAGCTTCTAGGTAGATTGCTAACCATTTGCGCCAAGAGCACGCATAGAGAATTCAATGATTACCTGCAATAATTATTCTCAAAATTTGCTTGCATAACTCGGGCTGTCGATCAGAATTTGGTGGAAACTTCAATCATACTGTCCTCCTGTGTTTTGTCGGATTTCTTAAAAAAAAAATAGAAAATGAAAAAAGAAAAAAAGAAGAAAATACTTCGTTAATTTTTAATTTGATTTTTCTGAAGCTGCTAAAAAAATGAGGAAATTAAACTCAAAAATCTAATGTGGCCAACACATGACCTCCCACCAATAGCCAATATAGTGTTAAGACTTGGAATTAGAGCAATAGCATTTAAGTAAACTATCAATTCCAATTGATCGTTTGTAAAGAAAATCTAATTTTTTTATAAGATTGATGGCTTTGTGTTAATTATAACAGCAATTCATTTTTTATTATTCCGTTCTCCCATGCAACGGACAGTGATAACTATATCCAGTTTCGCAAATCAATGCCTTAACAATCACAAAATTTTTTAAGCAATAGATCTTTAGAATTCCCCATAGAGTCGTAAGTGTTGCATTATATTTCTTTTTTATATTCGCTGTATTTGTTGAGTTTATTTAATTTGTTCAACCAGTTATTTTATAGTATGAATCGTTACTGTCTCTTCTGTAGTTCAGTTTTCCCGCCTGAATGTAAATTAGTTCGCGTTTATTTGAAAGGGGATTCGAGACAGTTTAGACAGAGCGTGTTTCGCCTGGGGAAGGCCATGTTACTAAGGTTGCTATTCTAAGATACGAATTCCTCTCTTGGACCGTGTATTATAATTCCCGATAGTATTTCACACTGAAGTTTTAAGAGCTAACTTCTTATTTAAATTACTCTGCGTAACTTTAGCTATTATCTCTTTAGATTTAGATTTACTTTGAATTTTTATTTTCAGTTCTCGCCACAAATGCTGGCTGATTTCTAAGCTCTAGATATGCCTTGTGTTCATCTTACTCAGTTTTAAAATAAAGGGTCTTTTACACCCATCTCAAGTCTCTGTAATACTTTTTGAAGACTTAGCGAAGTCGCTTACAGGCTAATTAAGGATTAGCCACAAGTTACATTAAGCAAAATGCGATTTCCTTACTACTATTTATCTTTGCTATATTATTTTTTAAAATAATAATACATAGCGATAACATCTATTAGCAGCGTACATTTATTTAAAAAGTATTTCTGCGTAGAAGATTGAGGTTAATACATTTAATTGCTCCATAACGAGAGTTCATCTTCGTAATGAGCTTATTCTCGCTGCATTTAGCATAGTTTAATGCTTATAAATGTAATTTGTTGTTCTCAATCATATACCTGTTTTAAATACCAAGTCTGAGAAATTTTGGATTATCCCATAATATATCTTTTTACGAAAGTCTTCTTAGAGTTTCAAGTAAAGTATTACTTCTGGTTCATTAGTCATAGCCAAAATCTAATGTGCTGTTCCCATTGATACACTGCTCGACATTGAAAATGCAACACCAAGAAGGAGTGGTCAGAAATTTATGCAAATTTTAGAGTAGACGCACGTCACTGAGTTATGCGAATGATGTGAAATGCGCAGCTCTCCGACGCACGTGAAGTAAGATATAAGGGAAGGAACGTGCAGAATAGGCAATATTCGTGTCGTTATTTCTGTCAGACGAATTATCGAAGAAAGTTGGTTCTTGTCCCGGAGGATACGTGTAATAGGAAAGAATGCCAGGCCGCCGTCAACAAAGGCACTTCCAACAGACAGACGATTTTACGAGGGTATGGTAATCGGACTGAGAAAAGTGAGTTGGTCCTTACGTCAAATCGCAGCTGATACCCACATGGAGGCGAGCACGGTGCATCAGCTATGGCGAACATGGTTGGAACAAGAGAATGTGGGAAGAAGGAGGGGTGCAGGTGCAACCAGAGTGACGTCAGTACGCGTGGATCGGCGCATCCGCCGACAAGCTGTGGTGGTCCCGCAAGTCACTTGTACCGCGATTCTGCAGCATGTGCAAGATACCCTGGATGTTCTCGTGTCGATGAGAACCATTTCCCGTCGATTGGTTGCACGTGGCCTGCACTCACGGCGTCTGTTAAGAAGACTGCCATTGAACCCACAGCATAGACGCCAACGTTTAGAATGGTGCCGGACTGGAGCGATGTGGATGACAGAAGGGCGAAACGTCGTGTTCTCAGATGAGTCACGCTTCTGTTTATCCAGTGACAGTCGCCGCATACGTGTGTGGCGTCGACGTGGAGACAGATCTTATCCGGCAGTAACTGTGGAATGCCCCACCGCGCGACAACGTGGAATAATGGTTTGGGGCGCTATTGTCAACGATTCCAGGCAAGGCCCAACTAGATATCTACAGGCCTGCTCCACCGATTTGTGACGTCACAAGTGAAGGCGATCGTTTCTACGGTAGACGCACGTGACTGTTTCATTTATGTCGTACACAACTTTTTATTTTAAACACAAAAGTCAAGTGAAATTTATTTTTAAAGTAATATTTTAAATTTTAGGACTACTAACGTACTATGTCATATCGTTATGATATTTAAATACTTTTCTACCAGATTTATCAAACAGAAGATAAAATAAGATTTGAGTGATATTGTAAATTTAGCGAAGCTGATTGAAATAAACTGAAACGTAGGTGAACTTTTAGAGGGAAATAAACTTTGAAAAATTAAATGGGAAACATGCAGACAAAATTATTTATAAAAATTATACGGTATGTTAATATCAATGAAAATATAACATATATAATGAACTAAACGCAAGATGTTTTCACTTCGTAATACAAAGAAAAAAAATATGTTAAGGCTCTCAGATTATTTTATAATGCTTAAATTAAGCAGACTGATTTATACTGCTTGAATATTAAACAAGCATATATAGTATTTCATAACAAAATTAATATCAACACATTCTAACATAATATTGCTTTATATATATTTTTGTGTGTGTGTGTGTGTGCAATGATATTAAAGCAAAATTAGTTCTTTCTTTTCTTTATTCAAATAAAGATTTTTCAGTATTCAATTCGAGATCCTAAGATGCATTTTAACAATAAATATGCATGTGGACATTAAGTGAAATACATAAATCTTATAAATATGTTAAAAATACATTTTAAGTTTAATCTACATACTGAAAAAAAGATTCATTTTAAAGATGTTTTATAGCCAAAATATTATACAACATATCCAAAAATATATTTCAAATTCTCTAAAAATAAAGCAAGATCATAACTATGCAATCAATCCCAATGAGCATCATATCATGCTCTAAAAAATTCTTATGAAAGAAAGAACATCTGATTAAAAATACACTACATTTATTTGATGATAGAGAAGGGTAAAATATGCATACAAACATTAAGCAGTGAAAAATTTTGTGAGTCATTACAATATTATAACATACTAGTTAGCAAGTTGAAATTATCAATTCACATATGCTATAAAATGTCTTTTGAATTTTTGAAATATTAATAATAGAACAGATTTATTATTGTATCCTCTAAGTCTCTCTATGACTCAATGATATTATCATCTATATCATTTTGTATACCAACTTGGATATAGTTTACCGATGCTTATTATTTAATTAATTTAGACATTCTTTTTTTTCTTTCTTTTCAAAATATTTAAATTCTTTGTACACTACATACTATTTACATAAGGTTTACAGAAGTAAGGGGGGAATACAATATAACACAAAGCAAAATAAAGTTGCAAATTCACATATGAAATATAAGCCAAAACATTATACAACATGCCATTTTTATCTCGAACAAACACATGGAGAAGGGGAGGAAACTTAATGTTTTAAGGATTTAATTGAAAAATTAGTTGTTCTTTCAAAAGGTTTGAGCATAAGAATAAAAAATGTTCGACATTTTGCACTCCCACAGTTACAGAAACACAATTGTGCATCAGATAGCCCAGATCTTTTAATCTTAATTTTTTAGATACCCCAGATCTTAATTTTTCCTAATAAAATGACAAAATATTCTAAAACTCTCAGATTAATTTGCTTTTCTTAAATAAGATTGAATTATATTGCTTAAATGTTAAAAAAGATATTTAGTATTTCATAACAAAATTAATAAACATATTAATTTTAATAAAATTTTGCTTTACAATCATGATTTTATATGCAATATTACTGAAGCAAAATCAGCTATTATTTTTTCTTTCTCATACCAACTTTTCAACATTCAATCCAAGATACTTTTTAATTATAAACATACAAATGAACATTTAGAGAAATATATGAAAAAAAGAAAGGTTTGTTTCTAATGATGTTTTAAAGCAAGAACATTATACTAGAAATCTCGTAGTGTATTCAAAAATATATTATAAAATTCTATAAAAACAAAGCATGATCATAACTATGCAATCAATCATATCATGCTTTAAAAAATTCTTATTTTTAAGAGAGCATCTGATTAAAAATACACTGTAAATTTGTTTAATGACAGACAAATAGTAAATGATGCATGCTGTATTAAGCAATGAAAAATCCTACAAATCATTATATTGTTATTAGATATTCTTTACCAAGTTACACTTAATTAGTTCGCATCAACAAGAAGTTTGCCATTCGAATTTTTGAAATAGTAATGCCAAAACAAATTTATTATTGTAGCCTCTGATTTGAGATCTACAAAAATAAGCATGATTTAGCCAGTTTCTATGACTTGGTTATGGCAAAACACTCGAGGGCTATCAGCATAAGGGAAGGAATGCCTTCGTGGAGGACTTTCCATTGGAAATGGCTTGTATAACACGTTGTTGGTTTGAAGTAGGCATATAACCACCAGCATTTCTTGAATGTGGTACTCCATATATACTCTGTTGGGATCTGATATAAATTCATGTTGTTGTTCCATGTAAATTGGTTTATCCAAGTATCCATTTAAATATGCAGTCTTTACATCAAAAACTCTTATTTTGTACTTTTTGTAAACTGCAATCGATAACAATTTCTAAAGGTTGCAAGTCTCATTATTGGACTAAATCCATCTTCATAAGCAATTCCTTTTCTTTGATTAAATCCAGTTGCTACAGTATGATTAAAACGTTCAGCTTTTCCATTACTTTCCAGAGTATTAAGGTTGTAAGTTCATGTTTAATTCCCATTTTTTTCAAAAACTTCTTTTATACATTTATCTAAAAATTACTACCATTATCGCTATGAATTCTTTTCAGTTTCTTTCCTGTTTGTCTTTCTTTTTAGATAATAAGCTTGATTAAAGCTTCTGAACTCATTCTTCTTCTCAGTTGTTATCAGAAATATGAAATTACTGCAATCATCTACCACTGTTAAAAAATAACTGCCTCCGTCTATTGATTTCCCAATTGGTCCAACTAAATCTATATGCCATAATTCTAAAGTATCTTCAGATTGCTTAAATTTCACACTTTTATAAGATGTTTTATAAGATGTACTAATTTTGACTAGTAAAATGTTCACAATTGTTTTGAGAAATTTTTACATTTTCTAATCCAACGACTAATGAGTTTTTTTTCCATTTCTATCAGCCTTTGATATAATTTATGTGACCTAGTCTCTGATGTTATAGTACATCCTTAACAATGCTAATTTTAGCCTTTCAACTATATTTCCTTCAAATTTATTTCCATTTCTGTTAGTTGTATATAGAATGTTTACTTGTTTATTGATCACTTCTGCTTTAGTTTTGGTTAAAATTACTTTCAAATCATGATCTACAATTTTTGATACTGACAGTAGATTTTCATTTAAATTCAGGACTTGCAGAACATTTTCTACTCTCAAGCTGTTCTTATTTCTATCAGTTTGCATTTTAATGTTACCAATACCAAATGACTTGATCACGGCACCTTTTTCAGCTGTCATTATTTGGCATTCTTTAAAATTAGTAAATATTTCTTTATTTTACTATTAAATGCCCTAATTTTAATTAAAAATATTACTATTAAATGTCCTAATTTTCCACAAATAAAGCCATGCAAGATGTGGCTCCTGAATCTATTTAATTTTTCTGATCTCTTGTTCATCTACTTAATTCTTTGTATCATTTCTATCTTGATTAAGACATGAGCTTTTTATTTTCTTAGATACTTCAGATAACCATGTAGCTATTTCATATTCTTGGTGATTCACCAGCTTTTATCACAATTCTCCATATTTTCAAATTTCTGAATTCCCTTTCGATTCTATTTGCCCATATAAGGCAATTATCATCAGTTAATTTTTCTACGCCACTCAAATTTCTCATATTATATGCATATTTTCTAATTTATAATCACTAATTATAATACAAATCAAATTTATCTCTTACAGAAATTAGTGATGTTGCTAAGCCTAAATAACATCAATGTTCTATACGAACGTTCATCAGCAGAGGGGATAACCATGCTCTGTTACCAATTGTTGGCTCTAAGTAGGCATACATAAAAAGAAAAGTTATTAAATAAGATTAATCATAACAAGCCTTACCGCATTCCACAAAACCACAAGAATCTCTCTAGATTCCAGATACATTTTTTACCTTAATCGTTTAAATCTAAGGAAAATATCAATGTTGCCAAAATATTAAAACTTAAAATTATAATTTATAAGCAAATACTATCATCCGTTATCTGTCTGAAATTTTCCTAAAAGAATAAAAGGCTATTTAAATTCTTTTAACAAATAATTTGAAAGTTCTTTCAATGTTGCTGTTGTATGGAGAAGAGCAATCTGCTTTTCTTTTGACAGTTTTCCAATTTGTGACTTACAGTTTTTTGTTGTTGAGGAAAATTCATTCCATGATATAAGCCATGAACAAAACTGTGATAAATATTCTAAGCTTTTATCTTTTGGTGTCCTTATGGGCTGCATAAATACATCCCAAAACTGTAAGGCCTTTTTAGAGTGTTTAACATTCACAATTTTCCACCACTTTAAAATTATATCTATAAAATGTTTAGTTCCTAAGACGTCCTTTCCATACCCAGTTCTATTAGTCTGTGATTCAATTTGCAGGGCAGCTAAAGTTTTTTCATCAAAAAGTTTAATAGCAGTACTTACATTCTGCTTCTCTATATATCTTATATTCTCTTCTTCTATTCTATATATGAAATAAAACTTTTCTCGATAAAGCTGGGGCCATTTTAATATTGCCATTCTTTTCTATTTCATACAATTTTTTTAAATGTAGAACACTGGAATTGTAAATAATATTTGGGTTTTCAAATGATGGTATAAAAAATGTTTGATTAGAATCTTTCTGATTGAACCAGTTGTTTCGTAAAGATTTCAATAAATGGACTGTATCAAATAATATATATATATTTGATACAGTGTATATTGATTTATTTTTGATACAGTGTATATTCATATATTGATTTTTGGTATATATATATATATATATATATATATAGGAAGATTATTCATTGTTGGGTTTTTAAATGAAGATTTTAATGCACCATCACAAAGCATTTCAAACATATTCCGGTTAATTCTATTATTGTCTGATATTAGAGTTATAATTCTATAGCCACAAGACTGTACATGATCAATTACTTGTTTTGTAAACATTAACAGTTGATGTGATGATAAGTTTTTTACAGGAAACATTGCTACAATATCTCTGTTTTTTGATAATATAGAGCTTATCATAAATGTTTGCAGAGTTCTTCTGCGAGTTTTCAGAAAAACCTAAAACACGACCAATTTTATATGAAACTTGCGGTTTTATATATATCTCATCTAATAATAAATTTAAAAGCTTTTCAGAATCATTTAAAATTTCACATTTTTTCTTCAAATACATCCAATGACTTGTTTGTAATCCAGAATCTGCTTGACCAATTTTCAGAGATAACTTCCATAAGTATGACAGATGAGGCAACATAAAATATTTACTGTTACGTATAATATTGTAGCTGTTTGGATTACAATAAAATATATAACATGCCCAGGCAAGGAATTCTGCACTATACGAAGGCTGTTTCATTTGGTTTAATTGAATTTGTTCATACAAAAATTTTAATTTATCAGAATGAGGATTATTTTCTGCTTCTGTACATTTTAACAATAGTTTTGATATTTTATCTAAATTTAAATTGCAGTCATCATGAACATCAGAAGCAGAAAAACCATCTAAATGGCTGATCATTGTTTCTACTTTAGACCATTTATCACATAGTTTTTCCTCTCCAAATATCTATTTGAACTTTTCAACGAGAATTTCATTTCCATTGAAAAAAACTTTTACATTTAAATCTTCCAATATTTTTAAAGATACAGACACCTTTGGACAGTTTAAAAATTCTAATTTCAATAGCCAAAAGAGCTTACCTTTTGTTATGAATATCCTTGAAAAGGGAAGATCTATTTTTCTTGCAAAACCATTTATTATGTTTTCAAAATCGCTAATAATATCATTCTTTTTCCACTGTTCAAATTGTTTATCACAACGGACATTAATTTCAGCTTCTCTTTCTTCCGGTGTTTTTCTTTTTGTGGGAAGTTTCTTTGATAAATACGATGGCTGGTTTTGAAAAATCGTTGATGGTTTTGAAAAATCGTAGGATAAGCTTCTTTTTTTAAAGTTGGATAAGTTTTAGAAACTACCAAGTGTTCCATCATCACGAACAGCTTTATCTTCTCGAATAATAAATTCCTCTTCGAAATGCTTAATGCATACACTGCTGTGTTTGCCAGGTACAAAATCTTTCCGATTAATATTTTTCATCCATTTCTCAAAGAGCACAGGATCCGACGGAAATTTGAAAGTGGACACATGTTCATTAGTGCCATCGTAATTTGATCGGCATTTAGGTACACTACACTTTCTAGGCATTCTAAAACACACTTTTTCTCATAAATTCGAATTCAAAATGTAATATTTTACTTTCCGGTAAAATACAAAATTTTTCAGAACAAAAACACATGTAAACAATTATCTCACTAGCACTAGTCCTATGGAAAAGCAAGATCAACTAACAAAATTGAAAGCCTCAGACGATGACGTCAGATCATGTGATCATCAGATTGGAGCAGGCCTTGTAAGATCTAGTTGGCCTTGTTCCAGGTCACCTCTAGTTCGTATTCAGGGCACTATGACGGCGCAACGATACTTGGATAATGTACTGCGGTCGGTGGCAATCCCCTACTTTCAGTCAAACGCATAGATGAATGGAGCAACATTTTATGATTCGTTTTATCAGCATTCCATTGGTGGAAAAGTTTTTTAAATCAAAAAATCTACCAAGGAAGCAGAGTCTCATTCTAGACAATGCGTTATCCCATCCTAATGCAGAACAGTTTCGCAACGAAGATATAAGAGCTATGTCTCTCCCTCCTAACGTAACTTCAGTGAGTCAACCAATGGACCAGGAAGTTTTGGAGGCACTGAAGAAAAAATACAGATGTAAACTTCTTTTATCTCTTGTCCTAGCCATGGAGGAAGGGTGTGATATGATTGAGAAACTGAAGAAAATAGGTATGTTGGATATTGTTGGATGGATAGCGCATTCTTAGAGTGAAATCGACCACATAAGCCTCGTTCGTTCTTGAAGAGAGTTGCTGGACCGTTCAGGAAATGAAATTCACGAAAGCAGAGAAGAAATAAAAAATTGTAAAACAGTTGACTTGAGAGAATTCCAGGCTGCGAAGAAGTTACCGATGGACATGTTGAAGAATGGGTTGGACAAGATGAAAATTGTGAAGTTTTAGGACATACAGAAATAGTTGCACTTGTGAAAGACAACGTGTATAAAAATGAAGATGAATCAGAAAACGAAGAGAATAAAGGTAACGGAAAGGCTAAAATGATGACCCATGGGGAAGGACTGAGGGCCGCTGAAGGAATGCTCCGTTACATGGAAGAGCAAGCTGCATCTGATAATGAAATTTTGTTAAAGAAACACGTCTTTGGGAATAATGTAAAATCTAAAGCTTTCAGATTTTTATTTTTTTTTCTTAGGGTATTTGCTCTTTTTATGACTCCTGTTGTGCTAGAACTTGACATAAAAATCAACATTAATTTAATTGTATGCAATACTTTTCCGTGTCCAATATTGTGCTACAAATGTCTAGAGTAATTTACAGTTAAACATTCGGAATTCTAAAAAACCCAATCCTTATTCCATGAAACTCGACTTTTCATAAACTCGCCAGTCTCTCAGTCCACATTATGTCGAATTTACGGTACCCTACTGTAATAACATTCTATCTGTGTCGTTCAAAATTAATTAATTACTTTTTACATTTTCTCATGTGATTACATGCTGCAATGCGGATGGCTCTCATCCAATCTGAATAAAGCAATTTTTTACATAAGTATCGCTGCTACTAATTCGCAGCCCTTCTTTTTTTCCCCGTTTCGCTTGCTGGCAATATGGGTTTTGCATTTCTCTGCTTTTCCATTATTTTAAGATGTACAGTATTGTACAACTGTACAGTATTGTAGGGTACTTGGCACACTAAAAATTTAAAACAGAATATGTGTCTTAAAAATTAGTTATCAAGAACTCAAATTATGCCTGGAAATTACGGCCTTACCTGTCTTCAATCATCATCCTTCTAACCATGCATAAAGCCTCCCTGAGGTATTACAGCGCGAAGGTATCGCCAAACGATTGCAGCTATCTCCCACATTGTTCTTGCCACTACGAATTAAAGCTTTTTCAAGTAATTACAAAGGCAGATAATCTTTACTTATTTTAAAAATGGCATATATGCCTAGTGGAGATATGTGATTAAAAGTTATCAACACAAAAAAAAGGGGGAGAAGTTTGATGATCCACATTGCTGAACAGTTGTTGACATGTCCTCGAGTAACAAAAAGGAACGTTTTACGGAAAACAGCAGAGAGATAAATTATTAAAGTTTCGGAAGCACTTGCCTTGAAGAATTTGACTTGTCGATCTTTGAAGGCTAAAAAGAAGTTTAGTACTAGCAAGGAGAGTCTGTTCCCACTTTGCAAAATTCTTGGAGCTAGGATCTGATCACCGCAGGAAATCCAAAATTCGTCTTTTAATTCCTGTTAAGCTTTTTTCTTCTTCATAAAAACAGAGAAAGTAGGAGCTAAGGTATATGAAAGAAGGAAATGTCTAGGATACTAAGTTGTTTTACTCTAGCGCTGTTAGGAGGTTGAAGATGGAAATTTCTACATGACAGTGTCTCCTACTCTGTTAAAATTAATCTAAACGATGACTTACACATCAAAATATGTCATGGTTAGGTTGCGAAACCTTTATTGGCCTATATAGAACTATATAAATAATCTTAAGACATGCCGTAAATTGCAGTAAGACTTACAATATATTGCAGAAAGCAACGTCTCACTTTTAAAGAACTAAAGCTGGCTGTGAGTAAGACATGATATCCCTTATTTTCGAAAATGTAGCTAAATTTATTTCCACTTCTGTCTGTTGCACAGTTAAGAAGTTAGTAGAAAAACTAGGCAATTGCATTAAAATTTTAATGCCTTTTACGAAACATACACACTACACTTTCTATTCCTTTCTTCGTCAAAACTCTTTGTTTTATTGTGTCTAATTTTTTAATACATTTTATTTCTTCATCCTAAAAAATAAAGTATCGTAAAACTTACGTTCTTGCTTTATTAAACATCTCGAAATAAAAGTCTTCAAAAAGGTTTCTTGTTTTCGCAGATTTCGTGCTCTGGCAAAGTAGGAGGTACTGCTACTGGTGAAAATTTTTCCTGCATTTCTCATGTAATAGTGATCCACTGGAATAAACAGCTACACCTGAATAACTCAGTTCAGCACTTTCCATGGTCAATAATTCACGATGAAATAATAAATGAAATAAGTAATTTTTCAATCATTTTGAACAGCTTATTTTAAATATAAGATTTTATATTCTATAATTTTATTAATTTGATGTTATATATCTGGGGAACTATTAGTAAATTGTGCCACGTATTAATTTTAAATCAGATTAAAATTTTTTAATCTTATTATTAGTCCAAAGAGGCAATCTATTAATTTCGTTTTTGCATTTTGCGTTGATTCACTAAAAGCGTTGTTTCACTTTTCAAACTGTTACCACCAAATATTATCGCCCCAAATATTATTTAAAGAAATTAAATAATGAAGTATTTGCATAAATGTATGTATGTGTCTCGCATTGTGATAAAACAACGATACCTAGAGCCATAAAATTTTGAGTATTGAACGTTTCCACCACAATATGGGCATCTGGAAGGCCAAATTTGAAATTTGGAATTTGTTTTATCATCAATTTCATATTTTGTAAAACTTTAACGAATTTTTGATTAACAAACTCAAGGATTTCAAAGGGAGCAATGACAACATTGTACAGAAAAAACATTTTTATCTCCAGCACGTGAGACTGTGTATCGAAAATTCTAAAGATATGTTCATTTTAAAATTATTTTGCGATTTTGCTCTTAAGCTGAATTTTATGGTTTAAGTGCGAAGAACATGATATTTAATAAATAAAGGTAACACACAAAAGGTTAGAAAAACTCCCCTTTGGACGTAATTTAAAATCTGAAACCTTTAATTTTTTTTTTAAGTTACTATTTTTTTTTATATTTTTAATAATTTTTTTATACGTTTGAGTCTTAAATGGTAACTATTCAAGGTGTTAGAATGTAACCTGAAGTTTTCAGTTTGCATTTTTCTTAGAAAGGATATAAATTTTGTAAAACATATTACTCCACTCAATGAACCTCCAATGCTATTGTTTTTAATTTTTCTTTGTTCTTTACTAATTCAGATTTTTTTTCATTTGTAGCTTAATATTTTACGATAGACATAAGCTAACCCAAAATTTTAAAATTACATTAAGGTGCTGTTTTCACAAAATTGCAGATGAACCGTAACCTCAATCTTCAGATTGCAAAAATAATAATAAGAAGAAGAAGAAGTCATCTTCTGTTGCAAAATTTCTGCAATATAAGTATCACACCTCATTTTTAACATTGACTTCAATGCAACTTTTGTGAACACTGCATCGCAAAATGCAGTAAACGTTTTGAACACTCATATGACTGACGTCTTTTGTATACTTCCTGTACACAATCTTTAAATTTCTTAAGTGAATATCAAAAGATTCATTTATGCGCATACTGAAAAATTTCTGAAGCTTCTGATTTGCATAATGCTTAGAAAATTAAAGATCTAAATGTATTATTTATTAGAATTTCTTTTTATAAATGAGGTAGTTGATATCAGAGTTGGAAATATATATTTTCGTAATAATTACAGTTTCCAGTGTTACCTGTTACCTTAACCCCAAGTAAAAACTACGATTGCTACGAACCTATGTATCATTAACTAAGCCAACTAACGGTCAACAAATTGTGACTCATTGTTACTCTAAGACCTTATTGAATAAATACGCGCAATAAAATACAAAATTTTTGTCATTCTATAGAATTTCACATCTGATATTTTCATTTTGAACACTTAAATTGCCATCACTTTTCCCCGGGTTTTCTAATCTAAAATATCTCTTCAGCTCTTAACGCTACATTATATGAGTTACCTGCTTATAATTCAGCAATTTTCAGCTGTGTTAAAAGACTATCTCTTTAGCAGTATTAGCACTAATTTCACAGTCATTTCCTCTCTCTCTCTCTTTCGCTCACTTAGCTCATTCCTGCAGTCTAAATGGCGACACTGAGATAGTGCACCTACGATTAAATCTTCATTTCGTTCTATCCTGCAATTACTACCACTAAGTTCATTACTAAGAAGAAGTAATTGCGGGGGAAAACGAATTTAGTTACTGAGTGCTGGATATTGCTGCAAAATTACGGTTCAAAGGTTGCCAGTTCTATTCAAAATTCTTTTGGGTACATGATCTCGACTTTACTTTTCCTTATCAAAAGTTTTGTTTTTCATCCACCTCAGATTTCTAAACCGTTTTTCTAAAGTAATCACTTTTTTAATTCCTGTTTTAAGCATTCTAGATTTAATGTGAAAGACCATTAAACAGCAAAGCCAAGTTATTGAAGTGTCCTAATTTAGAGGTAATTAACTTGGCGGCGGTGATGTTTATAAAGCATAATCTGCTTGGTCATGATGCGCCAAGCGTTTGGTTACAGCAGATGAAGATATAAAAATCTAAAATCTAAAAGAATAGCGTATAGAAGAAACTAAAATATCCAAGCAAAAAATCAAAAACAATTTTCACTAGTTTAAAATGTGTACAATTTAAAAAACACTTTATCTGGGTTAAAAATGTAACTGTATCCTTTAAAGTTTTACAGTTTCAAGAAAAGTCTGTACATCTTAAAAAGTAAAACAGATTAAAATGATCAATGACTCCAATTAATTGAAATAGAAATGGATAGAAAGTACCAAAATATTTCAATCTAAGAAATTTCAGATTTGGACAGCATTAATTTAGACGTCAAGCAACAAAAATCAAGGTTATATATTTGTAAATTTTCACAGGATTGGTTTCTTTTGATGTAAAATCATTATTCACCAATGTTCCATTGGAGGGTGCATTAAGATGTCTAGAAACCAGACTCCGTGAATTTCATATTTCTTGCATCGAAAGTGATGAGCTAATTTCCCTCACTCAACTCTGTTTGAAACAAACGCATTTTGGTTTCCAAAATAAGTATTACGAGCAAATTGACGGATTAGCCATGGGAAGGCCCCTCAATCCCCTCCTGGCTGATATCTATATGCATTATAATGAATCAAAATTATTTGAAACTTTAAATTTTCCGGTACGGTTCCGCTACGTAGACAATACTTTTACCCTGTTTAACGGTAATAAAGATGATTTAAACAAATTTCTTTCAACAATGAATTCCATTGATCCTGCTATTCAGTTTACTTTTGAACTTAAGACATGCAACTTTCTTCCGTTCCCCGACATTTTGGTCACACGTAACACATCCAATTTCAGTACTACGGTTTACCGTAAACCTTCACCGGTTTGCCTTCAAATCATGTCATCTGACTAAACAAAATTAGCTTGATTTTATTCCTATGTTTACCGTGCACTTCAAATTTGCTCCTCAAAATTAGTTCTTGGTCAAGAGCTAAATTATTTAAAAGCAGTAGCTATTGACAGGGGCTTTTCTTCCTACATTATTAATCAAGCAGTTATAAATTCTCATCTCAACACACAAAAAGCATACTCTTGTTTTAGGAGATTACAAGAATTCTGTTGTCATTCCTTTCTTCTCATCAATTAGCTATAAAATTGCACGTATTTTACAGAAACTTAACTTTCGGGTCGTTTATACTTCTATCAATAAAATTCCGAGTTCCATACTCAAGGACCCCATTCCGGATACGAATTCCCGTAGTATTTAGAGGATTCCTTGCCAGTAGGGTTTAATTACATTGGTCAAACTAAGCCTTAACATTTTGCATTAAGGAACATGAGGCATATGTTAAAAAAAAGAAACAGAGAAATCCTCTGTTGCCCAGCATTGTTGTCCGAAAATCACACTTTCAATTTCTCTGCAGCCAAAATTATTCAAAAAACATCTTCTTATCTTATCTTATCTCGTTCATTTGCGCTTTGGCAGCTGAGGCTGATGGTTCGGTAAAACCATCGAAACTAGTCCTGTGAAAATTTGCAAATATAACGCTGATTTTTGTGTTTGACTTCTATATTAATACTTGTTCGGCGTGTTATTTTACCTTAATATGGAAAGCAAGTGAAATATTAATGACTAATAATGTAGCATAACAGTTTGCATAAATTGGGGCACTTTTTTCCTTTTAGCAGTTGCTGATGGTTAATCCGAGAGTGACAAATCCGTAAGCGTGTCAGAAGAACGTCTTTTCGGTTTTTGCTCGTGATTCAGTCTTCACACGCCATAAGTCGTTATTTATTTGTGACTCACAAAGTTGCTGCCCTTTTTGAAAAATTCGCTGCTTCACATATTTTATGATGTGTGTATAAGAGGTATTAGATACATAGACTGAGTCAGCTGATTTAGCAGCAACATCTGCGAGATCATTGCCTCTTACACTAACATGGTCGGGAATTGAACAATATCGAATATAGTACCCTCGGGTCTTAAAATCTAAATGGAGATTAATGACCTCGGCTCAGGCGAACATGGTTCGCTAAAACGAATATACGGGTGTCAGAGCTCTCCCAGTATAACAAAGTTTGACGAGTTTCGAATAAGCAGTTTGTTTCGATTTTTGTTTAGTTTCGAATAAGTGGGATAAACTGGGCAATGAGTAAGGTACGTAAAGCGGTAAGCAAAGGTAAAGCACATTTAAGTGCCATATGAAAACAACAATGTAGCAGTAATTGTCGCGTCGACAGAGAAAATGAAATGCTAGCCTGATCACTACCAGCCAAGTCGGGGGGAAGAGAGACTGCGTGCAAGCTATACAAAGTGAGGTAAAACATTACGAAACCAGTAGCAAGAAAGAAATTAGCATAAAAGAAATGTCAAATTTCTCAGCTAACTTAGCCATGTAACAGTGAATTTCTGGAATTTTGAACTCACGGTGAATTGCCGAGTTCCTTATGAACAGCTCACCGCTTAGCGAAATACCGCTTGCAGAATTTCTAATTTATTCATAGATGTTTTACCCATAGATGTTTACTCATAGATGTTTACTCACAGATGTTTTACTCATAGATGTTTATTCATAGATGCTATAACCCCAGACAGGGCAGGCGTAGGTAAGTATGGGATTTAACATGATCTTATAGATGAATATCTTATAGTCAGTAGAGAGAATACTGCTCCGAGCAGTTAGGAGGAAGAGTGTACGTTTACGCACCCGGGAACTTAGCTAAAAGTTGTGTGCTGTGTGAGGGACGAAATGAGACAGTGATCAAGAATAACTCCAAGATAATGGACCTGCTTAGTCCGTGAGACTGAAGTATTGAACATATTCACATGGATGCTTTCATCAGTGTTACGTTTCCTGGTGAATAAAATGGAATCAGACTTTTCAATGTTTATTTTTATTTTCAACGCCTGCAGCCAGGACTCCAGCGCGTTGTATGTGATTTTGAAGTGATTGTATGATTGTATGATCGTTGAAAATATCATGATAAAAATAAAGAGACTATAAATTATTGCATGACGATAACGTCGCATAAATGAGCTTTAAAAATTCGCATATTCACATTTTGCTGAAAAATTAGAAATTAAGCAGTCAATTACTAAATTAAAAACTAAGCAGTCAATTACTAAATCAAAAACTAAGCAGTCAGTGACAAAGTGAGTATAAAAATAATACTAGGTATAGCAGTTAATAGAATTTTAAACCAATAAAGGCCATTAATTAATTAATCTTTTTTATAAAGTTTTATTGCTAATTTTTCATGATTAGACTATGTTTTTCCCTCGATGTTTTCGCCTGTTACCAATTAATTTATTGAATTTTTTCACGTTACTCATAATTCACACTTTAGTTGACTTAGAAACTATAATCTGATTTTGGAGTCCTACTCAAAGATCAACAAAATATTAAACAAAGCCATCAATCATGCACTTCAAAACTACACTAGTAACTAGTGTTGCAAACTAAGAGCACATGCTGTGATGGGCCATATTCTCAGGATTGCTAGTTTCCACCTGTTATTTAAGCCAATAATTATTTTTTTATTATAAACTACTTTTAATAGACAAATTATATTAACATACACACATTTAACGATATATTAAAAAATTAATGTAATCAAAAGCAGCATAGGGAAATGATGGAATAGCAGAAAATTTGAAGTACCAGAGATTTGTCACAAACAGTAAATTTACCAAAAATCGTAAATTTGGAACATGGAAACACTGTTTCGGATGTTTCTCTCTATTTAATTTTTCTATGCATCCAATCTATATTCTATTCTCTTCTTCTGTATTCTTTTTGCATGGCCACTGCTGTAGCTTAATGCTGAAATCTAATAAGTTAATAAATATCAGCATACAACGTTAGAGTTCCATGAGCGAGATAACGCCCATAAATTGCTCAATTCAATATTTTGTTTCTTCCGTTTTTAAAGGTGATATTGTAATCTCTGTCTCTACTACTCTACACATAAAAGCTCTAGATACTAAAATGAACATGGAGAATTCTCGAAACAGGCTTGAATAAATTACCAGCACAGAAGACGAGTGAAAAGTAACCCTTTATTAATTCAAAAAGTTTAACAGAAAGGCCGATCTACGTGCATTACAAAACACCGTCAACTTGCAGTGAGAAACTTAAATGTAGAATACAATTCAAGTCAAATCTAAACTAGAATAGTGCTGGATTAGCACGTTAATTTACACCAAAAAGGCTGACTCTCAAAAACCTAACAGGCGTCAGTATAATCCGAAATAGCCAAAAGGCTTACTAGCGTAACAGCGAGATAGCAACGAAACAAAAACAAGCTCTGAATAAACTCAGATATTTTCCCGTTTAAATATTCAATTCACTTAACTTTAAATTTACATCCTGGCGAGAAAATACAAGGGGAAGTTGAGAGTTCGAGAAAGGTATCCAACTTAAAATAAATTTGTTATGCAAAATAAGAGAAACCCTACAATATATTGCTTGTGGTATTGTGGAATCTATGTGTTCTTTTCGGGAGCATTCCGAGTAGACGCTACGTGAAACCTTGCATAACGAATTCTGGCTGTCTTTGAAGAACAGATTCTGCAGAAGAAGGTTTAAATAACCTTTTTATTTGAACTAACTTAACAAGAGGTACTCACTCGGTGCTGACAATTCACCACCACTAGTGTTTAAATAATTCGAACAGAAAATAAAAATGCAAAATCACAACAACTTAAAATGGCTAAACGACTGGCTCCTGAACCTAGAATATCAGTATGATCTAAAGAGGGTGTCTAACACCAACTAGAGAGCTATTTCAAACACGCAACATTAAACTCGGAACTACTCCGCTACTACTCCTCGCGAACTCTTGAGACGCAGCTTAACTACTGCTTCTGAACACACTTAGATTTTGCATATTACGTCTTTAAAATTTACATTCCGACAGGAAACTGAAGTCAGGAGGAAAAAAGAAGTCAAACTAAAAATAATTGGTTAAAATAAAATAAGGTCTTTACAGTATTTAATCAGTTTTTGTAGTGTTTAAGCAGTTTTTAAATAGCATTTCGTCAGGTTTGTAATATTTAATCAGTTTTTAAGTCATAAATTATTTTCTGTTAAAAGTTCAGCTATTGTAATATCTCTGAATATTTAGAAGATTCTATAGCAAAAATTGACGTATTTCAGATAGAAGAAGATTTTGTGAAGTTTCATACAAAATTCAGTTTTTTAAAAAAAAAACTTGAAAATTACAAATGCATTTAAGAACAGTATACTTTTGGTAAAATATTTGCTCTCGATTTTACCCAACAACTTACCTTTTTTAACAAAAGAATATATGCAGTTTTATCTTACATTCCATACAGATAGCCGCTGTTAGATTCCATACAGAAAAAAAAAATTTTCTTCTTACAAATACATTACACGTAACAAATAGATACGAATTTCTGAGAATTAATGACGACGGGGTTAATACCATAGATTTAACTCGTTTAACATTAATTTATGCTTTGTTTTCTTTTCTTTTGCAGCAGGAGGAGTGAGAAAGTGCCAATAAATATTTTTCTTCCAATGAGTTTATTACTGTTTGCTTCATAAAGCCTACAATTATCGTTAATGTGCTGCCAAACCAGGAGAGGGGTTAGCGACGCTGACTCTCATACCAAAGGGCCCGTTTTCGAATCTCGAAAAAAGCAGGGATATTTATAAATGTATAGTGTCTGTGCAGCATTTCGGCTCGTCGCCTCTAAATAGGCGGCGAACCGAAAGTCCTTTAGAGAGGCTGGTGTTAGAGAAGAGGAGTGGGGAGAGCCTCAGACCCGCCTCACGGGCGGAACGGAGAAAAGTCGTATTGTTACCAGTATAGTGCTCAAAGCTCTTGCCAAAAACAGGCGCAGTCTTGCATTTTTTGCCACGATGAATTTGGTGGACTTGTTCTGATGTTACTGTCAGACAAGTGAAATAAGTAGCAATAATAAATGTTTTTCTGTTTTGTTTTGTACAATTTTCAGTTAATATAACGTATTTGAAGATTCATTAAATTTACATGTACTCCATTTGATTATTCCTTATCTGGAGAAGAAATTCTTTAAACCTTCATAAAGAAGGAACAAAAAAATATTTCAATTTCGTTCCGACATTTCCTTTTTGATTTATACATATATTATTTTAGGCTTTAAATACTGACCAAATAAAAATTTTTCATTTTGAAAAAAGTTGTTTATATTGTTCAGGGTTTCCCCTTGATATGATTGTAATTAATTAGTTTGGTCTTTTTAGGTTTTTTAAGCATTTTGTTTTTTCAGGTTTTTTGCCATAATTATTTTTGAATGCTTTTAATTTTGTAGTCCTAGGATGTAGGAAAAAGGTCTGAACATTTGAGAGCCGCGAAAATATTGTTTTAAAATAAAGGTTTGATTCGAATATAGCGGTTTTGAGTCTTAAATGATTCAGAGGAACGAAACGTGTATTCGGAACTCATTAATCAACTTGGTTTAAGACTTCAAAACCTTTTTCCCTTGACAAGTTCTGTTTGAAGCGATAAAAAGAGGAGATTAATACGTATTTTTTGTTTATTTCTCTATTTTGTATTATTTTCAGTTCTGTGTACGCATTTGAAGTTTCTTTTAACTTTACATGTACTCCTTTGGGTTACGACTCTCACTGAGAAAGAATTGGTTAGGGCCTTCATAAGGAAGAAATTATAATCTTTCATTTAAGTTCTAAATTTTCCTTTTAATTTTATTAATTATATATATATATATAATTATATAC
>KK116977.1:467070-510343 GCA_000611955.2 Stegodyphus mimosarum
AAAGTCAGAACCGGATTCAGAAATGTATGGATGTGTTTATGTATGTATGCATATATGTACGTACAAATGTATGTGTGTGTATACATATAGACATATACGCACATATATACATACACACTTGTATGCATACATACGTTTCTGAATCCGATCCCGATAACAGAACAGTACTATTTAATTTACCTACTACGTGACATTTTGCATGTCCTGTGTTCATAGTTCTTTCATCAAATTCTTATTTTTTATACTTTAAATTTGCGAGATTATATTTTAAAGTAAAATGAAGCTTATTGTGAGAAAAATACGTCAGATTATAGAATAAATTTATAAACATATTCATTTTTTACATCTATTATCGTACAAATGTTCGTTTAAATATCAGAAAATAATTATTGAAATAAAAAATTTATTGCACTTATTATTACTAGCAAAGAATAACGTTTTTTCTTGCTTAACTGATAATCACGATTGAATTTTATAAGCAGTCCTAAGCTATGCCAGAATTTTCCGCTTTCCTTTTACCAGGAATAGACTGACTTTGTCTTAAGTCAGTCAGTCGGTACCTTTATTGCCGGGATGCCTCCGTACAAAAGGAAGCTTATCCGGCTCGATGAAATCTCGCCTGTTGGCGACAAGACTGTGAATCACTGGATACTATGTAAAGGAGGTCTGAGTCACGTAGGGGGGCATAGACAACCCAAAGAGAAGAGCCGCAAAGGAGAGGTAGTTGAGCAAGACTAGTGAGTGATTGCATAATAGAGGGTGCGAGGAAATCATGACATAAGATAAGGTAAATCTAGGTGCTTTAACGAAGCAATCAGATCGTACAATCAGTTACTAATAAAAATATATACAATTACAATAAATCAATTGCAAAATTTACAAAATAAATACATTTTCAATAAATACGAAAAGAATAATCAGCAATTAGAATTTTGCGTGCATTACAGTTTACGTGGGAAAGTTTTGGTTTTGACTTCTGATATAGTGCGCCGCATATGGCCTTAATTCTTTGTCATCATCTAGAATAGTGTATCGAAACGTATCGAAATGTGTGAGATGAGGACAATGTTTTCCGAAGCCCTCACACACCCTTATATACGCTCAACTGCACTGTGCTGCCACCTGCCTTCTGTGATTGGTTATTTAACTCTGACATGGAAAGTACGTGGTGGTCACATTAATGTGACTGGACTGTGTATATACAAGTTCTCCTCGAATATTCTCCCTTCTATGCATTCCTTCTTCTTGGACTGACTGTACGGTTGATCACCATCACTGATAAGAAAAATGAATTCTCTCAGCAAGGAAACACTCTATTTAGTACAGAGATTCATTTAGGATTCAGCTTTTGGGGGAAAAACAGATTTCTCTACTGTTCTCTCAAACCATCTGTAGATTTTTCACCATCGTTGAAACGATACTAGAATGAAGAGGATTCTACAGTTCCACAGCTTAGAAATGACATATGTGGAGAGGCAGAAGTGTCAGAAGAGAAGTTTATTTACAATTAACTGTTGTCAGCACTTTCTGGGTGAGTTATTTGTCACTTGTTTGCTAATTTCTTGGACTTTCAGTTTAGCGGCTTCATCCATCTGGAGAAAAGATTCACAGGAGTATTTATAACTAGGGTTTATTATAACTATTTTATAAATTTGGTGTAAAAGCACCCGAAGGTATCATTTAGGGCAGGGTTCCAAAATGTACTTCTCTCCAGAAATTAAATAAATAAAATTCCTCTAAGAAACTAAATAAATAAAAAAATAAGAGACTAAAAAGTAGAATCAAAATGCGAAAACTAGAAATTAAGTTTTGAAGAGAAATCAGTGAAGTGAAATTTTGCGCCTTCTTAGCAGATGGCGCTCTATCATTTTGCTGTGACTAATTTCAAAACTGTTGTAATGTCAGACAACGAAGCTGTTCGGTAATATCTCTCAGATAACGTTTGTTTTGTCCGCTTTGTCCGCAGTATCAAACTCAGTACTTCGCGCACGTAAGTACCACCATTATGCCATTACGCACTGGATAATCTGACTGCACTTCAAAATTATGATCTTCACATCTGTTCGAAGTTTCAAGAAATCGAAAATCGGCACTATGTTATCCTGGGATTGCGACTACACGCGGGAGCCCGTAAAAGCGAAACCTTCGAGTTAAGCCTGAGCCGACGACGAAGCTGCGCGTAAACGCCCATGAGTCTTTTCCGGCGTTTTAATAGCCCTTTCTAGAACTGACTATTTGAATAATTTCTTGAAAATGCATAGTTGAGAAATTTCTTGCTCATTTTCAACACTTCCGGAATACCTGATATCCGCTCGAAGTTTCTCAAGTTTAACCCCATATAAATAAAAGCTGGTTAGTCGATTTAGAAGCACTTCACAGTGAACTAAGATAACGATAAAAGTGAGATTTTTTAATGCTTTTTTTTCGCGTTTGACCTACTCGTTAAATTTAGATATGTAATTAATTAATAAGGTTTTCTTGTCTTATAAGGTTATACTTAGTCTAATACTGGAACTTTCAGTCCTATAACCTTAACAGACAAGGAACGAGTTATCGCTATGTCTAAAATAGCACGGATTTTAAACCGTCTTTTATTGAACTGAACTTTTAACAAAACAAGGTACGACTTGTGCTGCAGGTAACCACTGCTTGTGTCATGCAAATTGGATTAAAATAGTCAAATAAATTTAAATCGTTGATCAATAGTCTAAGAACTACACAATTCAGTATTAAGCTATAAGCTGGCTCAAACAATCTAACGGATCGTAAATTTAAAGTATCGGTTGCTACACTATGTAAAGCCAAGATAGCTGCATTTAACTAGAGGTGGTAGAATCTAATTATGCAGCTCGCATGCCAGAAACACTCTCTTTCAAGATCCAAAAACCTCAGATTAAATACACAACAAGCTAATTTGCATTCTGGTGAGGAATACAGAAAGAAACAGCTAAAAAAATAAAAACTGTTTAGTTTAAAATAATAAGAACCTTACCTTGTGTTTGTGCATTTGAATCCCTAACTGCTATGATGCATTTTCGGCACAAAAATTCTATGTTATTGGCTTAAGGAAAATAGTTGCCACAGTTGATGGAACTGCAGGTAGAGGTAGCAACATTTTATGCAAAACGCCAAAGCGTCAGCTTTTAACAAGAAACATAGATATTAAGGTACTTGGGAAAGGAAGATATAGATTACTTACCTCTTCTAAAAAGTTCCTTAAAGAAACTAATATTAAGATTCGAGAAAAAATGCAAAGTAACATTCAGACGAACCTCTGAACGATTTGATTGAGCCTTTCTTTCTGATACGTCAACAGAAGGTGCTTGATGACTTTAATGAAATCTAAACTTCTTAAACGTGATCTGAAAATCCACCCAGCCTCAACTGAGAGGAAGATATACACTCTTAGACAAAAAACAAAAAAGAAAAAAAAACGCACTAAGAAGGAGTTATCCAAATGGGACAAAAATAGGTAGAAGTGATGTACATGTACAGAAAAACAAATTATTACAGTTTGAGAAAAATTGGATGATTTATTGAAGTGATAGAGCTTCATAAGGTGAAAAAGTCAGTAACGTGTTTGTCCACCTCTGACCCTTATGCAAGCAGTTATTCCGCTTGGCATCGATTGATAGAGGTTGCGGATTTCCTTCTGAGGAATATCGTGCCAAATTCTGTCTAACTGGCGCCTTAGATCGTCAACATCCCGAGCTGGTTGGAGGGCCCTGCCCATAATGCTCAAAACGTGCTCAATAGTAGATCCTGCGACTTTGCTGGCAAAGGTAATGTTCGGCAAGCACTACGGCAAGCATTAGAAACATCTGCAGTGTGGGGGAGGGCATTACCTTGCTGAAATGTAAGCCCACGGCGGCGTGACATGAAGGACAACACAACAGGCCTTAGAACTTCGTCGACGTACCGCTGGGCTGTAAGGTTGCGACGGATGACAACCAAAGGGGTCCTACTATGAAATGAAATGGCACCCCAGACCATCACTCCTGGTTGTAGGCCTGTCTGCTTTGGTATCACACCGCCGTCCGGGGCGTCTCCATACTCGCCTTGGCTAGTTATCAGGGCTCAGTTCAAAGCGGGACTCATGACTGAAGACTATTCTACTCCAGTCAGTGACATTCCAGTGCGAATGAGCCCGACACTACTGCAAAGAGGCTTGGCATTGTACAGAAGTCAATGGTGGTCGGCGCAAGGGGCGCCGTGACATCAGCCCGCTTTCTGTGAGCCGTCTATGAATGGTCCTTGCGGTCACTGAAGCACTAGTTGCACGTACAATCGATGATAATGATGCATCTGGGGCTGTGAGTACCGCTCTGACGATTGCTCGGTCTTCACGTTATGTCGTTTCTCTAGGCCTACCGCTTCTTTCTTGACACTGTGTGCGGCCATGGTTCACCCATTCCTGCCAACATCATCTAATAGTGGCATCGCTCCTGCTCAAATGTCGAGCAATTCGCCGATAAGGCCAACCGGCTTCTGAGCCCAACTACACGACCTCTCTCAAATTCTGACATTTACGCATAACGTTGGCGCACCTGTATGCGAGGCATAGTTACTGTCTACCTAAGTACACGGAATGAAATTCGTGAAGAATTTATGACTTGAAATCGTAATTTCTCCTCTTAAAATATCCTGCCATTTGCGCTGATCAGATGCGCAGACAACCGTTCATTCATTGGCAGCCAAAATGCAATATTTTGCATTTTCCGTCGAAACCTGTATGCATATCAATTTGTGTCCAATTTGCTTTATATCTTCTTGGTGCGTCGTGGTGCGTCATTTTTTTTTTGTCTAAGAGTGCAAATTTGACACTTCACATTAAACTAAAAATCGCGTTTCAGAGTGGAAAATCTATTGGAACTTTCTCTGCATTTATAAAACGAATTCAAAATCTCATCTGACAATGCAAAATCAATATTGCTGACTTTCTACACTACATATCTCTTGTGAAGCGGGATTGTCCACTTATACAGGTACTAAACAGAAACACAGTAGCCGCTTAAATGCTAAACCAGACATTCGCCTACTGTTATCAAAAGCTGAACCTAAAATAAGAGTACTATGCAAAAATACCTTCACACAGATAGTTTATTAAGATTTATACGCTATTTTATGTTATGTTTTAATTTAGATCTACTGTTGCACTGCATTGCAGTGTATTCGAGTTGCACTACATTTACTAAAATGAAACTGAAGTTATCTTCAATAGTAAGTAATAAAAACTTGAAGAATAAGTAATGAAACTGTAGAAACTGATTGTACTGTATGGACTTATTGTTGGTAAAGCGTCTTGTTACGCGAAAGGTTTGATCTATTTAACTTTGAATGAACTTTTCGTGTATGGGAAAACTTTTAACCATATCATATATTTCACTTAGTTGAGAGCAAAGTGAAATACTCTGATAAATTTTAAGGTTTTAAAAATACATTTCACTGCATGGACATCACACATCTATTTAGAATGTCCGCTGCTAGACATTGCGAAGCACACGAAGGTATCATCATGTTAGGGCTGCGGTTCCAAAGCGTGCTTCCAGAAGACTTAAGAGCTCCGCGGCCACTCCGGGAAAATTAAATAAATAAAAACTGAGTGAAATAAAAAATAAAAGACCAAAAAGTAGAAGTAAAATACTAAAACTAGAAATTACTTTTTGAAGGGAGCCCTGCCAAGTGGAATTGTGTGCCTTCTCTAGCAGATGGCGCTTGATCATTCAGCTATGTCTAATTTCAAAATTATTGTAACGTTAGACAGACAGACGGTAAGGCTGCGAGGTACGTCGGTGTGTCGTGTCTCGCGTTTTAATGGCCCATTTTGGAACTGAATATCCGAATAATTTATTGGAAATACATAGTCGAGAAATTTCTCGTTCATTTTCAACCTTTCGAGAATACATAGAATCCGCTCAATTTTTCCGCAAGTTTTGCCCCATATAAACTAAGACTAGTCAGTCGATTTAGTGACACTTCACAGTGAATTAAAATAACGATAACGCTGAGATTTTTTAGAGACTTTATTTTGACCATTTAACCTGTTTGCGAGGTTTAGGTTTAGATGTGTAATTAGTAGTTTTTAAATAATAAAGTGTGACAATTACTTTACAACCTCTTACTCTACTCTTTACTTTACAAACCCTTACTCTCTCTCCTCTCATCCTACCTCGATAATATTTACCCTAAACACCACAAATCTGTAAGACACAAAATAGGCCTAAAGGGCCATTCTCACTGAGATTTATCTGAGCTAACGGAGTCAGTTCCATGTGTCGACTAGCTCCGCTATACCTTGCAGTTCAGATTTTTCAATTTGCTGCCCTATGAGAATTCTCACCCCCGGGGGTCGGCGTAGAGAACTCTGCAAAGCTACTGGCTAGGATCTGTACCTAGGCAGTCTCGGCCACAGGGGTATACAAATTACGAACCTAGTTGTTCTCAGGGCTCCGAAAAGGTCACTTATTGGCCACCCCGGGGTCCGGTAAGTCTATTCGGCCACGGGGGTGTACAAATTACAAACCTAGTGGTTTTGGGGGCTCCGGAAAGGTCACTTATACGCCGGCCCGAGGTCCGGCAAGTCTTAGAGTAGAGAGGTTCTAGTAGCCCGGGAGTAGCGTCTCGGGTATGCTGGGTAATGGCCCTCTGCGACGAGCAGTCCGAGCGACTGGCAGGTAGTATCTAGACGACCAGCGTCAGCATAAGGCGATTAGTGTCAATCTTCTCCAAGGTGCGGGGAAGAAATTGAACCCCCGGACCTGCAAGGCGGTTGGATTGGCCGTGTAGTGCCGGCACGTTTGCTAGGTGGAGCACGTAGATATAGAACTGCCCTATGAGAATAAACTGGTTTCGGAGATGAGTCGGCTACGTCAGCTGTGTCCGTTAGCTCGGATAAACCCCAGTGGCTACGGCCCTGAAGGGGTTCCGAGAAAATTTTTCTTAAAAGGGGCTCCCTTGAGTGAAAGAGTTCAGAAACCACTAGTTAAGAGGATAGCTAAAAGTGGCCTCAGCTACTAAGGCATACCGGTTCACTCTGAAATTCATACCAGTTAAAGATCTTTATTTGTTCTTAAATTTAGTTTCACAAGGGAAAAACTCTAATAAAAGAACAGCAGAAAAGAAAATTTTAAACGGATGTTCAATGTCTTGATCTGTTAAAACAGAAGGAACTGGCGGCTAGCAGCTGGAAAGCAGATATCTTTAACGCAAAAGATCTCGGCACTCAAACAGAAGATGTTCTAAGTCCTCTAAGGCTATACCACAGTCAACTACCAAAATACTCAGTCAATACCGTAGTTACTTATAACTGCAAATTTGAACCGGTTTATATAACTATAAAAGCGCTATTAAAATCCAATGAGAAATTTAGTAAGAACATATTCAGTTGAAAAACAGTGCTACTTTAATTGAAACTGGACAATAGGACTATCAATCTAATGTAATCTAGTACTCCTAAATGAAATGTATTGCGTCGGAGTCTCTATGATCATGCCGGATAAAAATGATAAAAAAATAGGCCTGGATATGTTTGTACTCAAAAGTAGCAGGGTCGTTAAATGCCCAACTTAAGTGCAATCAACCTGTTATTAATAATAAATTTATTTATTGCTTGTTCAAACTATAAAATAATGATAGCTAAAAAAATACGGTTTAGATCTTTGTACAGGAGCTTAATCCCTGTTGGAAAATTCCTAGCAAACAAGAAAGCATCACAATCTGGTAATCGCTGATAGTGATTAAGATTTAAAGTAGATTTAATCTGACTTCTAGCGAGTAGCACATTTTAATTTTATTCCTGCTACCTGTATTTCTAGAAACAAACAGTAAAAATTACGCTTATTTTTATAGAGTGAAGTACAATAAGAATTTAGCTTGGTTTCCCCCCTTTTTTGAATTATTACTATTATTAATAATATCCTCGTCATTATCATTTGCAATGTGATGTCAAAAATCTCAAATTTTCTTCATTTCTTAGAAGTCAGATTTTAAGAGGATATAGGTGATATTGTTTTTTATTTGGCTGTTAAGTGTTATAGGATCTTACTCTCTTTGGCCACATAAACTCTACTTGATATTACTAAAGATCCTGATCCTGGCAACTTCTCGCACAGGCGTGAAATAATACCAGCACAGAAGAAGGGTAAAAATAATCCTTTATTATTCTTAACTAAGAACAAAAGGGCACGTACTTCGTGTTTTACAATAACACCGACAATTTGCGGTGGAACTTAAGACTAGTAACGCAATAAATTCAAGTCTAAAGAGTAGTGCTGAACTAGTACTTTAAGTTAAGGTTAACTAGGTTGACTCGACAACCTAAACGGCGTGATAATTTTATAAATAACCAAAAAAGCGTATCAGAAACTCCGCGTAACAGCAAGAACAGACGTGTAACGTGCCCTGGCTAGTGAAAACACGCTCTGAATAAACTCTAAGATTCACCCGTTTAAATACTCACTTCACTTAACTTTAAATTAACATCCTGGCGAAGAAATATGAGGGGAAGTTGAGGAGTTCAGGAAAGATAATTTGAATAATATGTTAATTGAACTAAGGGAAAACCTATAGTATGAAAAACGTCTGCAGGGAAATGTCTATAGATAATCTATACTTCGGTAATAATAAGTGCTTTTTTTTTCAAATTTATTTTTTATACTAAAATTGCTTGGAAACGATTTATGCTAAAACATGTCTCTTCATTCCGCGTAAGCAGATACTATTGTCATTAACCCTTTTAGTCTTTTACTTAAAAATTTGAATACTAAATTAAAATAGAAAGAAAGAACTTTTTTCCTAAAAATGGGCTGTGAAACGCTTCACAAATCATCAGAAACAGCAAAATGAAAACTTTAAATAAATATTTTTATTGAATACAATTTAAACAAATTTTCTAAATTAAGTTAAGCAAACCTTTTAAAAAAATTTCTTTCAACTAGTTACTAATTTTTAACTGTTTGGATCAAAGTAAAAATCTGCGCTCATATTAGATAGAAAATGCAAAAGATTTTTGATCTGCTTTGGGTATTACAAAAGTAATTTTTCTCAGCTTTTCATTTTAAAATTATTTATTAGCAATAATTTTTTTCTAAACATAAATTTTAAATACCGGTGTTACAACACTCGCTAATCTTCAATGAGTTGCCTCAACCGTTTGAAAGAAAAAAAAAAATTCCACAAAATGTATGACAACGCTAGACCTCACCTCTGGATATTTTTAGATATGTGTGAAACCAGTGGACTTATCGGATTGTATTATCTCTACTGTGAAGTTTGGCGGAGAAAGAATTCTCGTGTGGACCTGCCTTGGTCAATTAGGTTTTGCTCATAGAATTCTGAATGCTCGATAGTCACGTTCATCGTAACCTGTAGTCATAGTTCAGAACTATGCCTTTTTCTTAGTATAATAGGCTCATTAATAAAGCAAAGACTGACTTCAGGAAACTTAAGGGAATTCACTTGACTGATTTGCCCATATTTCCCATTCCTATACCATTTGGCCAGCTTCTAAATGAGTCAGACCTCTAGGTGGGAGCTAGACAAAGTTATCTGAAGACTAACATGAAGCTGTTCATCATGCTACAATAGAAATAGGACAAAATACTTGCTGATATTTACAAAAAAATAGAAAATATCTTCTTTCTCAAAGGATAGAGGCTGTGATAGCGGCCAATAACAGACCTATATTTTACTGATACAATTAAAACTTCAGATAAGCAGATATTCGCATATTGGCAATATACAGTAAACCCTTCTCGAACGTGGACTTGCGGAATACAATTCTGTGTATTAAGTAGACCTTGAGGAATGCGGTTTTGCGTATACGCGTTATCTTAATTGTCTCCGTTTTAATTTTCCCAACTTGAAAACTTGAATTATAAACGTTTTGCCGCAGAGCGTTGGCTGCGTTGCAACAGTGTTTTTTAATGACTGAATTCATTAATTAAAGCAGTCAAAAATTGCTTAGATCAACAAACCAGAGATTTAGAGTTCTCATAATTCAAGGTAATGCTCCAGTACACAATGCTAAAGCCTTCACAACAACGCATTCTAATGTAGATGTTTTATTACTTCCAACGAACACCACTTCCTTAATCCAGCCAATGAATCGCGGGATCATAAAGACATTCAAAGCCCATTACGTTAGGCATATTTAGATCTCTACAAATAAAGCACTAGACGAAGGAAAGCCCGACACACTAATGGCATTTTAGAAGCAGTTCATCATAAGACACTGCATAGAAATGATTTAACTCGTTCAGGAACAAGTGCGCAGGAAGTTAAACTCGCACGGGAACGTTTACAATGAATGCTTGCTGAGATCAATTCTGGCCAGAATTTGTCAGCAGCTTAACAGCATTTCCATCGATTGAAAACGAAAACAAGGAAAGCGTGCAAATTACAAAAGCAGTAGGTGGCGAAGGATTTTCAAGTATGGAAGAACTTCAAAGATTTAGTCAAGAATAATGATCGTGAAATGACAAGTGAAGAAATAGATGATCATGCAATATTCACAGACGGTGATGGTAGTGCCAGTGAAGAAGATAACAAAACTTCACCGTTAAAAAAAACGAACTGTTAAAAAATTTACAGGAATAGTTTGATTTTTTAATGGAGGCTGATGAAAGAAGAAGATATTTTGTGAAAGGTATTGAAAAACTTCGCACTTCTTACCGCGAAACATTTAATAAGTTGCACTGACATTGTCCGAAGAAAAAAATCTCCATCTGTTTAAAAAAAATGCTTGTATTATATACCTACTCATAAAGTACTAACAGAAATCGTTTGAATAAACATTTGTTTCATTTTATCCTTTTAATTAGAATAATATTTAAGTTTGTATAAATTGTACATACTTTCTTAATCTTAATTTAACTCGTTTTTTCCATAGAAAGTTAACTTTACGGAGCGAGATTTTGCTACACGCGCAGTGTATTAATGATGCAACCCACGCTTCGGTAAGTGTTTACTGTAGTGTATAACATTATGCTGAATTTTCTTTTAATTAATAAGGAATTTTGTGTAAAATAAAAGTACGGGTTCAAACATCTAGAATAGGAATGCAATGCTAAATGTGAATGGAACCAGAACCTTCCACACATAGCTTACAGTACCATTTATTTTTCTAACCCATTATTTTTAAGCACCTTGCCTTTCAATTCTCATTTCATTTCCCTGCTAGAATGCAAATTTCCAGCACGTACTGTATTCAAATTAAGTAGAATGAAGGAAGTATGTATTTAAAGGAACCGTTTTGAAGGGTTAAATCAGAGAGTGTTCTGCCCGCCTAAAGGCCACGTTGCTAACTTTGATCCTTTAGCGATAAGAATTCCACAGCGTTGAGTTATTCTTGCCATTAGGTTTGTTTACGCCGACTTCGAGTTAGAGCCAGCTTGCGCGATGGTTAAACTGTGCAGACGTTATGCTATACTTAACTTCATAAAGTTTTAAGTTAACCATTACCTTTTGAGTTAAGCCAAAAGTGTTGGCTTTTGTAAACACGAGTTGGTGCCAATTGTTAAACTTTATATGAGTTAGTCAAGTGTTCTTTCCACCCTTCTCCTGACTTTGTAATACTTTAAAAGACTTGATGATAATTCACCAACAGTCTTCAACAGCGAATATTTTATGAGAGATGGTATACAGTACGTAATAACCTATTTATGAGAAAAGCAGACATTCACTATCAATATAAAATTAAGAACTGTTGCGTTGACTGGTATGCAAGGATTTTATTTAATTATTTTTATATTTATTTATTACGGCAAAGCATGCAAGGGCTATCTGCACACAAAATTGGCTTTCATGGAGGACTTTCTAAGGGAAACAGACTCTTATTTATATTTCACATGGATCAAAAATTAAGTGGTTTGATTCGTTAACTAACTGCAGCAACTTACCCACAGTTATTGGCTTAAAAGGAAAGATGCCTTACCGAAAATTCTCTAAAGGATTTTGTTCCGTACTTTTGCACATAGGAAAAAGCTCGAAACTTCCATGAAGCCAGTCCGTTTCCGAGCGAGAAACTGAATTACAATCCCATATCTTTAGCCACTGGTGGGCATTGAAATTAGAAAGGACTAGCACAAGTCAAAGTTCAAAGCAAGCAAAGAAATGATGTCTTAGTTTACCGCTTTGAATTTTTATTTTCGTCAATGTCTTAGATTAAGGTGGTAACATTTAAACTTTTCTGCTGTTAATTTCAAAAGTAAAAACTCTCATTCCATGGCATGAATAAAAGAAATATATCTCTCAGGAGTAAGTTATTCTACGAAAAGCAATATAATCAGTTACAAAAAACCCAAGTATCAAAAGCTGAATTGATATATATTAAAATGATAATACAAGGTTCGAATCAGCGGAAGTAATCTTCTCTACATTTCTAATAAAAAAAGTCTGATATGTCGCTAGCAAATGTCCTCCCGCCAATTCCATGTTAAAATAGCAATAAGCTTTAAGTAAAGTATGATTTCCGGTTGATCGTGTATAAGCGAAGTCCTCTTTGTTGTTACAATAAACAGAACCGTCAGTAATAAGAAAATCTGGATTATATTTTTTAGGTATAGTTGAACATGCATAAAAACTAGTTTTTCTAAATTTTTATTAATGTGATCAAATGCAGAGATCGAATTCTTTATTTCTTTTTATTAAAATTAGTAATTTATTGGGAAATTCAATAACATGTAATTTAATTCGTTTTTAATTAAAGAAAATTAAGCGCTTGTAATAAATTTTAAATAAAAACTTTTAATCGAATACCATAATTTAGTTTTTCTTCTGCGTCATTTCTATAGTACCACCAAATCTAATTCCTGTTTATCGGCAAGTATATCCCCGAGATATTTAGCTATCAGTAAACAATTCTCGTTAGTTTTTGAAATTACAGCTAAATAGTAACTGCTGTGTGTTCCGGTATCAGTAAGAAGTAAAGCAGCAGGTGTTTTTGAATTTGCTGTTTGCTCTTGTGCCTTGTCATCATCAACAGGGCAAGACAATAACAACTGCGTTTTGTGCAAGATAATAACAAGTGCATTTTTCGGTAACATGCCTGCATTGCAAGAGTTTTAACACTTATCATTATATGTTAAATAGTTCCATTAGAAATCATTCTCTTCCACGGCTTAATATAAATAAATACCATGTCTATATATAATGGAAATAACCTAAACATACGCTGCGCTATTTTAGATTAAACTCATATTATAGTGATTCTACGTTTTTCCATGAAAACCTGTTAAGAGCTCCTTGTAAAGTACCACTTCCGGCCTATCATGTATAGTCAAAACATAATATGTTGCTCTCAATCTTATATGAGTTTTAATTCCAAATTTGAAAAGTATTATATAATATATTCTTTCACGAAAATCTGTTCAGAGTTTCAAGTCAAGTATCACTTCCAGTTTATCAATTTTATTGAAATCTGATATATTGTTCCCATTGATATATAAGTCTTAAATACTAGTATTAAAAAGTGTTGGATTATTTTTAATATAGGATTTTATTAATAATTATAACGAGCTTCAAGTAAGGTACCACCTCCGGTTGTCAAATTTCACCCAAAAATCTAACCAACTTTTTATATGAACACAAAAAGCTTAAATATGGAAAACAGAAATGTTAGGAAATTTGATATAAAATTTATAATTGACAAATCGTCTCACACATTCACAAAGACAGTCATCATTGCAAAAATAGTAAACACATTTTGTAGGTACCCTAGTTCTTGCTTATTCACTGAAAACTCAGCATCGAATTTTTGGTCGAAAATATAACTTCCCTTATCTATGTATGTAGGTTGACGGGAGGTAATAATTATAACAGAGTATTTATTTATTTATTTGCCTGTTCAGTAACCAAACTTTGAATAATAAAAGTTTATGAAAACGATGGTTAGCAAGAGGAAGCGGATAACGGTAGATAATCTAACAGTTTTGAAGACAAATATATATAATGCACAAAAATCTGCATGATTAGACCCGCAAATTAAAAATGATTGATAAAATTAGCCTTACAGTAAATAATTGCCTTACGATACAGGATTTGAAAATAATTTTAAAAGCAAAATCTAAGAGGAAAAGCAATTATCCATTTTATAATAATAAATATACAAAAAGAACAAAGCGAAATTTGAAACTAGCAAAGCTACATATATTTCGTTTAAACCATTTATTTTGCCTGAAAAAAGGTGTTAAATGAAAGATGAATATTCTTGTAGAGAACGAAATCTTTGCCTGTGCAACTAAAACTTGATTTTTACATTATTATAATCCATGTGTCTCTTTAGGATGCAATTAGGTAATTTTCAGAGTATTCTATTCTAATTGCTGGTTATAAAAAATTCGACAAAAAATTAAAGATGTATAAGGAATTTTTATTTCACCAATTCGTTCGCTTTAATCTGTCAAAATATTGAAGGCATTTAAATGCCAATAGAGAGATAAAGATTTTGATTTTTTTCTTAGGTAGGGGGAAAAGAAGATGAATAAGAAAAATAGCGAGATATTTCCACATTTTCAAATCTAATGCTGGATTATTTGTAAAGTAATTAATGAGAAAATAGGCAGTTTTACAAATTAATATAGTATTAAAATTTGCCCCCTGTCCTGCTTTAAAATGCGTTGAGAATAAACAATGTAGAAATTTTTCTCTTATAGATCATAGCTATACAGATTGCACCAAAGAAAATACATTCGAGAATTTTTAAATTTAAAATACTTAAACCTTAGTTATTGAATGGCATTTTTTAAATGCGAAAACGTCTACAAGATTTCCCAGTGGGATGAAATGACTACATGGCACTTGTATAAAATTTCTTTCCTAGCGTAATAAAAACTAGACGCTTAAATTATTAAATGTAAACGCCTGAAAAATTTATGGATATTATGTGAAAATGAGTGCCATTCGATTAATTCTACCTTGAATTTCATGTCTTAGGAAAGCAATGCTTCATGAATATTTACCAGTTTTCATCATTACAAATATTGCGAAAGGAATTGATAGCAGAACTAATTATCTGGTATATAATTATTTTTAGATAGCAAAACTGCAAAAAGGAAAAATAATAAACGTGCTTTAATTTTCGTAGACATAAAGTAGAGATCTGTTTTACCAGCTGAAGGTATAAAAAATATTCAAGAAACCTTTCAAAGACACCGAACAAAAAGAAATTTAGTTATTTTTCGCCAGATATTAACTGTAATGAAATCAAATTACCATAGCGACTGCTTTAGTAGCACATTTCTTGGCATTATGAGAGTGGAATACAAGTTATCAAAATTCATTTTTTGACTATTTCCGTCCAAAAAAATTAACGTTTTGCTTTGATAAATACTAAAAATTGTAGCTTTAACATGACGCGGATGAAAAATAAAATTAAAAAAAACATGAATAAATAATAGTTTATTGTATAAAATTGATTAGCTTAAAGAGGTAGTTTTATGTGGATTTTCTTTTAAATCGAAATTTTATTAAGAGATCGTATACTGAAGTATTTCCAAAAATATAGGTAGCGATTCAACAGTGGGTAGCAAAACAATTTTTTTGAGGACGTTGAAGAACTTATATTTTTTTCTTTGCTATGATAGTCAGTTATATGCATTTATTTATAATTATGAAGAAATCTTCCAGTATTTCTGAGAACATAAGATAAATTATCAATAAACATCATTTCTCTAAAGCGATCGCCTTTACAGCAGACTGAAATCATCTGAAATAGTAGTTACTGTGTTTATTAACTTGTAATTATTTAAATTAACTGTTAATATATAATGTTTGTACAATTTTATTTCATTGCGACAGAGTTTTCTTCTCTATCTCTCCTTATTGTCATCTTCTCACCCAGAACAAACGTACGCATGTGAGTCGCGATAGCATCTATAAAGCAGCATGGTCGCACTGTATAGAATGTGTAGAGAGCTGAAAATTTCTTGACTTCCACAGTTATAATTTATCACCCTGATTATGCGTAACAAAAGAATAGGCTTAAAAACCGTCTTTTATGAATTTCGAACTCAAAACATAATAATTAAATTTTTTACAAACTTTTAAAAATAAATCCTTTCTGAGTTCTTGGTGGAATATTCTACTTGTACAATTTTTATTCGAATATATCTAGACTAGTTTTTAAGAAAGTTCAATAGATGGCGCAACGGATCTTTAACAAATAGGGAATGAAACTGAAGTGAAAAACTTGTTGATCTTCCCTCATGTTAATGATCAGAAACCAGATGAGATTATTTTTCCGCCCAAATGAGAAGAAAACTTCGATCGCGTAACTTAATATTAACACATGAAAAAGGTCTGCTAAGTAATTTCTTTGTTTCAAATGTCACCGGGTGAAAATGTCTAATAAAAATTCATACGGTCGGTGCTAGACATTTTGCCGGCGGGTGAAATATCAGCGCTTCCTAAATTCTGCCACCCAGTGCCTTCTCAAATTTTAAACATTTTGCTATTTAAGAGTCCTAATTATCACCACCAGTGCGGCTGCACCCTCATCAGTAACACCTACTGACAGAAGGACCCCTTCTGTATCTTTCCCGATTCATCCATCTCCTTTTCAAAAATTGTTGTTGAGAAAATCATTTTTTTAAACAGGGAGCATTACGTGATAAATGGCTAATGGCTTACAATTTAAGTTAATTTCTGTGAAATAATTTAAGAATAATGGACAGGCGTAAAATGCAATTCAATTTTCAGTCACATGTAATTATCGTAAACTTGATCCTCGTATTTTCGTGCAAGGGCGTTTAAGACGTGGTCATGAACTAATGAAATCTGAGTTTATTAAAACAGAATGTGGCTATCCAGTGGTAATATTCGAGCAGTATTACAAAGTTTAAAAAAAAAGGTTACGTGTTGAACTTGCTGCAATTCAGGAAATGTTTGAAGATACCTTATCACTAGTACGAGATTTGGGACAAAATTTCGCTAAAAAAACTTTCTAAATTTAAGTTTTAAATTGCATGTTTGGCTTTTGAAAATATTAAAAACTATCACATGTATTTGCAACCATGTAAGACATACTTTTATTCATGATAAAATATGGTGATAAGTACGCATCATGTTATCAGCGTTTTAAAACTTACAAGTTTTAGCACTTTACTACACTCTTAATAAAATTTTGTAATATTATGCATATACTGTGACCAGTAATAATATGCATGTATTATGTCCAGTGTGTGTCTGGACAGTTATCCAGACAATTATCAAACCAGGACTTCGAAGTGACAGGCATGAAAACTTTTTTTCGCCTAAAATATATACAAAAAACTAATTGCTATAAATCATCGAAGAAACATCATTATCGCACTCCATTTCTCTCTCCTACACCCAGCTCCCAGGAGCTGATTTCGACGAGAAGACAGCTTTCTGAAGAAGCAAAAAAATCTCTACTTCTGGAATCTGGGATCATCACTTTACTTCTAGCCTCGATTTTTAAGAGCTGGGGAGTCTGTGTGTTCTTTTCGGGAGCATTTACAGTAAACCCTGCGTGAAAGATTGCTTAACGAATTCTCGCTATGGCTTGAAGAACAGATACTACGGCAGAAGATTTAAATAACCTTTTTATTTGAACTAACGTAACACGATGCACTCACTCGGTGCTCACAATTCACCACCACTTGTGGCTAAAATAAATTGGACAGAAAATAAAAATGTAAAATCACAATAAATTAGGATGACTAAACGACTGGCTCGTTAGTTATCTAAACCGCTAAATTGGCTGTGCACAGCAAAGCCGAGCCTATAATATCAATATGATCTGAAGAGGGTGTCTAACACCAACTAGAGAGCTATTTCAAACACGCAGCATAAACTCGGTACTAATTCCGCTACTATTCCTCACGAACTCTCGAAACGCAGCTTAAATACTGCTTCTGAACACACTTAGATTTTGCATACAATTTACATTCCGGCAGGAAACTGAAATCAGGAGGGAGAAGTCAAACTAAAAATAATTGGTTAGAACAAATAAGGTCTTTACAGAGCTTTTACCAGTCGTTCATTATTTTGCCGTAAGACCAATCCCGGTAGATTTTTAGATAAGATGTTATCGCACTGTACACCGGTAGGCGACAAAGTTAATTGTGGCAAAGACAAGCTTGTAAAACTGAGAGTACGTTTATTTTGTCACAAGTTTGCATTCTTTTTATATAATTTAGCACTGCGGCCATAATTTGTAATTTTCATTTCAATCAGTATTTTAATAGTTTAATACGGCACTATTTGCAATTTCACATTTGTAATTTACTATATTTTAAACTTTAAATTACTTTGAAGAGATGCAAAGTACTTTTAAGTTCACATTTAATGTTTCAATTCCACGTGTCGTGAACCGTGTTTCAAGTTTCACTGTCACGTGCTGTAATTTCAAGTTTCAATTTTAAGTGCTGTGAACCGATGAATGGGAAAAGCAGTACTTTCTAATCTTGGTAGATAATTTAACACTTTCATCATTATTTGATGAATTTTCATTTCAATCTGTAGTTTATTAATTTAATTTCATTTCACTATGTACAGTTTTGCATTGGCATTTTCCAATATTTTAAACTTGATATTACTTTGAAGGAGTTGCAATCACGTGCTGTGAACCGAGGAATTAGATTATGAGTATTTTCCTGTCACGGGGAGAGCTGGCTAATGGTGATCAATAGCACGCTCGATTTGATAGTAAATTTTTCTTCAAACTACACTAAATGCTGAATATAATAATAAAAAGCACATAATAATTTCAGAATAAAGAGCAAAGGCCTTATCCTACTTTGCCAGGTACATCAAAGTCCATATCCTCCATTGTCAGGAAAATTAAATAATAATTATATACATATTTACACATTCACTACCAGCGGCGCGAGTTGTGGTGTATCGTTTTTGGGTCTTTTAACAATGTTTTCCACAGTAGCATCATAATTTATTATATCTTGGATTGCTCTATAGGATGAATTTTTCATGTTCTGGAAGAAGTTGTGTGCATTAATGAGTATTTCACCGTGGGTGGAGTTCATTTTTAATTCATCGTGGGTATGGAAATTTCGGACATACCAACAAGACGTTTACTATGGTTCTGAGCATTTTATTTTGCAAAACGCTGATTTTAAATCTTTCCGTTTCCAGTGCTGTTACCCAGACCGGGACGGCATAAAGCAGAACAAATCTAATCAATGTTAAATGTAGGGTTCTTTTTACGCAGATTACCGGCCTATTAAGCAGTAAATGGCCATAAATGCTGTGTTAACTTTGTTGATTGTTGCTGCTACATATTCTTTGGAGGTAAGTTTATAAGGTATTTCTCAGCATTCTACGCATGCCTTCGTGGTTTAGTGGTCAACACACTCGACGCGTAACCGGGAGGTCCGTGGTTCGATTCCCGGGGAAGGCGTTGCTCATTTTTCATCACTCCTGCTTCCAAACAACCTAATGTCTCTGTAAACTGTTGGTCGATAACTACCCCGAGGTGTTTGTAGGAATTTAGTGCTGGCAAGGTTTCATTTTCTGTTTTAACATCTTTGTTAACTCTAACTTGTTTTCTGTATCTTCGAAATAGAACCATGATAGAACTCGAAGATGACATCGGTACGGAATTGAACGACATTTCTGAGGAAATCTGTTATATTGGCATACAAGGTCTGCTGTTCAATACATATTTTTTTCTTTTGTTACAAGATATTTTGAATAGCACAGTATTACATATGAATATTCATATTACATAATTGAATACTAATTATCCTTATATAATTACATGGTATGTATACATATATATGCATCTCTCAAACGATCGTCCCATTTGTGTTGGGACTTATCTCACTTGTCTGACTGTAAAGTCAGAATAAATCCACGAGCTTTATTGCGGCGAGGAACGCAGGATGTTTCTTGTTGTTGGCATCAACCTTCAGCATCTTATAGCTGATAGCATGACTTTGCCCAGCTTCTTCCCAACTATATAGGAGAATCCCTCAGGGGACTGATCCAAGGGTCTCCCACCCTTCTTCCCTGTCACCACACCTCTCGAGAGAACTTTCGCCGAGTATTTTCTGTGCGTCCATGAAGCAAACCCTACATGCTTACAAAAACCCAAACCATATCCGGGATTATTTGAATCCAGATTCAATCATGTTTCATCATGAATAAATCATTTTCAAGGTGCATCGACACGTCCGGACAGTCGCGAACAAAATCCAAGCATGCAACTACTACGATACGATTAAGAGTCAGATTTTATTCACTCGTGATCTATCAGAAAGGTTTTTAACAGTGTAAATGCAATAATATACTGAAAAATTCATTAATGCGGTCTTATTTTTAGTAATAGTAAGGCTACAATAATATTGTCTAGTTTTATCAAGTTTTTATTATACAATATATACAGACTGCAGATTCAACAGAAATTTAGTTAGTTAAAGACAAAATTTAGATATTCGAGTGTGATTTTTAAATGCATGTATTTTTGTGGATTTAATGATCGGAAATCAAATGACTATTAAACGAAATGTCGTACATTTTTATTATTTTTTAGTCTACTCTAAAACCGTACAAAATTACCATGATAGAAACAGTAGTATTATAAAAGCATCACAAAATAGGTTATCAAAATCTAAAATCCTATTATATACATATATATGTATTTAAAAAATTTAACTAAATTTTAATGAACAGTTTGTTGAAAATTGATATATTCTTTATGTAGAAATAGTTAAAATATTTCTTCTGATTTTAATGGGAAAAAGATCAATTTTTTTATTAAAAGGAATAGCTCAAAAAGAAGAATACTGTTAATTCTTTTTAAAATTTTGATGCAAACTGACTATTTGAAGTTTTAATGAGCTCAAGAATTTTTGTGCGAGTTTTTGATGGAAAAATTAAAATGAATATTTGAATTGTGAAAAAGAGTTCTTATTTAAAAATCAAGCAAACCGCATTCAACTATTGAGGGAGAATTGATTCAGTCAACCATAGAGAAGGTATTAAAAACTATGCTACACAAATCGTCATCCGAATCCCTTTAAATAACGAGAGAGTCCAACAAATAATCAATGGGATGACTAGAAACCCTGAAAATTCTCTACGCAATTTTTTATAAAACATCTCATTTTTTCAGTACAGCTTGATGAATCAACTTTGCCAGAAAATGAAACCTTATTTCTGGCTTACTGCGTTTTATAAGCGATCGAATTTATCAAGAGATATTACTCGCCCGAACTTTACAAACTCATACTAAAGAAGAATCATTATTTTATGTTATGAAAGATTTCTTTAAATAGAAAGGAATTACCCTAAATCGAATATCATCAGTAGCTTATGACACATCTGAAAGCAAAGCTACCACAGATATTGGCTCCGTGGCACCGGCAACATATAGTAGCAAAAATGTGAGCGGGCGCTTGCCTTGTAGAAACATTAGGTTATTTCGAAGCAGGAGACAGGAAAAATGGGCAAGGCCTTCGCCGAGACTCGAACCACGGACCTCTGGAATACGCGCCCAACGTGCTGACCTCTACACCACGAAGGTATGCGAATAAGGTGGAAGAAATACCTTATAGCCTAACTCACATGATCGCATCATCAACCACTACGAATAAAATCAGAGATATTTCTTTAAATGAAAATTTATTTGGACAGTTATGTATTGAAAACTATGAATATTTCAGTCATCTGCATCTTCATGTAAAAGTTCGTTGCCTATCAAAAACAGCCTCTTTTAGTTCCTTCTAAAGTTTTCAACTAAGTGGTAGAAATTTTGGAAGACAAAGAGACTATTTTGAGAACAAATTTAGAATATGTAGCTTATTTCTCAGATTTGTTTAATGAATTGAATGAATTGAACCTTTAGCTCTATAGCCTGAATCTCGTAGAAATCCAAAACACAATATCTGCGTTGGAGGCACAGCGTCAAATGCATAAAAGAAACTTGGTTGAATAGGAAGAGTTTAATCACTTTCCAAATTTGTCAACCATTATAAAAATGATTACTATGTAGCTGAATATTTGAGTTTCTGGAATTGGATATTAAGAAACGATTTCAAGGTATTTTCAAAATGTATGTACCATTTGGCTTCTGGACTCACTTTCTTGTGCAATTTCAGAAGCTTCTCCAAACTTAGAAAAATAATTTATTGAAATTAAGAGCAGATGAAGACTAATATTTAAATTTAGATCTGTACACCAAAGGTTTTGGTTTCAGAAGCAAACACCTGAATTTTATCTTGGTCGTTGGAATACTGTACAGAATTTCTCATAGCATTGCAGGTTCAAATACATGTATTAAAAAAAAAACTTCACAAATTCGATAAAAGATAAGATCTTAACTGATAATTACACAAAAGCCAATAAAAAAGTGAATTCCCGGAAGACTTTCTAAGGCAAACTTGCTTATTATCGCCACACATGGGCTACATCATTCATTTAAGTAAACATGCAATTCGTATATAGCTAGGAAATTTGGCCGCCCTAGGTGGTAAATTATTAAAACAGTTTCTGAAGTGTAAGAGAAGTATGCAATAATACAGGGAAACCTTCTTTCCAAGCTCTTGTGTGATATTTGAGCTGTTTTATATGTTTGGCTTGATCTTTCCAGTAAAACCAGTATATTACAACAACACTTCCTTCCAAGCCAAACAGTAGTAGCAAAATGTACAATAGAAGAAGAAATGCCCGATTTCCTACAAAATGTAAGTATCTGAGTATACAAAACACAAAAAGAAATTATTTTTTTCCCATACATATGTTCCGAATCTGAGCGTTATCTTAACCATCTTCGCAAACTTTACGTGAAAAAATAATGAAATGTTTTTTTAAACCTTATTTTTGTCCTCAACGCATTTTTTATACCAAAATCTTCCATTTTGACAACTGCATTCTACTCTCAGGCGCAGGATGATAAATCAAAGTGAATCCATTTCAGAAATATTACAAATCAAATGCGGAAAAGTTTGAACGACAACTGAACATATCGTAACTAAGCATCTGGTCATTGTTCTCTCAATTTCTTAGTAGAAATGTAAAATCTAAGTAAGAAGAAACACCCGATGCTAAGTTTTGAGGAGTTTGCTGGCAGATTTCCTTTGCTGCATTAATTTCAGTATTGGAAATTGTCGTTCAGATATTGTAAGTAGTTGCTCTTAATTATTTCTCTAACTGTAAATTTAGGTGTTAGAGTAGAAAAATATAGGTATGTCCATGAGAACAACCTTACTTTCGTAGAGTTGGAAAATATATTCTTGACTTCAAAACAAAAACAATTTTTTTAAAACTTCTTCTTTTGAATATTCTGTAGTTATTCCGATCCTCTTCTGATTACAGACAGGGAAAATTACAAATATGATAAAGTACTGGAATACTGAAGTTCACATAAATGTTAAATAATGACGACAAATTAGGCATTTTATCGTAAATTGACTAATGCTCTGGACAAATTTTAAACGACAAAATTTAAAGGAAACATAAGTTTCAATCACTGGAACAAAAGAAATACTTTTTTCCTTAAACACTCAAGAAATTTATCCCAGTAACTAACCTAAACAATCGATAAATATATTTTTAAATATTTTAATTTATAAACTGAGAATTAAGAGGAAAACGTTTCGGAAATTCATAAAAATTTACCAATAATAAAGTGAAACTATTTTTATGTACCTAAGAGGCTACCGAGAGCACGCCCTCAAAGTGTTTCTAAAAAGCAACATCACGACTATGCAAATTTAGTGGAACATGAAAACATGTTAAAAGTTTATGTTCAAAAAGTTAGGAGTGTTTCAAGAAAGTATACATTAAAGGATTAAATGTGAAGCACTCATGGAAATTTTTGCCAATAAATAAACATAAAATGTTGGTTGTAGTATTGGCAATTAAGAGGCATTTTCTATACTGGCGAATGTGATTATGTATTGCGTTGGGTAATTTTCACTTTTCCAAATTTCACAGTAATAATAAATATTCAATATTTGACTAGAAATCAAATCTATAGATAAGAAGAGGGTTTGGAAATTATCAAAGAATGCTACAAAGTACATACATACATTATTTTGACAGTAATTTATAAGCATTTTCATTTAAGTAGACGGTACTTAGAATCACCTGCATTAGTAAAGAAGCATTCAGCTCAACCTTTAATATTTTGTTAAAATGCACAGTAAAAAGATCTGTATACCTCTTTTACTATCTTAGTAGAATCTGAAGTCTTAGTGGAACGTCACTTGAGAACGAAAGAAAAAAAAGTTAGTTTTTTTTTTTTCGAATATTCAAATGATATATAAAAAAGTTAAAATATGAACCTGGTCTGTAAATGCAATTTAAGGGGGTAGTAAGAAACCATTTTCTATCCTGAGTATTTGTCACATACGAAATGTCTTGGAAAAGCGAAACGTAGTAATATGTTAACCTTGCACTAGGAATCTAATATCACTGATAAGCGAAATGATTTGAAAATTAATTTAAAGCACAGAAAAGTAGATTGTATAAATTATTCTTCGTAAAAAGTTATGAATGTTTTCTATTTAGCAGAATATAATCAGAACCTAAATTATTCTTCTTAATAAGTTATGAATGTTTTCTACTTAGCAGATTGCAATCAAAACCTACCAATTTGGAGATTCAAGCCTTAAGAGTTTACTGAAAATTCAGAAAAGACTTCAGCGGGATAGTAAAATTCTACTTATAATTACGCAGGTGAAGGAAAACATGACATTTTAAAAATATTCGTTTGATATGCAATAAAATAAGAAAAAAAAATATAACTCTAGTTCTTCACTGTAATTCAGTGATGTATGGCAAATTGTTCCTTTCGAATGGGATAGAGAACTAATTTTTGAGTGAAAAAGAATCATTTTACAAAACAATTACTCTTATTCTCCTTGTAATTTAAATCAAAATATTCCGAAACTGATGTTTCTTATAAAGATGAGATATTGATTTTTTCTCAGATATAATTATTATGAAATTATTATAAAATCTTTTTCTTAAAGGTTTATGGGAATGCAAGTCAGCGATTATAATGGCTTGGAGAAAAGATTCCAAAGATAATATGAATAGGTTAAATTTTCCGTTACCTATCTAAGAGTATATCAGTGTCATAGAACTTAATTTATCCCAGTAGTAACTAAGATTAATTCCTTTTCCTTTCTAACTTTCTTTTAAAGTCGTTGTATTGCTGAAAATTTACTCATGTAATCTTTCCCAAAATGAAACATACAAAATTTTCAGGAAATATTCAATTACTTTCTAATTTGTAATTTCGTCAAATAATTTTCGGAAAAATGAAAATTAACAAACATTCACTGTATTTGGCCAAGAATTAAATTCGACCGGAAATGAAAATGTTTAAAAATGAGGGAAATGTAGAACAATATCCCTATAGAATAGCTTGTCTTTAATATTTGAATGTGTCTGTTCCGAATCGAAACTTAAGTTAGTAATAATAAAACGTTGAATTAGGCCAAATTTCATTGATATTTCAATAAAGAGTTCTATTTGCTGGTTACTGGTAACTGGAGTTATTAGAGTTCTAGTTACTGGTTATTAGTTAAATCTCTAGCTAATGTGAAATATGATTTCCCTCAGACATTCACATAAAAATTAAGAACAAGACAAGCGGCTGTTAGATCAATACAAGGTAATTGCATTTTTAATTGGTTATTTCAAAGTTTGAGTCCAAATAGGGTCATTTTCTGGAAAATATTCTCCTACCTTCTTCAGTACTCTAAATGTAAAATAATGTAAAATTAAGTAAATAAATGGCTATTTCTTATAAAATATGGTAAATTAAGACGAAATGTTTTTTGAAGTCTGGGTAATGTAAAACAGTACTCGTAATGAACCTGAAAAAAATTTCAAAGCATGCAATGCGTTAAAAATTTTCTACCTATCTGCGAATTCATAAAACATAACCTAAAAATAATCTATCGTATTCACTTGCTACGGTCTTTCAAATCTTTTCACTTTTGATTTGTAATATATCTGAAATGGAATCACTTTGATTTATCAACCTGTGCCTCAGTGTAGAACGTAATCGTCAGAATGGAAGCTGTCAGTATAAATAATGTGTCGCTGTTAAAAATAAGAGTAAAAATACTTCATTATTTTTTCATGCGAAGTTTATGAAATTGGTTAAGGTAACGCCCAAATTTGGAATATATGAAGGAAAAAATTGCCTTTCTTCTTAATGTTTTGCATACTCAAATGCTTACGTTTTGTAGGAAATTCAGCATTCTCTTCCCCAATTTACATTACATTTCACTGTTACTGTTTGGCTTGGAAAGAAGCTTTTACTTAAGTATTGCATACTTCTCCTATACGTCTGAAGCTATTTTAATAATTTACATTACAAACTACCTATATGTAACAACAGAGCAAGTTTACCTTAGAAAGTCCTCCAGAAATTTATTTTTTTCTTGGATCTTTTTCTTGGATAATTATCAGTTAAGTTCCTATCACTTAATTATAAATCAAGTTCCTATAAATAAGTATCCTATCGCTTCAAATTTGCGAAGTCTTCTTGTTTTATTACCTGCATTTTTTTAGCTGACTTTTGACTCGTACATTTTGACCAGTGTGGGGGGGAAATGAGGAATACCAGCTCCAGGTAGTTCCAAGCACTCATACTGCATCTCCTCTTCCTCCTTTTTTCTTAAGAATTAAGAATACATCCGGTTAAAAGAGGAAATATATGACTCTGTATGATGGGCATGTTAAATTAAATGTCAAATGTGATCCAAGAATTTTATTGCTCTATTGTTTAATTCAAATAATGCTTCTTTGAAACTGTGGTTTTTTTAGATTCAAATTTGATAAAAAAAATTTAAATTAACTATTATGTTGGAACATTATACGGAATTCATGTTAATATTACCTGTTATGTATGATGCTTGTGCCTGATTTTTATTTGTTACGTGTAACAACCACGATAAATTAAATGTCAAATATTCTGAAAGAGCTGTAAGACTACAATATTAAATAAAACAATGTCAATTCGGAATGCGTATTTTTTAACTTAAGTTAGAACGAATGGGTTAAAAACTCATGAGACACATAAAATATAATAATGATACTGACTGAAAAATATGTTCGAAGGTGAGGGAAAAGGCGACAAAACTTTCACTTCCATCGTTAAGCATTAATTCCATGTGTATTTTAGTCAGCCCCACAGATCTGCCTATGTCTGGAATCTAAATAATACGGTACGTTGTGAACATTCTTCAGCATAATTAAAAATGATTTCAATTCAATCTATAGAAATTTCAAGACTGGTAAGTTCGAATGTAATTGTTGTTATGTGGCTCGGAGTTGCATGATGATATCATGTTAAGAATGTGTGTGAAATTTTCACATGACAGATATTAAATTCGTATGTATAGTACCAAACTGTATAGAATGAACATTATATGAATTGGTTTAAGTCGATTTAAATTACAAAAAGTATTATCCATAAATGTATCTAGAGTGAACTGATATTCATATAAATTCCAACTTAAATTTCGTAGACATAGAGCTATATGTAAGTTTATTTTTGGAGAAATGCAAACGTAGCATTGAAAAATATTTAAAGCAAGGAAAAAGAAAAACTAAACATAAAGTTAAAAATGTGAGAAAAAATCAAAATTCTTAAGAATTTATTTTTGAAAGTAAGACGAAAAATTGAAACATAAAAATGTGCATTAGTAAAAACAAAAATCGAAAAGAGAAAATAGAATTTTTGGAAATAAATATTTCTTTGTAAAATGAATAACTGGAAAAGAAAAAAAATCAGATAATATAAAGTGGTAAAAACAAGACTTCGATAAAAATTTATGTATATTAGATGGAGCCAGAAGTAACAAATAAAATTTTTAAAATATCATTCTAAATCCTTAAGTGCAAATGAGAAAATAAACTGAAATTCTTCCATTGGAAATAAAATCACCCAAGTAAATGGGGGGGAAGTAAATTTGTTTTAAAAACAAATTTCGAGAATTTAATAAAATACAGTAAAACAAATTACGCTTCGTCTAAAAAAAAGGGGGGGATGGGGAAGTTACAGATCGCTTTATCAGATACCCTTTTATTAAGCAAATAAACATTTGTATCTCTTTGGTAGGCAGTTTATTAAAGATTTTGATTTATTAAGATTTGATTCGTTTCTTCTGTTCTATATTTAATTAAAAAGTATCACAATGAAAGATTCGATTATTCGAAGTAAAGCTTGAATATCTGAAAAAGTACGGTATATGGAACGGTGGCAAAGATAAATAGAAATTATGCCTGATGGGAAAAATATTTTAAAAGGTATTGTCCCAGACATGTTAAGAGAATTTCTCACTAAGAATAAAACTAATTATTCTGCTTAAGGAATATCGTTAATGCTTTACTACAGAAATATATGTGATAAGGTAATTACATTCTGCAGAAACATAAACTTGTGTTTAAGATGTTCCTCAAACCAAGTCTTTCAGTTCTTCAGAATTTCTGCTTGAAGGCGAATATAGGAATTATTTGACAAAAAACTGTAATGTGCGTAGTGAAGCCACACAGACAGGCTGCGTTTGTTGCAGCTTAAATTATTATAATAAATGCTAAAACCCATTAAGTTTTAAAATATTTCAATAAATGTAAAATTTCTTCCCCGAGTTCATTATGCAGTGATAAACAAAGTATTAGTGGATGAGGTTTTACCTTTACGAAAAAGGTCTTTCCAACTTCCATTTTTCTTAGTATATGTACATTCATTTGGAAATATAGATGAATCAGTTTTGGTTTGGCTGGTTTTATTTGATTCTGGAAAGCACTCGAGGGCTGTCTGCCTAAGCGGAAGAATGCCTTCGTGGAGGACATTGTAAGGCAAGCTGGATCGTATGCGCGTTACACATGGGGAAAACCACGACAGTGCCTATCCAGCCATCCCGTTCGTGAGATTCGAACCTCGATCGAACTACTAATGTTTAGAGACTTTACCGCTCGGCCACTGGTCGGCCTACGCGTAATCAGAAAAAAGAATTATTAAAAATGGAGTTTTTGATCACCAATGGCGAACTTGATAACGGAAGTTCAAAATTCTGTGAAATCTCGGGGAGAAAAAAATGCATCTCCAAATCTAGCGGAGGTGCACATTTTCCCTTTCTGTTCGTACTGATTTATCAATTAAACTTTTAAAAACATTATGCACATCTAAATAAGCAAAAGTATTTTTAATTTTTTATGTATCGCTATATTTCCAATAATTACAAATTTCATCGTTAGCGGTTAATTAGTTTCCTAATAAAATTGTAATCTTCACCACTTTCTTAAACTATAACTAGATTCCCTGGAAAAAACTGCTGACTTTTCACTGAAAAAAAAAAAAAAAACCCTATAATACTAATTGCTAAATTCCTATTGACACCGTCCACTACCTGCTAATCAATAAAGTCGCTGAATGTTGATAGTTCGAATCCTGACAAATACGCTGACTATAAGGATTTTATCGCGGTTTTCTCAATGTGTAACGTGGATACGAGCCAGTTTCCCCACGGAAGTCCTCCCCGGGGCATCCCTCCTCTTGAAGGATGACAATGTGTATGTCACCACCGTAATTAAATTTTAAAAAATTCCATAGATGTAACAAAAATAAAGAAACAAAAAAAGAAATTAAAAAGTTTTTTGTCAGTAAAAAGGCAAACTTATCTCATGATTTGCTGAGAAAAATATATCAAATCCTTTTTAAATGATTGTTTTTTAAATACATAATTCTACCTTTTCAGACATTGAAGAAATATCCTGTAAGCGTAATTTTACAACTGAAACTTATTAATTAGGTAATTTATTTTGCGTCTAATCTGCCAAATTCGTTGTGTCTATTTATTAAGAAATTTTGTTGTAGTTTATAGGAGTCTCTAACTTATTTTGTTGTAGATGCATTGCGTCTGAGCTCGTAACTTTTGTTATTGCGTACAACAGATGGTTAAGAATTATTTTCTTTATATAACCTTACAAGAAGCCCACCAGCGCCGAGAAGTAAAAGCCGCTGAACAGTGGTAGTTAGGTTTGGGGATCGAGTGCCAGCTAACGGGATGGCTGAGTGGGCTTTTTGTGGCTTTCCTCATGTGTAACGTGGATACGAGATGGTTTTCTTAAATGTCCTCCACGGAGCATTCCTCTCTTTCCGTGTAGTGCCAAATGGCGGAGCACATAATAAAAAAATACTTAAGAAAAACCTTAGTAAGAAAACATTCTCAAACCTCTCCGCCCTGCAAACCGCTGCAGTCGATTCTTTGAAATTAATTATGATCAAATTCCTTACACTTTTGTTTACCTTAACCTTGTTGAATATTGTAACTTAAATGCAAATTTCTGTCTTGTACTTTTTCTTTTTCAAATTTTTTATTTTTGCAAGCTTGAAATAGCTTTATTTTAAATTGCAGTCAACTTGATTGTTGAAGTTAAAAAAATAGGAAGGCATTGGTTTAAACCTTAAATAATGCCTTTTCTTGGTGGTGTAAATACAAACGTTATGGTCGGAATACTGTTTTTGTCTCGTAAAAATACGCTTTCAAAAAAATCAAAAATTGCCCTCATTAACGAAATCTCTGCCAGTCGTTTTCGGTTTGTCTAAGAAAGATACTATATTCTCCGAGAAGATTAATTTTTAAAATAAAAAAATTCTCTTTTCTGAGTCAATACTCTAGAGTTTTACCCAAGAATTCAGTTGCGGATTAGAAACTTCCTTGTGTTGTGTGAATATAATGTATTTGAGTAAGTTACATCTTGACATTCATTACAGTCATTCCTTAAACAGTGTATATATTAGCAGCAAATCTGAAAACCCCATCAAGGAGAAAAAGGAATAGATGCAAGTTTCCTCTAGCTAAACATTTGAAGACTTAGTAGTTGCAAATTTATATTTGCGAAATTGTCAAAATTCACGAGTTATAACCGGACACAGCATGTAAGAGAGATTTGCTGGACTTCAAAATGTCCAAAGAAAGACGCCACTCTGGAAGCGCCTTCTAAATACGACTTGTTTCTTTTACCTTTCGCAGTCTTAGATGGTATTCTTCTGATAAGGGAAGAGCACGACATTCATTTCACCAATTTCGTGCAAATTCTGAGTAGTATAGAGAATCTTACAATGAATATATATGCTAAGAGAGAACACGCGCCTATTAAAAGTAAGCAAGAAGAAGACTGAGGCTAAAACTTTTAAACAACTTTCACCAACAAACGAAACTAACACGTTAATATACCAGGAAGCTACTGAATCGGTGTTTTAATTTTTTTAATGTTATTTTTGTGAGCAGGTAATGAAAAGAATTAATTAATTCGTATAATATTTTAAAATTTATTTTGCTCAAATATTTTTTTTCCCGGCGAATTTATGTACGATTGATTAGACGCATTGATATAGTTTATCACAATTTAAAAGTTCCTTAGGATAATTTTTCGTAAAAGTTACAAGGGAAAGGGGCTCTTCCATTAAAATCCAGAAAAATCTTTTCCATGTATTGTACCCAATATTAAATGGATCCGCATATTATTCGCTTGTATTTCAGCTTCACAAACACATATTTTGAATAAAAATTTAAATTATGATAAATCATCACTTATTCAGTGCATTCAATGCCAACAGAGTATAACTTCACAATTTTATGACAAATCAGTTACAAAGGGTCAATGAGTTTGAATAAAAAGAAATGAAGAATTTTTGTTCATAATTTCTGCAGTACTTTCTTTTTTTACGTTACTTGATTATAAACAGTTTTCATGAATAAGTCTTTCAAATTAAAATTAAATTAAAAGTATTGTAACTTCGCTAAAGATAACAAAGATAAATATTAAAAAAATTTTTAAAATCTGAAAGATTTTAGATTTAAAATTACGTCCAAAGGTTTTTTTTTTAAACATTTTGTGTGTTACCTTTATTTATCAAATATCCTGTTCTTCGCACTTAAACCATAAAATTCAGTTCAAGAGCAATATCGCAAAGTAATTTTAAAATGAGAATCTCTTTAGAATTTCCGATACACAGTCTCACACGGTGGAGATAAAAACGTTTTTTCTGTACAACGTTGCCATTGCTCCCTTTGAAATCCTTGAGTTTGTTAATCTAAAATTCGTTAAAGTTTTACAAAATATGAAATCGATAATAAAACAAATTCCAAATTTCAAATTTGGGCTTTCAGATGCCCATATTCGAGTGGAAACGTTCAATACTCAAAATTTTATGGCTCTATGTACCGTTGTTTTATCACAATGCCAGAAACATACATACATTTATGCAGATTCTTCATTATTTAATTTCTTTAAATAATATTTTTGGCGATAATATTTGGTGGCAACAATTTGAAAAGTGAAACAACGCTTTTAGTAAATCAACGCAAAATGCTACAACGAAATTAATAGTTCTTCTGGGCAAACTGCCTCTTTGGACTAAAAAGTTTTTATAAAAAAAGATTTTACTTAAAACTAATGAAATAATTAATTAATTAAAAGAAGAAGAATAAATTATTTATTTAGTTTAATGGGAACAAGCGATTAAATAATTCTCTTTACAAAATTAACCTATAAATTTATATTAAGAATAATTAAAGCGTGAAGCGCCCTTGAAAAATTTATAAGGATAATAAATTTAAAGGACAATGAAATTCCACTACTCGGTTTCGTTATTTAGGCATTCCCGCTTTCATTATTCGTGACATACAACTGTAGATGTATTTTGTAAACAGAATTATTTATTCTCTTGCCTTCATAAATCTGTATGATAAATTATTTTTCTACTTTTAATTTATTAATTATTTCATGAGTTTCAAGAAGAGTTTATTATTTTTTATTTTTCAACTTTTCAGTCTCAAACACGCGTTAGCAATGAAATTACTAAATTGAAAAATTATTTTTCCACAATGAATAATTACGCTTTTACTTCTAACAATTCTGCCGTACCAAGCAATCGAAAAAGATTCAGGGATATTGCCAAAAAATCAGAAATTGTATTAAAATCTCATATAAGCTTCATTGAAAAGATGTTTTTTCGCTCTATTCTATAGTGCAAACAGCAAAATTCTGACAGTTAGTTCATTAGACGAAATTACGCGAGCAAAATAAATAAATAAATAAAAAATAAAACAAAAAGTTTCAAAATTAAATTTAAAAAAATCTAACTGAGATTTTGAAGAAATTACTTCATCCCATTGTATTGTCATCTAAAATGAGAATGTAACCAAAATTTGAGCTCTAAAGCTTATTCAGGGAAGAGTTTAAAAAATGACATTGTAACAAACACCAAGAATGAGTGAATAAAAGCTTAAAAGGTCCAGCGTAATCTTAAGAAAATTCCAGAAAGTCGCTTAATTAATGTTGTTGCGTTCTACGGGTTTGTGGATTTGAGAGTATCCGATGAAAACACGATGCAGAACAATAAAAAGCACAATTTATTTAGAAGAATCACTATTTACAGCACAGTTCCAAAATTACCATTAAAAGCGTCGAAAATCTACAATAAATACGCTGAAACAATCAGCAACACAGCTTCAGGCTGTAACTGTAAAGGTGGCTTCACGGCAACACTAAACTTATAATAAACACCGTGGAACAATCACCAATACACTGTCAAGCTACACTGTAAAGTTAGCTTCACGGCAAAGCACTATCTCGATCGCTTTCCGTTCACAGAACTCTCGCGTAGCTTAGCACTCGCAGTGAACAACTACACTACTTAATCACACTCGTAATCACACTGCTTCACAATCTTGCAACTTCTAATCACTTCGCAACTAACTTGCAAGTAACTCCTCTCAGAAACGCAAGGGTTTAAATAGCTTTTCTTTAAGTTCCACACGTTTCGAGAAATATCTCGACAGGAAATTATTCTAGAAGCTTCCCGATTGGACCATGGGATATCGCCAATTTGGTCGCCAAATGGGCGATAAAGTCGCCAATCTGGCAACCCTACCATACACTAATTTATGGCAACCCTAGTGCTATGCCGGAAAGCTTACATACAGGCGCAACCGCCGAATTTTTCGTAACAATATTTAAAAATTATTTTTGCTTTAAAAAAGGGCGAAGAGTTTGTTTTATAACCTTTGAAAATTTCAAATCTGCATAATAGATAAATTTTTGGATGTTAAAAATTTTAAAATACCGTAAAAATGTAATATATTGTGTATTACAATAAATTAAGAAAATCAACTTTTAAAATTAATTTCTGAGATAAATACGTATAAACTTACGAAACAGAAAAATAAATAAATAAATAAATAAAAATGACGCCGTAGATTTCATTGAAAATAATTTTACACACTAACCAGTCTTACTGTTTTTGAGATCAATAAAATTAACTTAATTGTAAATGCGAAGTCTATCTATTAAAAAAAGGGGAGAAGTATAGTATTTTTATAATGGTAGAAGACTTCTGTAATGAACTTCATTTCTTTGCAAATAACTCTTTGTAACAAAGGGGATTCAATTAATAATTAAATAAAATAAATTTTAGAGAAACGTGTAGAGAAGCAAGAAAAAAGTGCTAGGTTATAACCTTAAACTTTACATCATTACCTTAAAATTATGTTTCTAAGCCATCAACAATGAAGTACCGATAATTCCCCTTCTGTTTCGTATTCCTCTTCGTTCTTCTATTTCGTAGCAAATTTTCTTTTTAAATGTAGAAAATCACTAGTTAGTATCTTTTTATGATTCTTGTTTTAAAAAATCGCGAAAGTTTTGTTTTATAATCTCTTAAAATTTCAAAACTTTATAACCGATGCATTTTTAAATATTGAAGTTTTAAAATCATAAATTTCAGATAGTTGGGAGAAAAATCAAGCGTTTTTCAAAAATTCGCCTAAACACCAGAAATTGCGTTTAAAAATTCTGTACTAAATTTATTTAAAAGAATGTTTTTCCACACTATCTGAAAGTGCAAACAGTAAATTTCTTGGAGACTTTTGGTTTATGTCTTAATATGTAAAAAAAGCGTTTCATCATTAACTCTAAAAAACAACACGGAACCTGAAATAATTAATTGTTTGAAGATAATACAGTAGTTGATTTTTTACTTCTAACAGCATTTGTTTTACTCTTATGAGCTGCTTCATTAAATAAGTAATTCATAAAACAAACTAAATGTTATAGAACTAGCAAATGGTAGTCTGAATATTTATCACATGCGAAGACTGTGAGTAATGTAATTTAAACGGGAGACTTTTTTTTTATTATTATTGTCTATATGATCTACACTAAAAAGTTTTTAAAACTAATCAAGTAATCATCGTACAAAAATTTGTAAAATCGCAGAGATATTAAGAATAAATTACAATTGTAAAATCTGGAACATTTTTCACAAATTTTAATATAAATATTTTATTCTTTGTGCAGACATTTGGTAAGAGTTAAATTTAATATATAGTATTCATATTGAGCTTTGTGAAACATTGATTTACCCGGTAATCCTGCTGTCAGGCTTAAACAACTGTTATAATTTTAATAAGTACATTTGGTTTTAGATTCTACTTATACTTACGCATATGATAATCTATACAATGCGCAGCATTATAGACGATACATTGACGTTAATGAAAACACAACAGTGTTATGTTATTACATTGACGTTGTACAAAAATTGTGCTTTTCATTTATAAATGTTTCGAAAGATATTTTACTTTAAGTGAATTTGTAAATTGCATCTCGAAATTATCCAAAAAAAAAAAAAGATTTTCAGTTACTAATCCTCTGCCTACGATAATATACTGTTCCAAGTAGTTAGTTCCGTGCCCCAAAATTTCGGTTTTTATTTCAGTATGATCTTGACGAAGTGGAACGCAGCTGATTGCTTACTATTGTATAACATTTGTTGATGTACTGTCTGTATTATATATTACATTTTTAAGTCCATATTTATATGAAAGTATATAGAGCTATTTGCTGGTGTTACATTCCTAGCTGCTTTAAAGGAAAGTATCTACAACAATCAGCTCGCTAAAAAGGAATGTTCAATTCGAATTCATTAAGTGAAAATACACTATTATAAAAGAAAGTTTAATTTTTTTTTTTAAATTAAAAGAACAGCATATAAAAAGTGGCTAATTTAATAGCGGAGCAAACGTAACATGCAGAGAGGAGGAGGGGGAACCCATAGAAAGCGAAGGAAATAGCACTCATGAACTGGACAAGTTGTTTCATAGGTTAGATTTTTCTACCCGCTTAGAAGTTTTTGCACAGCCCCTGCAGTAAGCTTACTCAGATGGAATAAGGAGAGAGAGAAAGAAAGGGGGCAAACCAGGGCGGGATGAAACTGTCGTAAAGGGAAAAAGATAGAATGAAAAAGAGAGGCCCGCTATCAGGGGTGAGTAGTAGAATAAAGTCTCTACTAGAACTTCTACTAGAGGCTCGCTTGCCTTCGCCGAGTGAAGTGTATGGTGTTGTCGGGTCTACGGTCACACACAGTTGTGCACGCGTCCGGAAGAAAGGCAAAAGTTTTTGTAATGCGGCGCCGACACGGCGCAATGTCTGCATTAAAACTCTTTCGACTTGTTCTGCTCATTTCGGAGTCAATTTCCAATTCGTATTTGCTATAACTGGATATCTTAATGGAGGTAAGAAGCTTTCATTAACTTTCTAACTTGCCGGCGAACACATGCATACTTTTCTGCTGACGATCTGTACTACTGGCACATTAGGCAATCACAGACGGCATAAACTATTTTCGAGTTGAAGCGAGAATTGCTATGTTGTTTATAGTATTAAAAAAAAACATCATAATATGCTCTTAATTATTCAACGCATGAATTATATGCTAAGTAGTTTTTCTAAAAGTTTCCCGTGAATACGCTTATTCCTGAGATAAGATGAAAACAAATTAATTCATTAGAATTATAGTGATTTTACAAATGATACAGTATATTTAAGGAATTCTTAGCACGTACAAAGCATTAAAAGAGTACCTTTTGCCTTATTAAAAAAGATAACATCCTTATATTAATTTTAATATTTTTTTCGAGTATTTCTAAAATCTTTGCAATATTTCAGACATGCAGTGTATCAGAAAAAATAAACAGCATATTTTTAATTTAAAAAATTGAAAAAGACCTTAACAACTTGTTTTTCTTAAAACGTTAATCGTTTACTTTACTGCAGAAGAATGACATTTGCCGGTCTCGGATATCTTCTCAATCTTCAACTTTATATTTGCTTCTGATAAAATGTGCACATATTTAAATATGGAGTAAATGTCGTTATATCAGTTTAAACTGAAATCTAAAGACAAATCGCAAACATCTAAAAGGGTACTATTTTATTTCACCTGTAACTCGTGAGGTAAAATTTCTAAATCAAAGTGGCAATAGTGTTAACTAGTTTTCATTAGGTTGTTTCTCATATGGTAGACAGCAAGTATATTGTGTGGTTGAATGCAAAAGTTTTTTTTACTATCATGCAAGCTATTGCATTAAACATTAAAATATAATAATAGATAGTGTTTGCATGTGTCATATTTAAAAATATCCATAACTCAGGAAGTCAGACTATATACGTTATGAATTTTTATTAACATGTTATATTAGTAATAAAAATTAAAACACATCATTATACTTTTATGTAAATCATTTAAGAACTATACTCAAAGTAGAAAACCTGAACAAAACTGATGTCAGTTAAATGAAAATATTGATGCACTGTTATAGTTTCAGCATTAAGAAGTTATAGAACTAGTATTTAATATTTTATATAGAAATGCACAATAGAACTATTGCTAACACCTTTGAAGAATCTGAATTTTTTCGACATTCCAGACACATTGCAGAAACTGATTATAAAAGTTTTTAAACATTTATTTATGTCTTTTCAACAGAAAATGTCCATTTTGGTCTAAAATACATTATTTAAGGTTTAATGCAAGTAAGTGAAAAATCTGGTATCAAGTGTTTAGTTCAAAATTATTCATTCTGTCCTTCAACTAACCTATATATCTTAAAATTTATCACAAATTTAAAAATGATAAAATTTATACAGGGATACTAAAATAGAGAATTTTATAACATAGCCTTTAGAATTTTATTTATTTATCAGTGGCCTGGTATTTTGTTGTGCAACTTTGTTATCACAGTTTTATTTACAATGGTTATTATTGTTTGAAGAGATTCGGCAGATATTGAAACATGTAATTCTGTTGTAATAAATTAAAACATAATTTCAATTGTAAAATGCAATTATTACTGTTTTGTTTAAAAAGTATTGCTGCTCCTAAAATGCAGGCATTTTCAGCTCATTACAGGACGTTCAGAAAGTGTAAAATCTGTGCATTCGGTGATCGTTGGAGTTTTTATTTTATTTAGCTTACATTACTATGATATGGGAAAAAATGTTTGCTCCCACTGCATAAAATTAAAACGCTATGTTAAAGCATTATGCCAGTTTCTGATAATATATGTATGTCTATGGTGTTGTGAAGCTAAATTATGATTGCCGGTTTTAGATTTCCTTTTTAGATACAAAATTTTGCTTAGTTTTCATGCGAATTATAACTGTAACAATATGTTATTTCTGGTATGAAGTTGCATTTTGTCAAGAAGTAAAATGAAATGTGTTTCTAAAATCTAAATATTCGCATACATTCTAAATGCATTTGGCATTCGTGACACTGTTTTCTAGTAAGTTCATAGTGACATTATAAAAATGCTTACTCTACATCAATGCAGTAAAACCAAGGCAGTACATTAAATTTTCATACCTTGATGTTTTGTAACTGTATGTATTCATCTGTTTCTGACAGTATTCAATCGTACACACTGAAAATATAATACTTGACGACAGTAATTACAAAATTCAGTGTGGAAAACAAGAACGTGAAACGTTTTGCGTAAGAAATATTTTTTTCCAAGAAAAATAAATATTTAATATACCTTGGAAAGGAGCATGTATTTTTTAAAATTCTTGAATACCTTATTTCTTAACCTAAAAGAAATGCTTATTGACGTGAGATTTAAAAAGTGAAGAACCATTTCTGTACATTAATACGTAAAGGAATGTTATTTATAAATGAACAAAGCGATGCAAACTTGCAGTGACAAATCGCAAAGAATATATAAATTATCTTTTTTTAATGCGTTCTTATATATATATATTTAAATGTATTTAAATATATATTAAATATATTAAGTTTTATAATTGCGATATATTTTTCTCTTTGTTTTCGATGGGGATAATCTCCTTTCATATATATATATATATATGTATATCTACAAACATGCATAATTATATATATGTGACTTTCATAATTTATACTGTCGTATTTATGAACGAACTACTGTTACATAAATTTCCTCTCTTTTACATTATATAAAGAAATAAATTAAAATTTTTATGTTTTAACTGTGGATAGCTATTTAATCTTGAAGAAAAGCTGCGTGTCATTGAAATAGGTTCAACATATCATATTCTGTGTCATGCATTATGATGGTCTCAATCTATGTCAATGATTTATGAAATTTTTCTTTAAGCAGCTATCCACTGTTGAAAATTCACATATAACTGTCCTATATTTAATTACAGTAATTACGTGATTTAGTAGTTTTTTTTTTTACATTTTTCTTTTTCTTTTCTTTCTAATTTATAGTTACATACTCATAATATATGTGCTATGCATAATACATTTTTGATGAAAAGTATTGATATTGGCACGCTTAGATTTTTCGAATAATTTCATTATCATAAATAAGAGTGAGTGGTTAGAGACGGTACTACTGAACTGGTAATGAAACATAAGAGGATACGAACTTTCAATGAATTAATTTATCAACTAGTAGTTGTACTAAGACACTAGGGATGGTGCTTTATTTCATTCATTGATGGAAGAGGAAATATATTGGAAAATTATGACTCCTGTTTTTTTTTTTTTCTTTTGCTGTAAAATGAATGTATTTGAAGGAAGAAATAAATCTCAACCAAATAAGGCAAGATAAAGTACTAGTGACCTCAACGTTTATTTATCCAAAACTATTCAATATGGGTGGACTGTAAATTGGCACTTATATACAAATAGAAGCCACTTTAAAGCATTGCATGTATTAGACATGTGCAGGATTTTGAGAAATATCGTAAAGAAGTAATTGTGCTTTATATATATATATATAAGGAGATGGCTAAATAGATAGAAGAGAAATATTTAAGCAGAATATTTCTCTCAAAAATAATTTAGAAAACTATAAAAGGCTTTGCAGTGAATGTGATTATGAATTTCAATAGTTGCTCAGTAGTCAGACTCATTTTCAGTGTGAATGATTAATTTTTTTGTTCAGAAATCTTGGGTATCTTGAGCAAGTATATTTAAAGTATGGTTTTGGAGTTACAATTTTTTTATTTTTTTTTTTTTTTTTTTTTGTGATACGTGTGCAGCTATCATTCTCAGTATCTTTGAGAATTAAAAAATGTGAATCTAATTTATCACTATTAATTTTTCGAGACATTAGGTTAAGAAAAGTAATTATTTGAGCTTCAGATCAGTATCTATAATAGCATGATATTTCATGGCATTTTTAAAATTTTACCAGGTTATTGTATTTTTAATAATATTGTCTGGAAGTTAAATTTCAAGTATTTACAAGCTAAATCATAAAAATCCAAAATTTTATTTGTTTTCTGTTTGTAACTGTAGTTAGTCATGCATGATGTTTACAATAGCAGGCCCAGAAGCAAACTTAGTGTAAAACAAGTTAATTTTAATATAAGAAGAATCAGCTATATCAAAATTTTGAAATGACATTTCTTTGTGATAAAAATTTTCTCTAACTGAAATCTGTGACATTTTCTGATGTAATTACTTTTCAACAGTGTAAAGTCTTATCTTTCTAGAGCATTATCCTTGGAGATATATCACATTTGTTGCTAACAGTTTGGTTGAACATTTTATTACCGAAAGTTTTTATGAAATGATCAAATTGAAACAGCTAGTGAGTAGAGCATGTCGAAAGAGAAAAATCAGAATCATCTAGTATATTCTAGGCATTCAAAATAAAGCGTAAAATTAAAATTTCCGCAAATATAGTTTTAATTTAAAGTACTAAAACTATGAATAATAGGTTGTATATTGTTCAAAAGTTTATAAAATCAAACAAACGGTTTTAGCAAAGTGCGGGTTTGCACGGAAATGTATCCATTTGAAGTGATTTTGGGAGAAGGGGTCAAAAATGTCTTATCCAGTCTTTCTCTCTCTCTCTCTCTCTCTCTTTTTTTTTTTTTTTTTTTTCATCAACAATAATGATCGCAAGCAATGTAAAGCCGAAAACCGTTTCTTCACATGCAAGAAACTTGTTGTCTATCATAATAGTTCGATGTATCAACTCCACTAACAATAATGCGCCTTCAGTCAGTGAAGATTTGAACGAAGTATTTATAGCTTTCAAATATATATAATCTCCCTCTCCTTGCGATTTATCCTTGTACAAACAACACATCACGTCCATTTATCAAATTTTTCAAATTAAGGACTTTAGCAATAAAGCCGTCTTGTCATCCTGTTTCCAACGTGCATCCCTATGCATGTTGATTTAATAAAAATATTTCACCGGTATTGCTGCCAAAATTTAAAAGTTACACTCTAAGGAAAATAGGTAGAAGAAAAATTAATTTTTTAGCATCGTTTAATTCATAACGAGTTGCACAACAATTAACGGAGCATGAGTGAAAAGGAGACTGCAGACATTATTTGTTCAGAAATAGGCATTCGGTGTCTTGGTATCGAAGTCCGTAGATGTTTTTAAGTAATAACTGTGGAATACTACCTAATTTGAGAGGTAAAACACATACAGAATAATTATTTGTACTTTTATGTAATAAGCGATTTCATTAAACGGTAATGCTTATATATATTGCTTGATAGTTTCTAAAGAATAAGTGGGTCATGCCGTATCGCATCATCCAGCTATGGAAAGAGCGGTGTTATGCAAATGAAAGGAAATGAGTTCCGAAGTGCTCTTCATTCGGAAAAAACTTTAACTTGTGTGATGTGAAATTAAACTGGCTTTACAGCTTATTGGCTTACTACAGATTTATCTAACTGGGTTGCGATATATCGCCCATTGCAAATATTAACTTGTAACGTAAATACAAATCCAATATCAAATCAAATAATAATTTACTAGGCCATTAAAAAAACTTTTCCAAACTTAAAAACTAAAACACTAGCTTCTCCTTATACAATATTGTTGCGTGCGTATGCGTTCGTAATGGATTGAATGCACCAGTCGTTAAAAAGTTAACTAAATTTATTCTTTTCACAAGAAATAAAACAAAACACTGAAGTATTTTCTCAGAGATATTCGTACACTATTACAATATCTCAAACGTTAAACAGAATTTACTTCAAAACGGATAAAGTTAATCCAATCTCACAGCGAATTCGCTACAATCAATCACAGCATTCAGTAAACAAACAGCAGTTCGTTTTAAACAGCTACAACTACAACTGAGATGAGGTGTTGAAATTCGGCTTTTATAAGCTTTTTAATTATTTACTAGAACATTCCGGTAAAACCTCGATTTTTCTCAATTTTTGTGGATGGCAACAGCAATTACGAGATATTCATTTATTAAATATTAAATGCACGCTCTTTTATTTTTACGTTTCCGACACAGCTTTCTCTTCGAAAATCGTCTGCGTTGCATGGGAAAATAAAGCAATTTTAATAACAACTCAAAATAAATACGAAATCCGTAACAATATATACAAGAAATGGGTCGGCTTGATCTGTCTGAGAAATTTCAATGGATTTATGACATAATACCGTACTTTCAAAACTACAACCCCTTGGTTGGATATATTGAATCTGAATTCGTAAAACAAATTACCAAGCACAGCAATACTAACTTTAGTCATAACACCGCAAGACGTTTTACTCAGTCATTATGGTAGCTCTTATAGGCTTGAGGATAAGATGCGCTTGCCATTAAATTTACATAAATTTGTGGCCTGAGCGAGTATTCTCACAAGAGCCAAGAACGACTGGATAGAGTTTTAATTCAAATGTAACTGCTAGATCTGAGTCAAACTTTGATTAGATTTTAGGAATAATTGTCACAAGCTGCGTTGAGCGGAGAGATAGAACTGTTGTTTACGTAGGAGATTATGGCACTTATTTTTCTGGGAAATAATGCCGTTACAGTAAATATCTGCAGCTAATACCGACGTTACATCATTTCATTGAGTATTATCGAGAACGAGAAGCTGAATGCTTTGAAGTGGGAAAAATGTTACTGAAGTTGCAAGGTGAGTACTTGTGTTGGTATTCCGTAGTGCATTCCGCTCCTATTTTGAGAGAGAACACCCCCAGGAGGGCAGTCCCCTCTTTCT
>KK116978.1:0-21916 GCA_000611955.2 Stegodyphus mimosarum
TAAATTTTAAAAAGACAATCCTGTCTTGCTATTTTTCCATAAAAGCTCGGAAACGTTACAACGCTTAAAATGATGTCGCAACCAAGTTAGATATTATGTATGCACCTTGATTCTGTATTAACGATGATGGTCAATATGACTTGATGTACTAGAATGCTACCAACAAGAAAGCCTATCCGCTATCTCCAGCATTCAAAATAAATGGAATGAAGGCAAGTAAATTTGCTTATGAGATGCTGTAACTCGTTGTACTGCCTTGTGTTATGGCATACCAAATGGCATTTTCAACAGAACATGCGTGTGTACCCACAGCTAGCATCAGCAGACATTATCATAAGCATTTTTCTTGACCTACACGATTCATAAATATTTCACCAATACTGAAGCTATAATTCGACCTCACCAACCTTTCACAAATATAAACTAGAACTTATAGTCAACACCACGTGATCTGCAGTACTTTAGAATCAGAATTTGAATACTTAATGAATTAACTCCGAGGCTAACTAACGATTCACTGGACTCTTGTTTCTGATTATTTTGCGAATTCGGTTGCCAATGATGTATAATCTTTTAAAATTAAAGTCATTATTTCAGAAAATACTGAAGTCAGTTTCCGAGTGAAATTTTTTCTCATTTGAAGTATATTTTCATGATGTTTCATTTTCTGTGTAGAACAGTGTATTTTTAGAAATAAACTACAATCCCAGCGGACCATTAAAAATTTCTATGTTTTAAAATACGCTGTGCGAAGAGAAACATGCAACAGAATTTAATTAAAGTGCTTCCAAGTAGTGAATATCGTCGGTTAAAATTATACACTCATGGATTCAAGCTAATGGTTAAAAATATGTATTTTTGTAAACAGACGTTTTCACTCGCAGTATTTAGTTAACCAAAGTAACAGATTATATTCATAATACCTTGGCTTCAATTCATTAATACAGGAAATGTGATTACATTCTTATTTTATACCAGTCTACTTATAGAATAGTCTAAGTTTTAATTCCTGAAGTTTAATATGCCAGCCGTTGTTGTGGTCGAGGTCATATTTCATGGAAGATTTGTTGCGAGAGCCTGAAGGAAGTTGAATTTCTGCTGTAGAGACATTAGGTTATTTCGAAGCAAGAAACATGAAAAATGAGCAGTGCTCTCGCCGGGACACGAAGCTTGGATCTCTCGAATACGCGTCGAGTGTGCTGACCCTTGCACCACGAAGGCGAGAGAAATACCTTATATACTCCCTCTTTTAAAAGTCGACTGGAGATTAGGGGACTCAATCGCCAAAACCTGGGGGTGGAGAACATTACCACCACTTTTTTTAATTAGGGAGCCACTGTAGAGTCATTAGGATTTTTTTGAAAGCAGGAGATGTGAAAAATGAGCAATGACTTCGCCGGGACTCGAACCTAGGACCTTTCGAATACGCGTCGAGTGTGCTGACCATTACACCACGAATTTATGCTAAGAAGACGGAAGAAATACCTTATACTACTTCCACCCCAATTTTGAGGAACAGCAACCTGGGGGGCTCCCAGGGTATTCTCCCATCACCCTGGGGGGATTATAATTATTTTAAAAGAAACAGAGGATTTGTTTTGTATCGTCTATGAAATCTCTTTGGGTTAAAGCAACTATTTAGAACACCTACATCAGAGGAAGAATTTTTCTTTTTAAGCTATGAAATTGTATAATCTAGACGTAATCATAAGCAGAAGTTAGAGAACAATAACGATAAATCTCAATAAGATTCTTTTTCTACTGCTGTTGTTGTTGTTGCTAATGCTCACTTGTCTGACCTATAGTCAGCCCAAGCTCACGAAATTCCTTGTGGGAAGGAGCGCAAGTTTACGCCTGTCCTTGACAACAGCCTTGAACACTCTACAGGTGACAGTACGATTTAAGTTAGTTCCGCTCAAAATTTTCATGAAGAGCACTTTGGGGGGGGACGGGTTCGAGGGTCTCCCCCCTCCCCTCTAACACTAAACCATACGAGAGGACTTTCGGCTCGCCATACATTTAGAGTGTTCCAATGTCCCAGAGATACTACACTTGTGAAATAAATTAAGAGAATTTGCGTATTTTATCGAATTGCATGAAAAGAACTGAACTGAAGGAAACACCACTGCGTCTAGATTAAATTGCAAATCTTGTACGGCAAATACGTAAGCGTACACGTGTGTGCAGGCGGAACCGTCAGAAAAACAGGCTTTATAAGCGCGTGGAGGGTAAGATGAATTGCGTTCGCTAGCACACCTCGGTGAATTTCTTGGTGTTATCTTGAAGAAATCGGTTAAATTCACATCGGAACAGTAAAAATGAGTAACCACCAACGTTAAGATGATGGAATGAGGTGGCGAATTATGGGGAGGCTAGAGGCAGACCAATCGCAAGTCCAGATATGCAGAGAGTTTAATTTAACGCCCAGCGTAATGTATAACCTATGGAAACAGGTCCAGGATAGTGGATCCATCGAGAGAAAGCTTGGGCATGTTCGTTCAAGAGACAAGACGGCCAGAGGAGATCGCTATTTGTCCATTTTAGCATGGCGTAATAGAGAGGCTACAGCTTCTCAACTTTTTTGGGACCTGTATGCAGCCACAGGAACCCGCGTAACAAGGGTGACTATTTCCAAAAGAGTGCATGAGAGAGGGCTGTTTGCCAGAAGACCGGCTGTTTGCGTCCCGCTCACGTATACGAACAGGAGATTCCGATTAGCATGGTGCAGGCAGAATAGTGATTAAAGCACGGAGCAATGGGCGACCGATCTGTTCACCGACGAGTCCCGTTTTAGCCTAAACACCGATTCTCGCCGTACTTTCATATGAAGAGAGCCAAGGACCCGCTACCTACTCTCCAGTGTCCGCGAAATCCACAATTATGGCGGTGGCGGTGTAATGGTCTGGGCAGGCATCATGTTAGATGGCCGCACACCTCTCCACGTCTTTGACAGAGGCTCTGTGACTAGTGTGAGGTATAAGATTAGGACCTTGGAGCCCTATGTTCGCCTTTTCCGGGTGCAGTGGCCCCGAGTTCATCTTACAGGACGATAACGTGAGGCCACATAGAGCTCTTCTGGCCCACGAATTTCTCGAGAGTGAGGATATTCGCCGGATGGATTGGCCACCCAGGCCTCCAAACATCAACCCTATAGAGCATGCCTGGGACGCTCTGGGGAGGGCAATTGCGACTCGCAACCCCCCTTCGAGAACCATCCAGGAACTGAAAACTGCATTGCTGAATGAGTGGGACCATTTGCCACAGGCACTGATAAACTGCCTTATTTCCGATATGACATCACGCTACGAGGCCTGTATGGCTGTAAAAGGGAACCATACCCCTTATTAACCCATTTCTTTTGTGTCTTCTGCAACCGCTGTTTCAGACCTTCAGACTCCCATGAGTGTTACACACGAACATGTCTGTCTATTATAACTGTTGAATGTTTATTTTATTTGTATTACATCAACCTATGTTCACACAAAATTTTATTAAAATCTGTCCAGTAGTTATGAAGATAGCATCAAATATGAAAATTCTCTTAATTTACTTCAGTAGTGTATAAACATCCATGCATTATCCGGGATTCAAACCCTAACCTTCCGTACGGCAGTAGGCTCTCCTAACCACTGTATCGTCTGGGCGGATAATATGCCTGCCACTATCTGATACATTAAGAAATGACTTTTACTGAAGACATTTGTTAATCTCTGATTTACACAATCTGCCAGAAGTTTCTGGTATCTTATACATATCTTATTCATATAGAACAAGTCATTTATAAACTAACTGACCTGTTTTCCGAATAAAATGAAGATTATTTAATCTGTTGAGTTTTAGTTCTTATTAGGTAATAAACGGTAACTTTCGAAATAATTTTTTTAAATACATGAAATTATTAGTAGTTTTATACTCTTCAGATACTAATTGAAATATAACACACTTTTAAGGAGGCAAGGATTTGTTTTACTTTGTAAAGCATATAACTTATCTTTTTGCGAGATTGATAGTGGTAGGATTTTTAACTAGTATATATCTAATCATTTTCTGTCTAAACTTTCGAGAAAATAAAATACAGTAACGGTTAACTTGAAGAACTTTGGTACAGGCGTGGATTATTTATGCCACCAAAATATTTTCAAGAGGGTTCTCCATTTATTAGTGAAAGAGTCATTTTAGCTTAAATTTTTGCCGCACCTCTCATAACATCACAATGGAAAAACTTCTTCAGGTCGTCCAACCTCTAATGCAGATTAAAAAGGAATAAGAAAATACAAAAGAAACAAAAATAACCTCTTCAGGGAATTAGAAACGATTTAAATTGTTTGTGCAGGCGCTATTATTTTGAGTAGGTCTCCTTAAAGGTTTGCTTCTTAATTACATTTCCTTTTTCGGATTCTTAGCAAACTGCAGAGAGAATTTATGCGAAGGTGGTGGTATATTTTTACCTGTCGCATTAAAGTTTAAAAGAACTTTCGGACAATATATGCCAGAATGTCTTTTTGTAGCCTAGCCTGTTAGATTTGTCTTTTGTTCTTACTTACTTTTCAAATTTTATTTCATCATTTTTGATCGCCATTACCTTCCTATTTACTGTTTATTCTCTTATGCGACTGAGAAAACGGAAGTTTTCAAAGTAATTTCCGGTAAAAATATTACATATTATATAGAGAAATTTTTGTTTAATTAAAAGACTTCTATATAACATCGTTACCACAAATTTCTCATACTGAAATTAAAAGACTTATTTGAAATTCATTTATAACAATCGTAATGAAAAATACTTATATTGTTTTATTTTTGAGGTTTTGATTTTTAGGCAGAACATAAAATAAATGCATACATTGCTTAAAAGCACTAATCTATATACTCTGTTTAAAACATGAATACAATCCACAATTCAAGTAGTTTAGAAAGGATTTTCGACCTCTAATTATAAAATATAATAATAATTTGACTTCCGAATAAATTTACACTTACATAGTAATGGTTTTCAGATTTTAAAAAATAATTGATTGATCTATAATTATCTAAATCCCAGCCATCAAATTACACGTCTAAAAGAACATATAATCACGTACGCCTTGCACAAAAAATAAATACATAAATAAATAAAAACCCGAAAGCTTTCAGAATTTAAATTACGCCCAAAGGACTTTTTCAAACATTTTGTGTATTGAATTTATTTATTAAATATCAGGCTCTTCGCACTTAAACCACATAAATTTAATTCAACAAAAATATCGCAGAATTAAAAACAGCATATTTTTAGAATTTCCGATAGACAGTCTTGCGCGCTAGAGATACAAATGTTTTTTCTTCCGTACAGGTTTGCATTGCTCGCTTTGAAATCGTTGAGTTTATTAATAAAAATTCATTAAAGTTTTACAAAAAAAGAAATAGATAGTAAAAAAAAAACTAAAAATTAAAAATTTGGGCCCATACTCGGGTGGTTTACTATGTTATTCAAAACTGGTTGGTTCTAGGTGCAGCCGTTTTTCTACAGTACGGGAAACATAGATACATTCATGCAGATTCTTCATTATTCATTTTCTTTAAATATAATACAGGGCGATAATATTCGGTGGCAACAAGTTAAAAATTGATTCGCAGTTTATAGTAAAAGACTCAAAATGCCATTTTAAGAGTAATAGTCCTACTCAGCTACTGTCCCTTTGGTCTAAAACAAAGGACAGTTCTGTAACTCTCGTTCTGCTGTAACGATTAACGAAATTAAACTCGCGTTTTTCAGTTTTCGAAAGCGCAACTTAGGCTATGAATTAGATTTATATATAGCATTGTTCTAGCATAGGTACTCTGACATAAAATCCGACTGTTTTTAAATGACATATAATTTGTTTTTTCATATTTTGATTCTATAACTCAAATTATGCCACATTGTCAAGGTCTTTTAAAATTTTTATTTTTTGTAATTTTTATAAATTTTTCGAAAGCATTTTTGAACTAATAAAATTTTGCTATCATCTTAAAGTAGATGTATCTCTAGGCATGCCTGCAAAGAATTAAGAGTTTTTTATTAAAAATTTCCGACCATATAGGTGATTTCATAGATTGTCTCGTTTTGAAATTTAGCATCTTTGTTATAAGCAATAATAATACTAAACGTACTTTACGCACTTTGTTACAAATGTTGGAAAAGAATAACGGAGCACCATTTTTTACGCCTATGCTTAATGAAAAAGGGGACAGGAAAACAGGAGGCTATAAATTAAGAATTTTGCCAAATTATTCTTGGCGTAAATTGTAAAAAGTGCGCCAACATAAATTTTAATTTTCTCGGTAGGTTTCACACCAAATTTTACAAAATTTAATATTTCGGCATAATTTGATGATTTTGTGTCAGAATATCTATGTTATAACAATGCTATATATAAATTTAATATACATCCTAAGTTGCTCTTTCAAGACAGGAAAAACACAACTTAAATTTCGTCAAACGGCCCACTAGAACGGAAGATATAAAATTGCGCCCCCTTTTTTTGTTAAAACTTCTTTCACGAATGATTATACTACACAATTATGAAATCTTTTCAATAAAATAAGAAAATCATACTTTTAGAGATATAATTCGTTTTACCGCAAGATAGTTTGTCAAAATATCCGTTTTGATTTATCCTAAACACATAAAATGAACCATCTTCCACTTGAGATTAAGGTATATCTTTAGCAGATGCATTTTAAGCAATCATCCTTGGTAACAAAGACGATTCCCTTAACTACTTTTCAAAATAACATTCACTACCTAAGAATGTTAAATATTCCTGATGGATTTTAGAAAGTTTAATAAGCTTGGGATCAAATTTCAGAGAACTGTTTATTCACAAAACATACTTTAACCATAATGTAATCCGCTTTTAGAAAAACAAATATGATTTAAGAGCAGAGAAAGTGTGCGTGAATAAGAAAATCTCGTTAAATAGAGTTTAAAATACGTAATAAACAAATCAGATGTAACATTTTAAACGGAATCTGAAAATATACGTATGAAAAAAACTGATATATCTTTAGAAAAGTAAAGTGGAAAGGGGGAAAGCACAATGCCTTAAATGTTTGTGATGTATTGGGAAAGAAATTTGCCTAAAAGTTTCATTTTGCCCTCCTTTTCTTGAATTTTTTATCTACTTTAAATGTCAATTGTAACAACATATTTCTTTAGAAAATAAACAATTCAAATTTCTTTAGAAATTTGAATTGTTATCAGCACTAGAAATTTGAATTAAGGGCTGATACATTTTTAGAAAAAGATACTGCTGTACTCTAAGACCGTTATTGTCAAAATAAATACTGCTTTAAGTGTTTCTCAAGAAAGAAGAAACTGCCCTTCTAAAAATGCCCCATAGAAGCAAGTAAAATTTTTAATGGGTACCCATAAAATTCTATGGGTTTCTGTTGACTTTTACTGATTTCTGATGGTCTCTATGGGTTTTTCCTACTAGTTTTAAAATGCCCCATAGAAATCAGTAAAACTTTCTACTGGTACCCATAGAATTCTGTTGGTCTCTACTGACTTTTACTGATCTCTGTGGGTTTTTCTTACTGGTTTCAAACTGCCCCATAGAAACCAGTAAAACCTTCTACCGGTACCCGTCGAATTCTGTTGGTCTCTACTGACGTTTACTGGTTTCTATTGATATCTTTGGGTTTTTCTTACTGGTATCATCTGACACCCATACAGCCAACATCAATGCCAGAACTTTCTACTGGTCTGTATTGGTTTATATTGATTTTTACTGGTTTTCGTACTGGTATCAATATAATAAAAATAGATGGCAAATAAATCTTCTGTTGGTTTATGTGGGTTTATTCTAATTTTCTGACTGACGTCAATAGACTTCTTTCTAAACAATGAAATTAATACTGGTGTCAGTAAACGAAAATTCATTGGTATTTTTGTCTACTGATTATTTAAAATTATTTATTTATTTACTTTTATTTCGTTTATTTGGATACTGTTGAAAATAAAGGTTATTTCTGTTTTGTAACCAACAGAAAACTTTGAAATTAAAAAAAAAAACATACAGTAAACCCTCTTGTCTCCAATTCTTCTCTAAGACGATCAAGTATTTCTAAGAATGAAAATATGATCTCTTTAAGACCATCAGAGTAACCTGAAAACGCAGGTCGTTGTTTTAGAGAGGGTTTTTACTACATATGCTCATTTATTTAATTTCTTGATAGCTTTTGTCGGAAACATTAACAGTAAACATTTACACTACACACAGCGATGTCTCTCTAAGGCGACCAGACACTCATAAAATGGATCTTTGCAAGTGGTCGCCTTAGAGAGGTGATGCTCAATACAATAAGTATTTATGTTCTCAGAAATACGTTTATCTTTAAGAGGTGGTCGTCTTAGGTTGACTTTACGAAATGAATCTCTCTGAGACGACCAGCCACACTTCCGGAATTGTCTTTGCGGGTAGTCGTCTTACAGAAGGAATGTTTCAATACCAAAATATACTTAAGTTTTCAGAAATACTGGTCTCGTTTAGAGGCGCTCATCTTAGGGAGGTGATTTTGCTACGAGTTGGTTCTCTGAATACACACTTATATACGCATATATCAACATTTCTGATATTACAAATAAACACCGATATCAACCATCCTCTCTTTAACACGACCGCGTTCAAACTATTTTTCTCCGTGTTAACGCTGATGCGAGGAAAAAAATTCGCCCTCTCCCCCCGCTCTCAGAAGAAGCAATATGGTGCCGTTCTTGTTAATGTTGTTATGGGATGTTTAAGTCATCGCCTTGGTGGATAGTAGGCTGTAGTAATGCAATAAATAATTTACAATATTACAGTTTTTACTATGTTTTACAGTTTAGATGTTTATAAGGAAAAATAACTGTGACTATGAAATAATATGAAAGGAAATAACAGTAAAGCCATGCACGTGTAATCATGTCTAATGCAATCAGCGAACTTTTTTTGATAGTTAAATAGTTCTGAAATGGATTTTCTGTGCGTGAAATTGATTTTCTATGTTTACTTTTATCCTAAAAGCAATGTGCTTAAAGACTGAAAAGTGATAATTGCAGACTTGATAATTTGGCTCAGTGTGTTTACATGAGATGCACATTGCATTCTGCTAGAATTGTATTTTTGAAAGTTTGTTTTCTTACTATAATTTAGAAATACTTCTTAAAGCTTGTTCATGTAGATCTTTATCATTTGAATATTTGGTACTAATAAATTTGAGCATACCTTAAAAAAGATATTGCATGATTCAGTTTTCAATTTTTTGACTAATGGGGTGTGGTTGAACAGAAGGATTATTTTTTATGTTTTAAAAAATGTACTCAATATATTTCGCAAACAAAAGAGGTAAGTTTTTTTAAATGAAGTAAACATCGAAATATTTAATGTGTGTATTACTTATTGAATGGGGCTGGCAAGACATACAAGCCAAGGAATCGTTTTTGTATTACTAAAATTGTGTGAAAATTTAGATGATTATAGTAGCTTTCATTGCTCTTTTTTTTTCTTTTTCGTCTATATTTGTGTAAAGTATGAAATTAGAACCACATTGTTACATTAAATATTTTGTGCTATTTTGTTAAAACACATATTATCAAACATTTGTATGCATATTTTAATTTTCATCATTATTAATTTCATGAAGAAAATTTCAAATTTTTTTTCATAACTTGCTTTTGAAATAGAGTTGTGAATAATTAATAGAGTTTATGTAATATTAAATGTGCTAGCCTTGGGAATATAAAATATGAATTATTTATTGGAAAAAAATTGCATTAAGTGAAACCTCATATAGTGGTTATTTTCTTAGATAACCACCTCTGACAGTGACACATTTGTCAGGAAAATAATTAAATTACAGTACTTAAAATCACTGATAGTTTTGTTAGGCTACAAGAAATTGGCATTATCTGGAATTGTGGAGTTAATTGTTTTAGGAAAGTTTCACTGTATAACCAGTTGATTTAGGTATAGTAATTTTTACGTGGATATGAATTTTGCATAAGTAATTGAAAGGTTTTACAAGACAGTTAAAACCAAAGCTTTTCAAATCAGAAGTCTTGCACAGGCATTGTTTTAGTATTACTTTCAAATATAGTTAGAGTAATATTTAAGCATTATTTTCTTTCGTTAGTTAAACTGTGGAAATGCTCATTACAATTTTCTGCATTAAATTTATCTGGTGGTATAGATATTAACGTAAAAACTGTTTGTAAACATGTAGTAACTAACTATATGTGCTATATCTGCTTAATTGCGATGACAGTAATTTAACTGTGTGTATAAGGCTGTGTAAAAGCTTTATTTATGTTGCTAAATACTGCACTATATGAATTTCATTTGACAGTCTAAATACAGGAAATGCTCAGCACGAAATGGTATTTTTATAGTATATAATCTACGGTCAATAGCAATAGCTATCTTTTCAGTACTTTAAATTTTACTTTAATTTTACTTTTTAGAAATTTTACAGTTCAAAATAATATTTCTACACAGTTTTTAAAGCATTTTTTCTGGAATAGAAATGTAAATAACTTGTACCTAAAACACAGACTAAATTTTATTCCAATAATACGTCGCTTTACTTAAATTTACGTTCCTTAAAGATGATATACGAAACACCTTTTGTATAATAAATTATATATATACAATATGAAAGTTAATTATTAAGAATTTTTACGCCGAGAGCTACATGTATAAATACCTATTATGTTATATTATTATGTCATTTATATAAAGTCTGTGGAAGATTGTACAATACTAAAAGTGAGATATAGAATAAGATATTATACACTATGAGATAATACATTAGTTCTCAAACTGTGGGTTGAGAATCAGTATTTGTTGAGTCTTGTAAATGTTTTAAAGTATGTTTTGTTATAACATAATTTATTGCATTTTTGGTATTATTAAGTTTATTATATTCTTATTTTGAGGTTTCATTTATATTCTGACAGATACAGGTAACATTTAAAGTACTATAAAAAGATAATAGACACAGTATTTGTATATTATTATTTCTTCGCTACATTATATTCTAGGATTCAAATTCCATGCAAAACATCTATGCGTATGTGTGTCATAATAAGCTGCACGGTGTTGCTCTCAGTGGTAAGCGAGTTTTAAGGAGATAGCCAGTATGCTAAATTTGAACTCTTTTATTAAATTTTTAATAATCAAGTCCCTTATTCTTTTTGCTTGCTTGTTTATTTAATATTCTTCGTTACAATAGTGTTTCTCTTCCTGAAAATTAGGGTTTTGTCTAGTTTTGTTTAAATTTGGTTTAGTGCATTGTGGGTAACTTAAAATTTAAGCAGATGCTAGAAAGTACCATCCTTTGGCAATACATTTCTCGTTAGGTGTCAAATTGTTAAACATGATGTGATTAACATGAAGTGATGTGATAACATGTGTTAAACATGAAGCTGATGTGATTAAATTCCATTGTTTAATTTCTCAATTAAAGAAATGAAATACAATGTAATACATATATATGCAATGAGATACAGTATTGTGGGTATATATTTATAATCAAATCAATAATGTATATATAATCAAAGTCATGATTCGCAATCATCAAATGATATGTATATATATATACACATTCAATATAAAAGTAATTAAAAGTAAATTAATAAGCCCAAGATTTGCGCTAAAGCTGCAATAATTCACAATAAATTATAATAAGAAAACTTTACTGTCTCCAAGGAAGACGATTCAATTTAAAATTATTATCGAAAAGGAATTTGTCAGAATTTTAAAAAGAATTTAAAAATAGAATTTTCTAGTCTTCCTTTGCTTTAAAAATAGTTCAGGAAAAACTAATCGCAAAAATGTCAAAATTGAAAGTAAAAACTTATTTAAGTATTGAAAAGCCAGTTATTGTTATTAATAGCAGATTAATGGATTTATCAAGGCTATAAACCAATCTACTATCAATTAACAACAATTTGCTTATTACAATTTATTGCAAATTATTGGTTTATATATATGCACATACATCATTCCGTGGTTATGAATCATGATTTTGATTATTATCTTTCTATTATTTTCAAAATTATATAAATGAAGTTTAAAATTTTGTAAAGAGAATTTATATAAATATAATACGTTTATAGGTTTTGACGTGCATAGAGAAGGATAGGAGCTTGTAGGCTTCGAGATATTTATAAGATTTTATCAAGTTTCTTCGCACTGAATTTTATTTAAAATTAGTCTGTGTGCTTCCCCCCCATTTAGGTCTGTGCATTTCATCACTGCTAATTGTGTACTTCTGCTGTTTATGCTTATAATTATCAGTTTTTGTTGAAATTTTGATCTACAGTTCTATTTTTATGCATTCGTTTTTATAGGGATTTTGCATATGGATTCCCGTTTTATGTATGGGTACTCCAATATGGTATAATTGTATTGGTTTTGTTTATGGAATTTTGTCTACTGAATCGTGCAGTGATTTTCCCAGTGGGTACCTGTATTAGTCTGTAGATTTTTGTGTACTGACTTTTACGAAGATTTGGCCTATGGGTATCCGCATGAGTCTGAGTTCTGATCTGCTGGCTTTTATGAGGAATAGACCTACGGAATATCCAATTTTTAATGGAGATTTGGCCTATGGATATGCATAAAATTCTGGTTTCTGGCTATGCGTTTTTACAGGGATTTTGTTTATAGTACCCATATGTTCTACAGGTTTCTTTTTATGGGATTTATAAGGAATTGGTCTACTGGTACCCGTACAGTTATATATGTTTCTACGAAGATTTGGCCTACGGGTACTCTTACAGCTGTACGGGTTCCTTTCTATGGGTTTTTACGGGAATTTGGCCTACGGGTTTCAGTCTATGGGTTTTTATGGGTTTCTATGGGGCATTTTTAGCAGGGTGAGCACATAATTAAATGCTTTTAAAAAACAAATGTATGCGTAATATAATTTTTTCATAGGATTGTAATCAGCCATCGCAAATGATAATGAAACCTTTGAGTTATATATGTGCTATTCTAAATTTAATATGTATCTAATTGTCATAAAAAATGACATCATATAGACCGAATGATGTAAAAAAGCGAGTTACGTCACAATGATTCTCAAAGAAAGGGCTCATTCACTACACCCGAGAGGAAAGGCTGTAAGTCGACGTCGGGGGAATGAAAATCCTGGATGTAGGAAGAAAAAAAAAGGGCTCGATAAGGAAACGATTGGTAAAAGAAAGGATAAGTACGCAAGAAATTCAAGGAGCTTTTGAAAACGCAAGATAAACAAAGAAGACGAACTGAAAAAAAATGAAAGTGAGTGATAAAGTTCAACTTGTATAAAATTACTGAATAATAGCATTATAATTAAAGCCACAGACGACAGCAGATCTTTCATTTTACTTGCTTGCTGCGAAAATAGTAACAACTATGCTTGGAAAAGAAGCAAAAAAAGGAAATTTTGAAGCTTCCAGTAATTGATGACACGATTTGTAGAAGAATTAATGAAATAACTTGGAATATTGAAAAACCAAACATGCTCTTTACATAAGTAAACGAATTAACTGATGTAAGCGGAAAGAAGCATCTCTTAGGCTTTGTAAGATTTATATATAAACTGGAGACAACAAATCAATTTTTACACTGCAAAGAAGTTTTGGAGCATATAGCTGGTGAGGCCTTATTTGAAGCGATAGCGTCGCTTTGAAAAAATTAAAATTATCATAGGATCAATGCATCGGTATTTGTACCGACAGAATATTATTTATGATGGAATCAGTCGAAAGATTTTTGACTTCAGTGAAAACACTCAATCCAAATATAATATTTTACCACTATTTCTTGAACCTAGTAGCGCTTTTGATAAAGACAGTGCCTACATCATGGGCTTTAATTAAGAAAGTAAAACCCCTAGAGAGAAAAACGTGAAACACCTGAAAAATGATAATTGCTGCAATAGTTTGCCTAGTGTCTTTGATATTTTTTATTACATTAATGCTATCAATCTAAGTACGAAAGGAAACAATGAAACCATTCCTAGTACATAGACTGACAAATTATGAACAATGAAAATGAAACTTTTGGTATGGAAGAGACACGTAAGAGAAAGAACACAGAAATGTTCCCTTCTGGGCCGGATGCAAATGAGGTAAACACTTATTTAATAATCTAACATTTAACAATAATATTAGAAAATTGTTTAATATATTTTTGATTGTTAAATATTGAACAATTCGACTGTATAAACGTGTGTTTGCTTCTTCCGACATCTCTAATTTTACTCTGTTGAAGGAAAGTAACTGACAATGCTTTCTTCAGATCGTAGATTAAAACTGATATTCATTGAAAACATTTCTGGAAAATTATGAATCTTTGTTAATGATAAACACCTCGGTCTAACACACACGCATACAAAAAGAAAGAAGAAAGAGCCACTACAAATATTATTATAATTTTCCATGTCATATTTTTGTGAGGTAGGATTTCAAATATAGTTAACATTAACACAAAGAAATGCGACAGCCTGACAAGTTTAGTACAGGAGATGCAAATTGCTTTATCTTTTATCCGTGACAGCATTCATGAAAACTTCAAACGTTATCAAGCTCATCCATCACGTTAAATTGAAGGGTTTATTTAACTGTTGTAATTTTAAATGATTTTTTAAAGAATTGTGTTTGCATTAACCGTTTTATTTCTTTGAAAAAGTAACCCCCCGAAGTGCAGATGGCGAACCACAACTATGCGCCTTCGATACAATTCCGTTTTTTTATTTTCCTCATTTTTAATACCACTTTTAATAATGAAGTTATTTTTGAAAATGACTTCATTTTTACATTGCGACCTTGGTTTCAAATATGTTATATATCCATGCTTTAAAGCTTATTTTGTATTCTAAGTGTTCCGCCCAATAAAAAAGTTAGAGTTTAGTATGTTCTCCAACCTCGAAAGGACTGATAGACCGATGAACCACAAAAAAAAATTGGCTGCGTACGTGTGTATGTATGTATGTATGTACACAAGGTGATTTGCTACCACATGTACTTCTAGGAAGAGTAGATTATCCAAAGAGGAATCGAGATTAGATAGCAATGCAGGATCAGAAACACCATCGTCGTATACAAGTGTGCAGTGTGCAGAAAACACGAAAAATGAAAGGGCAAAGCAGTATTTTATTATTTAGCTCTTTCACAGCGAAGTCGCTTGCAACACCCTTGCATTTGGACATCAGCATATCGTCCGAATGCCTATGTCCATTTTCTACCTGGTTTCGGGAGTTGTTAAATGACGTATCACTCCTACTTTTGAAGTGACTAAAGTAGCTCTCTTGTTTGAATGCACCTTCTCTCTCCTTTGTTTAGCTTTTGATGCTCACAATTGCAGTCCTGTCCTAAGGGAAATTGCATACAGTGAGTGAAACCGCATAAAATCTCCAAGAGAGAAGTAATCATGTCATTTAAGCAGGTTATTGTTAACGTTGTAGTAGTGTACTAGGCGGAGAGAAGGAAATCCATTCTAACATAGTTTCGCATACATGGGCGTTTCAAATGTTTGAGGGGAACAGATTTTGACCTCTCTCGATGCGAAGAGTTGAAATGTAATATTAGTGATATTAGGGTAGATCACAGAAGTTGTTCGAAATTTTGGTCATCAACTGCAAGATAAGCTTACCCTCAGCGCCGCATGGAATTGCGGGTATTTTGAAGTATTCCGGATATACTCGAACGGCCGCCACAGCTACATAGGTGTGTGCAACAAACTCTTACTCATCGCCCATGAGTGTGTCACACAGTAGACATTTCCTGTGAACATGCCCCTCCCCCAAAAGAATTCAGGAAAGATGGGTACAGTGATTGTGCAGGCCATTAAACGAGACTATCACACGCAATTCACTGTCCAAATATCGCATTTAATTTCTCCCGAATGTCACGGTTAAAAATGCTAGTATGTCATTATATTGGAGCCAATTATTATAGTGCAGCTACAGCTGGATATGTTGGTCATTCAGCAGTTAGGGCAAGATGTCTTCCAAGCAATTTTTATCATCGTCCGTTCAAATAAACAAGCAAGAGATATCAGGCTATGAAGTTATAAGGTATTTCTCCCGCCTTCTTCGCATGCCTTCGTGTGTAGTGGTCTGCATGCTCGACGCGTAACCGAGAGGTCCGTGGTTCGATTCCCGACGAAGGCGTTGCTCATTTTTCATGTCTCCTGCTTTCAATAAATACCTAATGTCTCTACACTGGCGCCCGAACTAAAAAAGGTGGTGGATGATGATTCTCAACCACCAAGATTTGGTGATTGGGTCCCCAAAACCCCAGTCGCCCTTTAAAATGTGGTGTAGTGGTCTGCATGCTCGACGCGTAACCGAGAGGCCCGTGGTTCGATTCCCGGCGAAGGCGTTGCTCATTTTTCATGCCTCCTGATTCCGAAATATCCTAATGTCTGTACGCTGTCGCCCGAACTAAAAAGGTGGTGGATGATGATTCTCCACCACCGCGATTTGGCGATTGGGTCCCCCAAACCCCAGTCGCCCTTTAAAAGGGGGAGTATATAAGGTATTTCTTCCTCCTTCTTCGCATGCCTTCGTGGTTTAGTGGTCTGCATGCTCGACGCGTAACCGAGAGGTCCGTGGTTCGATTCCCGGCGAAGGCGTTGCTTATTTTTCACCTCTCTTGCTTCGTAATAACCTAATGTCTCTACAAAGTGGTCTTCCACATTGCCGGACCAAACATTGACAGCTATTGTGCTACATATGGTCGTGGGGCATAGGCTCTTCCGTTCACACTTCCGGCGGTTCTCATCTTTCATGCCTCCTGCTTCGTAATAACCTAATGTCTCTACAAATTGAATATGTAATTTGGAGAATTTTATCTAAAGAAAGATATCTGCGGTGAGAACTGAATAAAGATGTGCAAGCTAAAAAGCTAAATCTTCCTTTGTCGTCATTTTGAAGCCTTCTACTCAGTTACAGCAATGTCCGCACTCTAATGCCAAGCTTTGTCATTCATTTACCTAGCCTCCAAAATATTACATATATATATATATATATATGTAATTATTTTTCCCTTCATAAGTTCTGTTTGTTGATAAGTTCGATACGTTCTGTTCTGTCTGTTTTGATAAGTTGAACTCGGGAGATCATCGTTTACTTTTAAAATATTTTACATGTGTTTCATTCAATGACTTCCATTTGTCCAATGTTTACTTGTACTACCTTAGAGTGCGACTTTTTTCGAGATTCTAAATGATTAGGACCTTCACTAGAAATTTACCATAAACGAAGCATCTAAATTGTCTCATCTCCTTAAAAATATCTTTTCACGATTTACGAACCTGCAGCTTATGCGCATTTCGACTTAGTTCTTAAACTTTGTCCTCATAGTCCTTGCAAAAAACATTTCTTCTGTCTTTTGAATATGTAACATATATAGGTACATATATATATATATATATATATATAATTTAGAAGAGAGGCCTGAGATATTGCAATCATGACATTCTTCTCTAGTTTCGTTACCTGACATTTTTTAAGCCAACAAAGCTAAATTGCCGCAATAAGTTTGCCTGTTCTTGAAGAACTACTTCAGTACCATATACACCTTCGAAATGTATTCGAAGACAGACGAAGCAGCGGGCGTTAGAAAGTCAGCAGGAGAGAGGCGCTATAAAGAATGCGACGCGTTCTAAATGGAAGATTATTTCAGAATGGTTTAGTTTCAATTCAGATTTGTTTCCATTTGCTAATTTTAAGCTTAGTTTCATATTAATATTGACTGAAGCCTTTTCTAAGCATCTGCATCACAAACGTTATGCAAGAATCATATGCAATGGGTTAATTTTGAAATAACGCAATTGACAGTAATTTATTATTAGTAGTTACAAATTTTAGAATGCAAAGGTAAATAACCAAATTAAAATAGGTAATTCCCACGACAAGTTAAAGTTAGAATCTGATTTACTTAATATATATATATATATAAATGACGCTAGAGGGAAAGATTCCTCTCAAGGCCACCTATAAATGCTTTGATAACTACCATAATCTGAAATAATCGCTAGAAATTAGACTTAACAAACTTTTCTTCTTGATTTAAGAGATTTTTGCCTAATCTTTGCACTTTTGCTTTATCACGTTCTAAAATCCAAATTAAAATATCAGTAAATATTTATAAATCTCACTTTGCTTACATAAAAAACGAAATTTCATTTTGCTTGTTTTTTTAACACAGAAATGAAAATTAAAGGAAGATTTCTAGAATATTAACATGAAATATTAAAATATTCATGGTTCTGAGTTTTACTCTGACTTATGTAAAAAGCGTAAAAGATAAGACGCGTCTTCTAAAATATATTTTTTTAGTCTGTTGAAAAGGTGCAAGAATTTTAGAGATTATAAAAACTGAAGTGAATAGTATTAAAATGTGCATAAAAAGTATCATCAATGAATTAAAAAAACATGAGGATTATGATAATTGCTTAAAATATTTTGTTTTTTTACTGTTACGAAACAGAGTAAAATTTTTATTCCTTAAGACTTTATCTGTCATCCCCACTTACGTGCATCCCTATCCCTAAGTCAACTTCCTAAATGTCACTGAAATGCTTTAGGGACAAAAACTAATTTATGTACTCAAGCGCTTATTAATCAGCTTACCTACATTATTAACACGCTAATCCGAAATGCAAACTGTTTTCTTTGCACGCTCCCTAATACTCCAACCAAGGTCTTAAAACTTCCTGCTCTTCAATTTGATAATAAAGTCATTTTTTTAAACCAACTTTTGCATCAAACTCGACAAAGCCGAAGTAGAATGCAACGCCGTGAGATCCGTTCGCGAATCACGTCTCTCGCATCAAGCCTGATCACACAGGGTAATTACAATCATCAGGTTGCTCCCGACCACCTAAATGAAGTTTCAGGAATTTCCATGCATTCCTATTTACTTGGCCTAACTGCTGGAACCGTTGGACCGTGCTCTGTGCCGCGGATGTCATTATAAAGCTTAATCAAGGTTTTCCAGATTTGGACTTCCAGATTTTGCCCTGGCGTAGATCTTTGAGGGAGTGGTGGTGGGGGCATGTGCCTCTGTAATTAGAGTTTCGGGCGGCCGCTTCGGGGGTCGGAGGTTTCGGTCAGAGAACGCCTTGTCACCGGAGTGTGATAACAGCTTTCTGATTGAGGGTGGGTTGGGGTGTTTTAGAGGAGCAGCGATTGACTACGTGTTTGTTTTAACAGGTATGTAATTTCTTTGCTTTTAAACCCTGGATATACGGGATTTTTGAGTTATTGATTGTGGATTTCTTCACTTTTCTTCGTGTGATCGATTCAATATTCGGATATTTTGGGAAATCTATATGCAATTATCAGCATAACTTAACATAGGGAATGTGAATTGTTTAGGACAGATATCACGAAATCTCTCCTGCTAGTCTATACAAAAGTTTCCCTTTGACTTTAGGGACAGAATAAATTAGGAGACATTAATTAGAAAACACTCTAACGTAATAAGTATAAACTGTGCTTATCCCTCAAAATTTGGTGTTGGGGAACTGCTAAAACTTCTTTTCCCGGTCACCTGGCATAGCAAAACCTATGGGTATATAAAAGTTAAATTCAGTGTTGCTAGACAGACTTTTCTGAAACCAAAGACTAGAAATTTGACTTTTCTTTAGTATATTTAATTAGTTATTTTATCAAAGGGGTGACAACTATCTGTTAAAGATGGAGACTCCCTAAATTAAAACCATATTCACAAAGTACATGGTAAAAGATTTAAAATCCAGTGGAAAAAGCTCGTTTACAAATTTCCCAGTTTTAAAAGAACTACAATTTTCAATAACAATCTTATCCACAATTGAGCTTTTAGTGTGGCTGTAAAGATTTGGCTTATTCCTTGGATTTTTCCTTACTAAAATTATCTGCATTAAAATATTAGAAAAAACTACTCCAGCAATCATTTCTGGAAGAATATTTTAATACATATTTTCTTTTCGAAAATAAAGGCATTTAAAAATGTTTAGTTCAAATTACTTAGTTTTATAACAGTAATGGCTAAAATAATCAAAATTCACGACACCCATTTTCTTTAAACTGAGACGTTTGGCTGTAAAAAATCAGCTTTGAACGTAATTTTTCGAAACCTTTATCTGTCTAATGCTCTTAATTAGTAGTGCTGTTAATGACACGATATTGTGTCTTATATTCTGAATTAAAATAAAAGTAAGAGACAGAATACACATATTTCTCCTTAATTTTAGCAATTATTTTGATGATAATGGTGTAGATGCAAGCAGAACTACTACTTTTCACAAATGCGGCAAGTACTTCAACATATTTTTCAGAAAGATGAAAAACTTTAGCTGAAGGCGTTATACCAAAATAAAATTATTATTGCAAACTTCGGCTGATTATAATTACAACATGAAAGCAGGGCCTGAAGAGAGAGAGAGATTTCATGAAGAAAAGGACATTAAATTTTGATTGCATAAAAATACTGAACCTTTCAGTAGTTCTACACCAAATCCAGGTTCCAGATTCCGCTGGTCTCCGCGACTAACATGATAAATGCATTTCGCTTTTTGGCTGTCGTGATGTGTTTGCCTCAGTGACACACCAAGACTTGTGTAGAATTTGAAGTAGTTCTATACAAAATCCTGTTCAAATTTATATTTACGTAGAATCGCATAATTTAAATTCCATGATTACGGCATAGGTAGTTTTCAAATGCAATTATTTTTGCAATACGTCGATTTTTTTTTCGATATTTCGGTTGTACGACTCCAGTCATGCTTAAATATTAAATTTTGTTAATTTGGTGAGAAATTTAAAAATTTTTCTTAACGCTTTTTTTTCAGTTTGCTCCAAGAACAATTCACTTATCGAAATTCTTAAAAAAAAGATGCATCATTCATTCTTTCAAATAAATTTTACAAAGTGCGTAAAGCACATTTATCGATTATAACAAATTATCGCTTATAATAAATATGACAAATTTCAAAATGCCACAATATATAACTTCACGTATATCTTCAGAAATTTTGAATAAAAAACTTTTTTTGTTTTTTGCGGTAATGCCTAGAAATCTCTGTACTTTAAAGTGATGGTAGAAATTTTTAGGTTATATTTAAAAATTTTTTTCGAGAAATTTATATAAATTACATATTTTAGAAGCAAATCAGAAAACAGCTGTGAATGTTACTTGGATTGAACCTAAATTTCGAACTGAGAAAGAAGGAATGAAGTAAGTTTATTAAAAAAGCGATATTAATAAATATATACCAGATTCAATTATCGCTGAGAAGCTAAAATTTTGAGAACTAATTTTTTAAAAAACACTTGTGCGATTTTTACAAAACTCGATATTTTATCAATAATTTGAGACGTCAAATGGAAGTATAAAAAAAAGTGTCTTCACTTCTCTCGTTTTGTCTTTTGAGATCATGTTCTACCATTTTCCTACTTACCGTTTTTCATAACAACTCATGCGTCGGCTTCTTTTTCTTTCTGTTATTGTTGATCTTTTCCCAATCTCTAATAGTATATGTTTTTCTTGATCCTGCACCGCAGTTCGTTTATTCCAAGCATTTCCCAAACTACTGATTTTCGAAAGTCAGGTAATTTTTCAAAGTTTTGTAAATACTTCAAGAATTCTCCAAAATTCCAAGAATTATTAATTAAATTAAATGATTTAATGATGCACGTGGCAGTGAAGGAGTTAAGGCATGGTCCTTGTTATTTATGAATAATACTAATAAGGAGCGGATAACGATTATTTTAAATTAAAAATATCGGATTAATCGAAAAAATTGTACATTAATTTTAATGCAATTTACCTTTGAGATACGCTCATTCCAATTAATCGAAAAGATTTAGTTTTAGAAGTTGGAGTAATCAAATTTCTGTTACATATTGAATTATTTTTTTTGGGGGGGATATCGCCATT
>KK116978.1:21987-55858 GCA_000611955.2 Stegodyphus mimosarum
TCCCGCATAAACAATTGCACATACGTGTTATGTCATAACCCATGTAATCCAAACCAGCATTAGTCGTTGTATACTGGTAGTTTCGGTTCGAAATTCGAATCCCGCAAGCGATATGGCTGCATGAGAGTTGTCGTGGCTCTCCCCACGTACAAAGTACATACGAGCCAGTTTTCTTAGAAAGCCCTCCACGAAGGCATCACTCCGCTTAGGCAGATACCCCCCGAGGCTTTGCTGTAATCACATAAACCAAACTAACCAATCAGTCCTGTTCTAAAGTGTTTCTGAACAAGGAAAAGCAAAGAAATAGTCATTAACATTAGAAATATTCCGAAACAAATCAAAAAGTCATATTAAATTTTAAAAACATATTTCACTAATTTTTTACGCGTAATCGTTATAAATATCCCCACTTCAGTGTTGCGATATTGGATGGTAAGTAAATGAAAAAGAAGGATAAAAGAAAACTGAGCGATAGCACATTGTGTGTTTGTGTCGCCTCAGCAATAAACTTCGCCAACAATCTCGACGAACAGGAGAAAAGAGCTGAGAAAATTTTTCTCAGCTTATGAACAGAACTTTCGGGGTTGTTCTGCTTAGTACTTTCGTAAGAACATTTCCCACGGAACTCATATTAGCAAAGCACCAGAAAAGAAATAAATAAGTAAAACAGTCTTTTGGTAATCTCCTGTCACAACCATAATAAAGCCAAAGGACTGTGGTAAAAGTACTTTTTTTTTCTTTACGAATTATACACTGAAGTCATTCAGCGTTTTAAGTAAATTTGCGAGGAATATATCTGGAATCTTTAAAGCAGAAAAGAAAGATTTCAGATACGCTCCTTAAGGTAATTAAACAAGTCTATATTTTTAGAATTTGAAATACGAAATATACTGTATACTTACTATTTACTGTATGTTCATATGTTTTATTTCCCTCTCTGCTCCATTCTGTAGCTATAAATTACTTATACGCGGTGTACTACAGTTATATACTATTTTCATGGGTTATGTGAAGCACGAAAGTTTTGCAAACTATAACGATACTTGGGCAAATACACACAAGGGCTTTGATAGCCAGGTGCTCTTGTTAGTAATGAAGACAAGAAACGAAATGAAATATGAAAATCTGAGTGTTTTCTAAACACCATTCAGAAGGAACCATCAATAAATGTTCGATGCTCCAGTATGTCTTATGAGATACATTTAAACCTCATCGAAAGAAGAGATATACTAAGTCAACTTCTTCCTAGCTTCGCTGCCATTCATCGAATTCATCTCAAGCACATTTTAATTCCAATATGCTTTCAGCTGCACAAATTAATGGTGTATACCTATGCTGGTTTTTATTGCATCACAGCATTTATCACACTACATTTCAAGAACACGAGCTTAAATTTCGGCTGAGCTATGGTGTTCTGAAAGTTGGGAGTATTACATAAATTTGAAACTTATAATTGATTAAGTAGGATGTAAACCTATTGGAAGTAAAAGCTGTATTGTATTTTTATATACCTTGCATTATTTTATTGTCATAATGAATAAAGCAAAACTGTTATTTTGCGAAAGAAAATTTATGTTCATTTGTTTGCGAAAATATTTACGTTTATTTGTCAAAGAAAAATTTTACCTTTGTTCTAAAAAAATTATAGAATTTATTGCCTATTACAGAAAATTATCTTCTTATTAGAGCAAATTCAAAAGGAAATTTTATTTTGGAATATTTTATTTCAGTTAGAAGAAAATGGGAATTTTAGTAAAAGGTTGGGGTTTTATCTTAAACAATTATTCGCTTGAAGAAAAAAACGTAGCTCGTTTGATTTCTCGAGAAATATTTGATACATATGGAATGCAGATCCATTTATGAAAGAACACATCGATAAGAGTCTTATGAAAAATGTACATTTACTGCAAAGTAATACGAAGACGTTCAAAAAGAAGAATCTGTCCAAATAAACGACATTTGAAATAAAAATATATTTCCCTATTGACCCAGGGCGCAATGCTACTGATCACTTGTAGCTGAACCGGTACTTTAAGATTTCCTGCAAAATATACATAGGTTCGATATTGCCTTACCGAGACTTTATTTTCGCAAACGTTGGTCGTAGACGTGTACTTCCAGCTATGGAAATGTTCAGATGTTTCGGCTGTTTTTGAAATTAAAAAGTAAGTTTTATAGAAATTACGAAATCTAACTTTTTATAGGTTCCCCTGTGCTTGTAGTTATGTTTAATATGAATTTATACTTACTCTAAAAAATAAAACCTAAAACGTTTTATTCTCATACGACAAAAATTGATTGAGATATTTAGCTTTAAATTTTGAGATAACATTTCCTACAGAATTTAGGGGTCATACACAAATTGAAAACATATATAGCTCAATTTTTCTGCAAATAAAAATGAAGTTAATATGTTATGAATGAAATTAATGTAAAGTAAATAAAAGTCTTCTAAAAAAAGAGACTTCCCAGATTTGTAAAGAGTTCGCGTTCTAGATAACATCGAGAACTTTAAGTAGTTGATCTTATTCATCTAATAGTACTATTTACATAAATTAAAATAAAACAAATTTCTAGTCTATTAATTATTTAATGACTATCAGATAGTGATCCTAGATGTGAATATGATTACGATACTTTTAGTAATTGAAAACTTATAAATTACTGGTATAAAATTATTCCTGCTACATCAAATATAATGAAATTTTAAGTTAAGGAAGGTTACGCATTAGGAAATTACAAAAGAATACTTGTGTATCACACTAAAAGAGAACATACGGCCCCAATCTCGAATTATTCTAATTTAAATTTTAGCTGACACCTCAAGGAAAACTAAAAAAAAAGATAGCTTCTTGACAGTGAAAAATCTAGAAAAATCCCAAACTTTTTAATTAAATATCTTGGGTAATTTTTATGCTGAAGAAGACATCCTTTCGCATTACATTTTCTAGTGCAAAAAATAAAAGCTTACTAAATATAATTACGGATACTTGGTGACCATAAAAAGTTATATTTCGTAATTTTTTCAATAGTGATTTTTTTAATTTAAAAATTTGAATATTTGTGTCATTTCAAACATTTTTGCTTTTTTGAAGTACGTGTCTTACATTGCGAAAATAAAACTCACGTATTGTTTATTTATAGACACGCTATATAAGTCAAAATTCTGCAAAAAAGCAGCAATTGTTTGGTGTAAATTTTGGATAAAACCCGTATGAACTCAAGCGCGATATTTCCAGTAGAAAAACAATGGTTGTCTGTATAATATGTTTCAGTAGCGCATTGCACCTATTTGCACCACTAGCACCAAAATTTTTGCTTGCCCTCAAATTTTTTACCACAGAGAATCAAGAAAAGCCTGTTTTGGATCTGCTTCGAAAATGTTATCTGTTCTAGAAAGGACCTTTTCATATGGAAAAATTAAGAGGAAGCTTTCTAGAATTAATATTTCACCCAAAATAAATTCCATACAACTCAGACCATTCAGCTTTCAGAAGCCAAATCTAAAACAACCAACCAACAGTATTCAGACCGCTGTATAATTGCTTGGCTGCTTTTGGCAAGAATATATCTAGATTAACTTACATACTTCACATTATATTTGAGGTTACTAATGAGTCTACATTATGGCATTTTTCTCTTTGACAAATACTGTAATATGAAACTTAATCTGATTACTGATACTTTGCTCAGCAGAATAAAATCTTGTAGCCAGTAGTCATAAAAACTTTGTAGATAACACCCCTGAAAGTGACCAGTTTCCCGGATAGTGTAAATAAACAGTGTTATTTAATACTGTCAACACCCCTATTCTCTTAAAGCGGCTGTCCAAGAGACCAAAACAACTTGGAACCATGGGCTTTTTTCTTATGCTAATTTCGCTGTACTTGAATTCAAATTCAAATTAAGCAATTCAAATGTTTTTAAAATATCTCTTGATGCTAATTTGTGAATAATTTTGTGTGCGGGGAGAAGTGGAGGGAATTTCATTAGTAACTTGATTTGGCTTAAAAGCAAACAAAAAATATTACTTACGGCTACATGCATAAATCTAAGTTCATTTTCAGGGTTTTCTTTGAAATAATCTGTCCAAAGGTTTATGGTTTGTACTTATTAACACTGTTTTAAAGCTGTGTTCTTAATTAATTTTCTAGAATTAAATATTTTATCCAGTGTTTCAATTATATCTTTAAATACATTAAAAAACAAAAAATTTTACATTATCTAATTTTGCCTAAAGTTACTGTCAGAAAAAAAATCAGTTACAATTATTTAATAATATAATTTTAATTTCGCGCTTTTGATATCGAGATTGTTTTGGTAAAGGAGAGAACAGTCATTTGTCTAGTAATTTTATTATTAGTTTTTATTTCTTCTAAAATATTCAATATAGAATTTAATAAATACAATATCGTAAATATTAAGTGCAAAATCTTATAACTTCTTTTTCGTTTTAAACCATTTCAGTTTATCTCTGGAAGTTTTCATTAAAATATGCCAAACCCGAAATATGTGGTTAATTGAAATAATTCTTAATGGATATTTTGTAAATTTTTCAAACTGATTTTTTTCCATTTTTTTTTATTTATAAACTCTGTGTTCCATAAGTTGCATTTTACTTTTAGAGCAACTGCTAAAAACATTTTCAGCATGCTGTGGGCGTCTGGCGGCAAGTAGCGCTTTTGACTCTGTAAAATGATTAGTACATTTGTGAGGTTGCATAATTCATATTGCATTTTTTTAACTCAAAATATATTTATTAGAGTTACGAGAAGCTCTTTACAAATATATGATTCATGGATAACATAGAACAATTATTGAAGTGAATAATGGTGCTCGTGTCTTAAAGAACCTGCTAACGAGGGTCTCTCTAGTCTAGAGTTCAAGAGCATTCTAAGGTCTTGTTCCGATGGAAAATATCTGCAGACTGAACTAGCCACGCCTCCTTAATTTTTCAGTAGCATTTTACATCTTCTGATTCGTTATATCTGGAGTGATATCAGAGGAAAAACAAGATCATTGGTTCGTCAGCCCTCCTGAAATCGAGAGGCTTTGACGACAGACACAGTGCAGAACGCTGAAATCTCTTGACACTGGTCGTGAAGTTATGTCTTTTGTAGTGTCAACTGGGACAAATTATTTCGTCTGCGATGTCAGAGCCATGTCGTCCAGCACATAATAAAAGGTTTGGAAACAGTGACTTGCAGGCACAGCACAATTTCAAGTGTCATATGTCAACGGAAATATCCATTTTGACCGCTCTCGAATCTATTTGAACGATGTTTTCCGTAGTATCTGCACATACGAGCAGAATAAATTACTTCCCCCGACGTCTCTATGTTTGTACGTACATATCTGTCTCGTATAACTCAAAAACGAGTAACCTTAATACTTGGTCGGTATGCTGGCCTGCGGCAGGCGATAGTGTTCACTACTCTTCCCAGTTACTAAGAGTTCCATTAGGGCATCCTGTGATGCAACCGTATAGAATATTCTCAGATCAGTACCTGACGGGGAGTAGCCTTAGAACGCTGAAATTTTGTATACAGGACTACTATAACATGTAGTTGTGCAGTTCCCTTTTCGGTAGAAATCGAAATCACCAAAGGATATATATATATATATATAATATACTCTTGTCCAAGAGTTACCCGGCTCGGTGAGCTCAGTCTTTTTTTATTATATGTTGTTAAATTGTATATTTTTTGCTTTAAATTGATTGAATTATCTTGTTGTTATGCTCTGGTTAAGGTTTTTATGCCTTTACTGAATCTGCGTGCAATAGTTGTAGAATTATCAACTATTTAAAATTTTTTAAGTGGTACTAAATCTAACGAGACAGTCACTTATTTACATTTGAAACTTTTAGCAACACAGTAAATTAAGTCAGTTTGCCCACCAAATTCAGTGTGTTTTTGCCGAGTGCGTCCAAAAGTGAGCTTTCAATTTTGTGCATCGAAAAATGTCTTCCTACCCTCTGACCGAATTGCTTGTTTTTAGGTAGAAACTCTGTAAAAACTGATTTTTTAACTGTTTGTAACTGCATTTGGTGTTTTATGTTTTTCAGCAAATTACAGGTTTTAAAGAAAATGCTTTGAGTTTATATGTAAGTTTTCTTTGCCGCGAAGTGAGAACTGAATTAATTGAACGAGAAATATATCTCTAATGAAATTCAAGGAAATTAGTTTAAATGAAATACAGGATCAAAATGCGTATAATTTAATAGTCCGTACAAGGAAGTCACGTGGTGTCCACATCAGATATTTTTTTTTTTGCTTCTTTGGTAGTTAGAATCTTATGTATTTGTGTGTTAAGGTATCCAGTATGCCATTTTAAATTTTTTACAATTACTTTCTCGTTAGTAATAAAGCTTCACGTAGGTGACAAACGTCTGATTTACATTTTTACAATCCCTTAACTTTTCACATCGTTTTCTACCTGCTTCGCATTATTTTGAACAGTTTTTTACATACTATTGTATCTGGTTTCCAAGTTAATACTGATCGCTAAGTACTCATTTGCAGAAGTACATATCTGAGTAAGGTATGGTAATTCGCTTAGGAAATTAATATAATGTGTGTCTGACAATTCACAGTTATTAAATTAGTCAGTTTTTAGTTAAAATTTGATTTAATATAGCGTTTGTCAACAGATAATTCTTAATTTCCAATTAAATGAAAATATCTGTCTCAAGTAAGTTTTCTCGTTTTATCATTTTGAATCGCTGTAATTGACTTTCAAAGTATAAGATGAAAAAAATTCAGTTGTATACCATTTGGATTTTTAATGGTTTTTATGAGATTTTATGTAAGTAATAATTTTTATTTTAGCAAGCTTTATTCTAAAATTTTTCTTTTTATTTATTAATTTTTTTACATTCCTTATTAGTAATTTTTTGCTCTGTATATGAATAGGTTCTGATTTATTGTCTTATTTCTGTTGTGTAATACTGTAAACCCCTACCAGTGGGTTCTAAAGATGTCTTCCTCAGCGTAACTATTAAACATCTCACTTTCTGTTATTAGCTTTCTCGAAAACAATGCTGATTCTTCCAGACTAAATGATAGTCTACGAATTTCTGCTAAAATTAAGGATCTGCTTAATATTTGCCAAAATAAAAAAAATTAATGTCCAAAAACATAAGGATATTTCTAAGCTCTTCGTCAAATAGTAGCAGACCAAAAACGTACTCCACCAAAACAGAAAGGTACAATCTAAGAACTGAGAAAGAAACTGTCTCTTCAACATTCAAACACTATAGTTATTTCTGAAGTGAGTGACCATTTGCAGGAACAACAAGAAGAAATTAAAGAATTTATCAAAACAAACTCTCTAGAACAATCCCCAAATTACTACGCCGCTGCTTCTGGCAAGAATATGCCTCCAAAACAGACTCCAAAAAATCAAATCAAAGATTTATGTTCTCTTCCTAAAACAAAAGATTCAGAAAGAACAAGATATCAAAAATGAACCAAGTTAGGCAATTAATGCCTCAAAACTGGGTATTCATATCAATAATATTCGCACCACTAAGTGTAAAGAGTTTTAGTCACTGTCGAAGAGAAAGAAGACTTCGAAAATTTACTACACTCAGTCTTTGAAAACTCACCGTTACAAGCTTCAGTAACTGTTCCAAACGAAAAAGTACTAGGCTAAATTCTCTTCGGCGACATTCTTTGGCAGCTGTTGAAGACATCAATTTGGTTTTTCTGAGAATTACATCAAATAAAAATCTTGTTATCTCTCTTTGTTCTCTAGTTCGCCGATTTGAAAACACAAATAACTGCATTGTAGAAATTTCCTCAGATACTTCTGACTGTGCTCCTATTGCTACCAATCTTATTTGTCTGGAAAATATCAGCACAAGCCCACGGCATTAGCCTCTAGCACCATACTAGTGACAGCCCAACCTTGCCGCACAGAGATTATACATTTAATATATATACATATGTAATAGAATAAACTTAGAAGTAATGAAGAGCTCACAATGAATAAGAAATTTGGCAGTCGAAATAGATTTAATTCAACTTTTATTTCAGAAAACATGTTGCGGATACAAACAAGTTGGCACATTATTTATGCCTATTCCAAAATGTTTGCTTTTTTGATAAATTTGCAGTAAGAAAGAAGGAGCAGACAGACTGCAGTCCAGCTAGGCCAAAGCGTTGAAAGCAAGTGTGTTATGTTCAGGGTGAAATCTTAATTCACACTGAGTTAGTTTTGGCTGTCAATGCATTTTGACTGGATAGTTAATATTGCTGTAAAATTACTATTGGCTGTTTGAGTTTTAGTTCCATTTACATCATCAGAGATTACTATTTTTAGAATGGAGAAGTGAAATTAACTTACGTTGCTAATTAAATCTTTTACATATTCTTCATTTTTCTTACATATTATAATGTATAAAATATCTGTCTTTTAAATAATACATTAATACTAGCTCTTTAACTTCGATTCTAAAAATAACAGAGCAGTGATTTTTCAAACTAAAATCCCTGCAGTTCTGATGCGTGCTTATCGATGAAATCTGAACCCAACATCTGAACAGTAATCTGCCATGTGATCTGAAATGTAATTCGGTATAAAAGGTAATTGCGTCACAACTCCCTTTCTCTTCGCTTTCTCTTCTGCTTCTTTCCGTTTTGTCGCCTTGCCGCTAGCCACGCAGAGCTTATTTTTCTAATTTCGTCCATTATTTAAGGAGATGTAAGCTGTATAAAATTGTGGGGTGTATACAGCACTCATAGTGATGATGTGCATTATCAAGGAATAAAATTGTGTGTGCAATTTAGCACCAAGTCTGTCTTCGAGTGTCATCTTTCTAACTATGCAGTTTAGCCTCTCGTTGCAAACCCGTTGCAACTTTCTTTCATTAAGTCATCTTATTACACACACACACACACATATATATATATATATATATATATGAAACTTATATATATATATATATATATAAGTTCAATCTAAGAAAGAAATTATTTTTAATAGATATCTAAGTTAAAAAAGAAATTTTTTTTGAATAGATTATCCAGTCTGAGGAAAAGTTATACGGCCAATTAATTGTGTCTGTATACCGAAAGTGAAAAAACATTTTCAAGCCTGAGACGTAAACCTATCTTTTGTTCTTAAAGAGAGGAAAATGTAAATTTGGTGTCACCAGTTAAATTAAAGAACGATAAAAAGTGAAGAATACTAATAAATTATTAATCACTCTTTGTTTACTGATTCAAAAAACTTTCCAAGGAGTTTTTGTTTAAAACATTAAACTGGGACCATTAATGGGTGCCGAACGACATGTTTCGTTCCGCTCGCCATTATATGACTCAAACCAATGTAAATTAATTTTCCTTGTGTGTAAAATTATTTTTCAAATATTCCTGTAATGTCAAAGAATTACCCCTACATATCGCTCTTCGCTCTATGAATTTCAAGTGTAGAAAATAATAATAATAATAATAATAATAATAATATTACATGCAAAAATAATAATAATAATAAAAGCTATTGACAAGCTGAAATAAAAGGGGGGGTTAAGAAGCTAAAAACAAAAATGAAAATGAAACTTAACATCTTTCCATGCATCGTCGTCAGGGGGTTGGTGCAATGAAAGAAGTAAATAAATAAAACAATAGAGCATTTTGCGAAGAGTTTGTATTTTTTATTATTGTATTTATTCATTTCTGATCTATTTTTACTTTGCATACATATATGCAATGTAATATATATATATACTTATACACATAAATGCAGTAATTCACTTACCCATTTATATACAACTTTAAAGCCTTATTTAAGCCAACTTAGTAAAATACACTATGTTTCATTTGCAGAAGCCATTGCTGAAATTTCGTGTGAATTCTCGTCCTTAGCATGTTATCAAACAGAATCAGTAGGTACTAATACAATTCGAGTTAGTGGGATCATTTCTAGAATTCAGACTCGGAAGAAATTTTTGATAAAATATTTTCCAATTTACCGAAAGTCAGAGACGATGCTCCGCGAATCATTTTGCCATTTTCTTCTATACACCTTTTCTAAGAAAAGGCATTTCGACTTCACTCGCAATAAAAACGTAACAAAAAAGAATTGGCCGGAGATCAAAAACGATCTATGTTGTATTCTTTCGTTTTTCAGATTTAAGACATTCCGATTTAGCTAAGAAATAGAGCATCTATTTTTCTCCCAGTCTCAATTCTTTACGCTAAATTACAGTTTCTTCACTTTATTATTTTTTCCTTCAAGGAAATATATTTGAGAATTTTTTAATTAAACTACATAGTACGTGCATAGTATTATTAGATTTGACTTGAGATTAAATAGTTTACTTAATAATCCTTGATTAAAAGTAAACTGGATACTATATGGTATTTTCATGATTTCTCTATTATGCAACACATGCAAAGTCTGGTTCCTACTAAAGCAGTGTTGCTATAAAATGCAGTTTGCGAGCTGTAACACGTAAGAAGATTAAATAAAAATGTAACACCTTACAAATTAGGGCTGTCATAACACGAGCATTATATTACTTCGAAAGTGCGTCTTACATGTTAGAAAGTTTCCTTTGTTAAATATACCAAATTGATACAATTTTTATTTGAAAAATCAAGTCGAATCTAGCAAAACATTATTTGGTGGGTTCTGTCTTTTTGACTGTAACATAGGTTTTTTACTTTTATTGGTACTTTGGAAAAATTTATTTACTTAGTAAATCGTATACCATATAATTATGCTTTGAACAGGATTAACAACTTACCACGACAGTTCTTGCATGTATTTATCACAAACATCCATCTTCAGCCTTCAATCTTTCGTAACTTCAGTGACCAGCGCAAATTTTGATACAATATACAGATGTTTAAAATATGTAGGCAAATACATTGGACTAGAATATTTATAATTAAATTTGTAACTAAATTTGAGATGAATTCTTTATACTACTTATGGAGGAATAAACGTAAACCAGGTAAAATTCTGAACCAGATAAGATGATAACAATCAAAATGTCATTAGTTGTGGTCAGTCTAAGTTTGAGATAAAAACTAATAGTATTAAATAAAGGCGTATTAAAGAACACAGAATAAATGGCAAAGAGATGAAACGAATTTTGAATAAAACTCAATGTCTTCATGCGTGTAGCTGTATTTCCTGTCACGAATGCAAGTCTTCGATGGGATTAAAATTTCACAAGCCGTTTGAAAAATGCTCTGTATTATCTCATGAATATTTATGGGGAATACACCTTTCATTTTTGGGAGTTAATGTGACTGAAAATGAGGTTTCCGCTAATTAACGGCCCCAGGGTCAAATGTGGAGGAAGAAGGTTTTTTAAGGCAACGAAAAGCTTCTCTGTTGTATCATTATTTTGGTAAAAATGTATGTAAGCTGTAGAGAGTTACAGTTTTAAACATGAACAATATAAGTGATCCTTCATAATTGTAAAGATTATAGTTTCTTATACACGATGAATTGTCAATAAATTCCCTAGATTTTAAAACTTAATTTAAATTTTAGATAGATTTTAAAAGTTTGGCTAGATTTTAAAACTTAGTTTTTAGATAAAAAAACTTAGTTTCAGTAATCTTAATAACAACAATAATTTCCTTTAAATATTCATTGGGAAAACGGTAATACTATTGAACATTTATGATGTCACTTCAAATGAATGCCTTGAATTCGAATAGTTATGACTCTAGAGTACTACTAGTTGCTCAACCCAGATTGAAATTACAATGAATAAGCTGGCTAATGGGCATTTCTTAGTTTTCTCTTTGCCTTTGGACTAAGTAACCATGAAGGCATTTGTAATGAATAATAAACTATAATATTTTCTTCAAATAACTAAGTTTTATGTTTGTATCTTATTCATTATAACAGCTGCGTCTTAAAATCGATTTATTTCAGAGACTTTGCAGAGTAAAATAATTTTGTGAAGCGTGAATGAAAAAAAGGGACAAATAAAAATAAATGTACTGAAATATATGGAACTGAAAAATTTATTTTAAATGCTTCTTAAGTTAATTATTGTTTAAACTTATCAGTTCATTATTATGTGTTGGACTGGTTAAACTGCATCTACGTGTACACTGATAAATATACAAAATTTAATAATAAAATTACACTTTTTTAAAATTTTATTATTTGTTAGATATAGTACTTCTTTTTCTGTAACTTTAAAAAGACCTTAAAATGACCCCTTTTGAAAATGAAAAACATTTCTGATAACATAAATAAACCCTCATCATGGATATTACTTCTTTAAGGTGACCACTTTGGGCTGGATTCTTGGCTGCATGGGCGTTTTCGTGGTTTTCTCCATTTGTAACATTCATACGATCCAGTTTCCCTTAGAAAATCCTTCGCGAAGGCATCCTTCCCCATAGGCGAATTAGTTTGTCACAACTAAATAAACCAACCCAAAGCTGCGCGCGCTCGTCTTAATGAGTGTGCATTCTATATTTACAGCTTCAGTGATCAATATTTATTTCAAAATTAGTATATTTTTTACATCATCATAAAGTTTACCTGAAATATGTGCCGTTTAATCTTTTTAAAAAGGGACATTAAGATGTATTCCCAAAATCTTGCATTACTATTACAATTAAGAACGATAAAACATAATATTATTTAATGAGCTAAATTAAACTAAAGTTTTTTTAAACGGGTTTTTTGTTTTGATATGAGTCATTTAATTTTTTTTTCAGAAAACAGCATTAAGATGTATTCTCGAAATCCCGTGTTACTATTAAAATTAAGAAATGATAATTCATAATATTATTAAATGAGTTAAATTTAAAGAAGTTTTTTGAAACGTGTAGTTGTTTTATAATAAATATTGTAAAATCAGAAAGTAAATGCAAAAATTATTGGGACAACAATTTAAATTTAGATAAATATTGTTTTTGGGGTATAAATTAAAACTGAAAACTTAAGTAGCATTTGAAAGTCATTCCTCTGAAAATCTTTGCTCTTAAAAAAGCTAATTTTGAATATGATAACTTGCTATTTACTTGAATTAATAGGCTAGAATATTTTAATTCATTGACTACATAACTTGATCTTGTACAATATTTGCGTTTTAAACATGACAAGCAATCATTAATTTTTTGAAGATATACTTACTTGAGTTCACTACAAAATTTTATGGAAAATGTAGCTTGTATCTAATTTTTAAAACGAAGATCTAACGTTTTTAGTACCTTAGTGTCTTGAGAAATTAATTAAAAATTAAATTCGTGTACTTCTCAATAAGAGATGGTATGTATGACTTTATTTTTAAAGGCTTTCATTTTCATGCGCACTTCAAAGTGAATTCCTCATTTTTATACTTGTTTTAACCCAGAAAATACGGAATTTTAAAGTCAATATGGAAATTGCTTAGAAAGCCACATTCTTTTTCAAAATACCTTTTCGAATTTAAGAATTCCTTTTTAACTCTGTAAGCAACGTCTATGTAATCCAAAAGATGATTTATATTTCAGTGCTACCACTACCACGGACGTTTCAATATACTTTTCTTTTTTCAGGAATCATTTAGCTTTGCAAAGCAGAATATGAATATGATAGATTTGTTAAAGCATAAGTGTACATCACTGACTTTTTTGTCGCCCCTTTTCATAAACTAATTGAACTTCACTCTAAAAGCATCCCATAAAATAATCACGAAGAAATAAGTATACGCAAAAAAGACCATATTCCAGCATTAATTCGATTTGGGTACTACTTTAGCGACGCATGTCTTCCATCCAGTGCAGTTTTGCTCGCTGAATATATATATATACATGCGCCCATAAATCGAATATTCGAGAAAAACTCGCATTTTAAAAGTCAAGTGCTTTCCGTTGAAAGACCTTTTTGGTGCCATTTGCTCCAAGACTGGCGAGGTTTTACGGATTGCCTAGTGCTTTCCCAATGCATTAACCACGAACCGGAGTAAACTCAAGTGGATAGTTTTAAGAAGTGGGTCTAGCCTTTCAGCCAGAGCTCCCTGAAATGCCTTATCATTGAAGTGGCCACTTCAAGCAGTATGGCAGGAATTTTGAAACTGGCGTTTATATTTTTGGGTAGCTGCAGTAACTTTTTTTACCTCTGTGCATTTAATTTCTTTTTAAAAAGTACGCACACGCTCTGATAATTGAGTTTTGTTTATATTGCACAGTGGAGTGTTTGGGAAAGATTCAGGGGAAGGTAGCTTTTTTGATTTGGTATTATTTTTAGATATCTTATCTATTTGAAGAGGTGAAGAATTTTCTTTGTTTCCGAGTTATAAAAAATATTCGGTTATAACTCCTCGAAACGTGAATATGAACAAAGCGAAAAAAAGACACCTTTTGAAAGTTATTAATTTGGAAAACAATTTTAGAATAACGCTGTTGAATGAAAATAATTTAGATAGGAATAAAAAAGGAGGTTGTTTATTTTCAAGCAGCTATTTTTCAAAGCATACTTAGGGATCCTAAATAAATAAATAAGGACTTTCCTATTTCTCTTTAAAATTCAAACATTTTTGCTTTCAATTAGTTTAAATCCTCAATCTTATATTTTATTTAAATTCTAAATTGCAGTCTAATTACAGCCACTTTTAGAAGTTTATAAACTCATTACTTAGGTAAATTAAAAATGGAAGACACTGTATTATTGAAAATAAACTGAGACATTGAAGTCTCAATTTTGAAGTTCCAACTATTGAAAACAAATTACGATTTCAAAGAAAGTTTTTTAAGTTCTTTTGTATGCTCTTGAGTATAGTTTACTAGCGACAAATTCCAGTATATAAGATTTGGCAAAGAATCTGGTTTTCATCAAATTTAATCTTTTCTTTGTTGTAACTGATAACTTTTATTAAAAAAAGGGGTTTTGTGACTGTTCTATCCTAAGCAATCAAAGTTAATGTTTACATCGCATTGCATGTTTAACTTATAAATTCCTAGTTTTCAGAAGAATTGCATGTACCATAGTTTACCTTTTACATCATGCATTCTATCATGCATGCGTTTCATCTCATGCATAAGAGATCTTTTCCGAATGCATTTAAGACTTTGTACGTGAACTTTCTTTATACGAAAAATATTTTACTTTAAAAGTGAAATTTTTTGGATATTTCGAAATTCGTTATGAAATTCTAAAACATATCATCTCTATTTAATTTAGACAAAGCATAAGTAAAAAATTCTTTTCTGATTGTAAAACAGCTTCGAACACAAGGAAAAGTGAACGGCTCTGCATTCGTTCGAATTTAAAAGCAGTTCTTCCAGAAATATAAGGAAAAAATAAAATCTTCATTCGTGAAAACCATAAACAAATTTATTATGTAAAAGCATCTTTAATATAAGTTTATATTTGAATCTGATACTTGGTCGTTATTTGGTGCCACAAATTTATAATTTTTTTTATATTGTACCTAAATTTAGAGTCATGACAGAGATTCTTTATGTGATACATTTTGTGTGATTTTGCTTTGCAATCTAGAAACATATTTTTAGTTTCTTGTCCTCTACAAATTTTTCTAATAAACAAACTCTGCATAATGATAATATCGCTTATGTTCTTCCTATCTTTAGTGTAAACTCTGTTTCTTAAATAGACCTTATTCCTTCTAATTGTTATTCTGTTGTTCTTTAATTTATCAGACAGAGTATATCATATGGATTTTACTTAACAGAAGCAGATATCTCTTTGGTCATCTTGTTTATTTCCTTTGTTTTGAATGCACTGCATATTTTTTAATTCCGTTGATTAAGATATTGTCAGGACTTAGTGTTCTGTGCATTCTTTTTGGAAACATGGTAAATTCTGTAAAGGGTTCTTATCCTCAAGTTCTAAGTCCTGAACTGGAACAGGGAGCGGAAGGTACGCTATGTTCTGATGTAACTGCTGGGCTGGAGAATAACTGCACGTGAAAGGGATTTGAAATCCTCTTTTATTAAATCACTAGTAAATACAAAACTTCCCAACTCGGAAGAGATACAGAACGTAAAAGACCGCACTTTGGTCGAAGTTAACAATCACATAAATTTAAATAAATTAAAATAGAACTTAAACTTTGCTTCGCAGAGCACTTCGCGGAAGTTGGCCTCTATCTAAAAGGGTGCGTAGCAAGATATACTAAATACTACCGCACTTTAATTTATTTTACAATGCAATCACGTAGTAAGCACTATGGCTTATAAATTTAAACTGCTAGCTGGTCAGGCGAACGTTGAGCGGCGTGACCGTGATCTGAGGCAAAGCTCTCACACACCGAGAGGTTTCTACCTCTGGCTTAAATAGTGCTTGGCTGAACTTCAAAATTAGCATAAGCTAAAAACGCGCGCTTCTTCTGACAGGAAGTTGAAACAGAGAGGATATAGAAAAGATTTAAATTAAAATAAAACTTGGTTAGTTTAACTAAAACCTTACAATATCAGTATTAATATATCACAAATCAATTAGAAGATGATCACCCAACAAAAATATTTCGTACTAACTTATACAAGAAAAAGATATTAGGTCTGGGAAAAAGCCACGAAATTTTATTTTTGCTTTATTATAGTCTCGTTCGGAAATTTTACAATTTACTTTGATTATTATCATAGATAACTCAACTAAAAGTGCTAAATTAATGTATGACAGACAAATAGGAAAGCAAAATCTCATGATTAACTTCATTACAGTCATCTATATATGAAATTACATATTGCTGATTATTAATATTTCCTTTTTAGTATATGGCATTTTAGTTATTTCATATGTAACCTGCATATATATATATATATATATGTATGTATGTATTTCATTTATCTGATATACTAACTATAGTATGTGTTCTTCCATACAAAAAATAGAGGGGAAATACATGCTCATTATTCTCAGTAGACTCTGTTAAATTAAGGTTTCTTAAATTTTCATAAACTCTGTCGCTGATGAGTATTATAATTTTTCGTTTATCAAAAATAGTCTTCTTCAGGGAAATTTGCAGCTGATGTTTTATTCTTATTCATTATTATTACTGAAAATAGACTTTTATTTGCTGCTGTGACACAAAAGCACAATGGAACTTTAATTAATAGTGTTAAATTAGAAAGCATTTGCGCTTCTGCAGCAATTTTCAAATCCAAAAACTCCGATTTCTTTATAATTTTTTTCATATTTCTACAGTCTTTAATAGACATTCTGTATAAAAATCTTCATGGCTATTATATTCATTAAGATATGGGAAATTCAAAGCAAGTGTAATAATATAAAAGCAGTCTAACATTTCAGAATTCAACATTGCTAAATTTAATGCAGGATCTCCGAAATTAGTTCTTTTGAAAAAATGGCTAAGAATTCAGCATAAATATAGTTCGACCGTCTCAAACGCAACCCTGGCTGGCATACTGCCAAAACACATAGACTCGTCCAAAAGGGGCGTTATTATTTGCTGCGACGTGAAAGCTAAGGTGAAAATCTTCTTTTCTCCGGAAAGAGATAAGCTGGAGGGAAAAAAAGTATCCATCTTTCCACCCTATTTTGAGAACAATTCGGTCAGAATGGCGCATGCGTATTTGCACTCATGTTCGCGGATGAGGCGGTCGAACTATAATTAGCATTTTTTATTTCCTGCCAACCTATAAACGTAACGGGATTATCTATAAAGGATGACAGGTCCAAAAAACCTAAGTTTTTGGACCAAAACTTTATAGTGAGTTTAATCACGAATTAGAATCCCCATGAACATGTTTTTACTGTTTTTACAATGATGTCTATCTGTTTATGTGTCTGTATATGTATGAGATGACGTTTTTGTCTTCGATAAATCTTATATCAAACTTTCAAAAATTTCTATTTAATAGTTTTTTATGAAAAACTATATCAAAAACACAAACCAAAACATATCAATTTTAGTATTTAAAGGCTAGTTTACACTTCTCCGAGTGACTTTCGGCAAGCCCCTCGTCCGAGCGTCTCGAACCGAGTAAACGGACCTGTACTATGATAGACCGTTTACACCAATCAGAGCAGACCGACGCCTCGCCTCCGCTTGTTTGCAAAATGGATACCTACGTGCAGCTTGCTGTGCTTGAAGTTTGCGAAGCAGTTTCCAAGGAATTAATTTCTGTTCAGGGGGAAAAGAAAAAGGAAAGGAAATCAAAACATAACTGTGTAGCTCGCCGTGATGAATTGGGAGGATTAAATCAACTTTTAAACTCGTATATATCATTCCCATGTTAGTCAAAATGTATATGCATCTAGTGTCCTATAAAATGTTTCGCTATTTCACCTAGGCTATCTCTATTGGTAATCTCTACTAATAAATCCCGTTAAACTTTAAAAGAGCCGTTTTGGGCGCCATTTAAAGATCTGAACACCTTCGGATTTGTTTCCTAATTTAGCCGTCCTATTAAAATGGTTTATTAAGATTAGAAAGACAAATCTTCAGTGCGTTTTTAATCCAAACTCTGATACAAATTCCTAAATATCTTAGTCTTTTTCTTAGTTTTCAATCGTTCGAAAACAGAAAGTTTTCAGAAAGCAAAAGCTTAGCGTTTATTGTTGCAATCTATGTAAAAAAAAGCGTTCATTGTTGCAATCTATGTATTATATCGTCAAATTTACCAAATGCTTATCATTATAAATGTATCTAATAGCTAATATTTGGATTCATATTGTTACGAACTTTGTGTACATGTAAATAATTTTAGTGAAATTACATGTTAATTTTGATACTTTTTTATAATGGAATACGAAATGCCTCAGAGTGCCACCAGTCGCTGGGAAATCAAAGTTTCAGGTTAAATCCATTTAACATTAAGGCAATTATTTATTTTTTACCAAAAGAAACACTGCACAGTTATGGAATTTTCCACAAAAATGGTCCTACAGCTCCTCGTAGAATCGGAGATTATTGTTGGTAGTTGCACTTCAAACTACTAAGAACGTTAAACACAGCAGGCAAAGAGCATCTAAAGAGCGAAGCTCACACAGAGATATCTCAATACTCCGAACTTACATTGAAACAAATAACTGAGAAACTGATGTTTTCTCCTGTCTTATATAGTTTTCACCCAGCTGTCTCTAGTAAATTTCCTTTCTCGAAATTACTGGGAGACATATGATTTCCGGATACGGCTGCAGTTGCATAAGGATCAATTACAGTTATTCAATTACAATACCTATTTCAGTTATACAGGGAATAGACTAAACTGTTACTAAATGGTGGACAAGTGTGGCGAGTTTTGGTGATGCCTCGCCAAGTTTGGCGAAATATTAGTCGCCAAAACTGTTTCCAGTTTGGCGATATTTCGCCAGTTTAACCAGACAGCCATTTACTGATTGTTAAATAAACTTGCTCTTATATTTTTATTTTTCCAGCACAACGTCGTTTCTTTCAAGCATTTCATGCTAGATTGTACAGAAAAATACAACTTCATATATAATTTCACTAAAATTATTTATATATGTACAAAATTCGTAACAGTAATAATAATATTTCTCTGAAATAATGGGGGAAAGCTATACAAGACCGGAGAGAGTTTAGTGGGTTCAGAGTTCGGTTTAGAATTAGTTCAGAGTTTAGGTCAGAATATTGAGTATTGAGAGAATGCTATGCGATTTTATGCATTTGAGGCCTTTTGCATTGCCGTGGGTTCAACGTTCTTATTAATTGGAAGTGGTAACTACTGATTGTGCTTTGCTATAGTGAAAACAACTGTACAAGTACTTTTGTGTGAAAAGTGTCAGAAATGTAAAATGTTATCGAAAAAATAATTTTCATTGAGCTATCATGGGTTCTGTATGCATTGAATCCATTACGAACGGTACACGTGTAACAATATACTTATACTGTATTAATTTTGCATGCGTAGCTTTTGCTGACTGTAGTAAAATTCTTGATAGATGATTAGAGGAAAGAGACCATACCTGAATAACAAAGCTATAGCAGTCTTTGTTTAGTTCGGGTTTACCTTCTTTATGGTGTACTGCTAAGAATTTTATAAGGACTATTAAATACTTTACAAAGACAAATTATTGTTAAGTACGTCATAACGGACTAAATATCTAGGGAAGAAAATGTTCTTAAAAATGAAAAAGTTTCGTAGAAGATTTCCAAAAATATGCTAATTCAGATTTTTTATTTTTTCTCTGCTATAAAAGGTAAACCTTCAATAGTTTTTTCCTTTCTGACCAGTCTTTAAGCAACTGTTAATGTAATCAGCAGTTGTAAAAATGCCAAACTTACGGAAACTAGTGCTGTACAACTAAAGGAATTCTATCACGGAAATACGGAAACACAATGAGGATAAGATCCCCGATACAACTTTGTATGAAATTTCATTTAAACTAAAGCGCAAGTCTATGGCATTTTGGGGAAGAAGATTTCTACGAAATCGCTGAAGAGAGCACTCCTTCTGGAAAGTCATTTTGCAGAAATCTAGATTCGAAGTTACGCCCGTCTCTTTTAATTAAGGTATTTAAATGACTATCGAATATTGAAAGGCCGATGAATAGAAGTGCATGAGAATTCAAGAACTTATTTCCTTAGGACAAGGGAAACGAAAATCTCAAGTTCAAGAATAATTCATGGATGACAGTATAAATGAGCGTTTTCACTCTAAAATCACTTTGCTACAGAAATTTCAGACAGTGTGGGCACTTATTTCAAATGTCTGACATGTAGCAGGTAGTCACTAAACATTTTTGATGGTTATAACAGCAGGAAACTTTAGTATTGTTACGAATTTTGTATTTAGTTAGATAGTTTTAGTACAATTATAATTAAATTTGCTTTATTTCCCCGTGCAATGCAGCACGAGACATATTTTAGGAGAAAATATGCTACGCCGGAAAAGTAAAAATACAGGAACACGTGCATTTAACATTGAATAAAAGTTTATCTCGGTAATTTATATTTAATTTGAATAAATGTAATTGACTACTATGTTAGCTGTAACCGTAATTCTACTCTTTTACTTTCCAGAAATCTCGAGAAGTAGAAATTTGTTAGAAATTTCTCGCGACCGAAGCCAGACAAAGAACATCTCAGTTCAGTTGTTTAGTTTGCTGCTGTTGTTATTCCGGCGCATTCGCGGTAAGATCGGATTAGCTTTCTCTTTAAATGCACAGTGAATTGATTCTATTTAACGTATTTGCGTTCTACTGATTATGACTGCCTGATATTGTGCACACTTGTACGAATATCTCCGAGGAACATTCCAGAGTTTTGTTGTATTTTTTGTGATAAGAATAAATTTTATTAACCTTAAATTTTATTAATTAATTTTAGCGGACTTTCGCATTCAATCTATTACGAACACTTACGCACGAAACGCTATTTATGACCATTTTTCAAATGGGTCTTTTATCAAAGAATTCAAGATCGTGTTTAATAACTTGTCTGCTCTATAGAAAATAATATTTATCTTAAAATTCCAGTGTTATGGTTAGAAGTTGTTGGTTTGAACTTAATTGTCTTTAAAGACTGTTACTAGCAAGAATGTAATTTTCTCATTAGCGAGAAATTTAAGGAAATCTTGATCCATTTTTATTGTATCCTGAAGCAATATTAATTTTTACTTTTATACGAAATTAAAAACTAAGAATTCAAATAAAATGACATTTATTTATTATAATTTTCATTCATATCGAAAAAAATCAAAAGGAAGCTTTTTGTTGGGTGAGTCTACCAAATGAGTCAAATGAAGCAGCATAAGTATATTGGTATATTCCATTCTGACTTTCAATATGAGTTAAAATTAAAACTGTATGAAACTGAACAAATACAAATGAAATCACCTATTTATGTACTTATGAATGTAGATACCTACTAAAACTTGGTCAAGCGATGTCTAGCAACGGATTCTTCTTTGCTATATTAGTATATTTATGGTATATATGTATACATTTAGATTAATTGTAAGTACAAAGTAAGCGATACCTACCACTATCTACCTGCTTAGTTGCTAATTAATGATAAACTGATAACGTACATTCACAAACCAGTTACCGATTCCAGCCAGGTTAATTCAGCACGATCGTGAATAAGAGAAACGCATTGAGTTCATTTTCTAGTTGAAGTCCAAATCCTTACAAATGTATTAATGTAGAAACCATTAGGAGTTTCGGTGCATGAAATGGGAAAAATCAACTGTATTCCTGCTAGGATTCGAACTGTGGATCTTCCACTTCCTAACAGGACATGCTAATCTCATACACCATGAAAGAGCGCCCGATGGAGGATACGATAAATTATTTACTCTACATGATGAACATAGAGTATTATACTCTTATAAAGCTTTCTTTCTCACACTTTTACTATTTTTCAAGTGAATCTTTTAATAACTAAAGTATATATAGTATGATATCCAAGCACAGGAAATGTCCCTGATGGCTATTAACAAAATTAAATGTCAGGAATTTCTTGTACATAATTTACAATCGTAAGATTCAGTAGATTCTTGTGATGTCGGCTATCTTTTGTGCGACATAAACTGATTTTTTGACCAGAAAGGAAAACTATTAGTTATTAAAATGCTACACAGACCTTGGTTTTCCACAGTCTGAGGAATGTTTTTTATCATCTGAAATATGATTTTGATTCTTTTCTTCATATTTATACTAATCTATTTGAGGGAAATATAAATGAAAGTATAAAAGTAATGGAAGCTATTCATATGATTTAAAAAATTATACACAGATATGATAACTAAAAAAGTAAATATATGCGTATAAATAACAATAAATGTGCTAGGTGGGAAAAACGTTCAGGCGGTAGACATTTAATTAAGTAAAATTGAACGATCTCACAATATTATTGCTGAATCTGATGAAAAATAAAATCGTAGAATTGCTAACAATGAAAGATTACAACTTTTGATTTTAAAATATGTCATTTTTAGCAGCCTCATAATAGCTAAAAATGGAATAATTTTTAAGCATTTCCATAATTCTGTAAATTTATAAAATCATTAGGTTTTTTAAGGAGGATACGTGAAAAATATGCAATGCCCTAGCCGGGTTTCGAATTTTGACCTCTAAAAATCGCGCCGAGTGTGCTACCGTTACACCACGAAGGCATGCTGGGAAAAGGGAAGAAAATATCTATAAATTCAGTTAAAAGATTCCGAAAAATATCATCTAGAATATCATTTTTTGTAAAATTTATTGTCTTCTATGACCAGTTTGCTTTATCCTTAAATACAAATAGAAACATTCATTTGTAAACTTAATAGCTACTCAGTTCTTTAAATAAAAAAATATGGTCAATTCTCTAGAGTTTGTATGAATGTTTAGTTATCTCAAAAAAGTTAAGTTTTGCAGATGTGATTATCAATAAGTCTTCCTGAAGTTGAAGCAAAAAATGTTATGCCATTTGATTGAACCTATACAATGTCTCCAGCAATATGTATTCGTCCCCTTCTCAGGAGAAAAATTCGCCTTTTCTTTCCTTTCCCTCTTCGGGTGAACACATTCAAACCTCCCACCCTCGACCTTTTCTTCGCATCCAATTCCAAGTCTCCCCTCATCTACTTCATCACCATCACCATCACCATCATCATCATCATCATCATCTGAAGGATCCAAACCTGCCGGATTACTCAGGCACCACCTAGAGTTATTCTTGACATAGGAAACGGAACAACTAAATAGAACAACGCCACATATTCTGTTCCTTGATCAAAAGGTACACGCGAAATTTCCATTTTGGTGACCCATATTTGTAAACAAATGGATAAGAGTAATAGTTTGATGGATAATATAACCAGAAAACTCCAGTGAGAAATCTATTGTAAAAGCCTAGATTTTTGCAGATCTAATCCTATTTACGTTTAAAAATATATCTAAGAAAATTTATATATAAAAATATACCGAAGAAAATTTATATATAAAATATAAATGTATTGAAATTAACAACAGTTTGCTTGATCTAATTTGTAATGCTTGGCAATACCGGCACTTCAGGTAAGGTAAAAAATTATATCTTTTTTATACTTTTAAAATTAAAATTCGTTCGAATTTTGCATGATATTTCAAATTAATGTTTTAACAACAGAAACATTTAGTTCTATTTGAAGTCGTTTTATGACGTTTCGATCAGCTAAATTTAAAAACTGTGAATTGTAAGTATTATTCAAAGTATTGTAAGTATTATTTACTTCAGTTAAATTTACATCATAATTATTTCTTGATAATGCTGAACTATATTATAGAATCACGCCTAACGAATGAAATAATTTTAATTTTCTTTAGAAACTACCTCAAGTTATTATAAAATACATATTTTAATATTTCATAAACTTTTCCTGCGTTGGAACACTGTCATAATTATTAGTTAAAATTAAGATTAATTTTGATTAGGAAACACATACATACATCCAGATCTCTCTCCCGACCCTCCCCATCAAAAAAAGGATATTAGTTAAAAACTCTTACAGAAAATGCTATGGACAAAAACGAAAGCAAAACTTTAAATATTCTTCTGTTTCTCACACAGCTTCCTATAAAATGACAATGGAGAGTCAGTTTTATTTATTTCTTGAGTAAATTTTTAACATGCTTCAACTTAAAGTTCGTTTAAATGTCTCTTTAAGAAGAGAAAGATGTAGATGTAACTTAACTAGATTTATCAAAATATTTTCTGATTAATTTAAAAATAACTTTCCTTAATTATTAATTAAGGGAACACTACTCCTGATTGGCCTGTAATGTCTCATGATAACATGCATACAAAATAAATTCCTTAATAACTTGCACAAGATTATTGCAGTCTCTTAAAACAGAATGAAGCACAAATATGTAGCATTGAATAAAGATAAACAGCTAAAATCCTTATTCGGGTTCAACAAATCCCTTTTATGCGTTTGTTAGAATAACGTAATATTTATATTTCACATGTGCGGGTCACATGTGAAAATTTAGTAATATTCATATGGCAGATAAACTGACGGAAAGTAAAATAATGTTCTAGATAAGGACTATTATATACCGGCATTTATGTTCAGACGAAAGAGACTATCGCAAACTAAAATTATAACTTTGATTTTTATGTTTCTTACCTTACACACACGCAATTATAAATACATACACACACACACACATATATATATATATATATAAATGCGTGTGTGTGTAAGATAATCTTGGCATTCTTCAAACCATATGGACACTACTGTCCAAGCTCCAAGATCACTAAATCAGTTTAAGAACAAACACATTGTAACTTCTTGTCTTCACAATACAACACCTGAAAGTAGCCATCCTTCTCATTTCATTCCGAAATCTCTATTTTCCTCTTTTCTGTTATCTACTGGCAGCTCTTAAAATGTCTGTCTCAAGAATGTTCTCGTTTAATGAAGTTCTACACCGTTCGTTTATTTTTATCTTCGGCCATCAATATTTCAATCAACTCTTCACGATCATTTCTCAGACCTTTAAGCAAAAGGAATAATTTAAACAAATTTTCCTTTTTAGCGGCAAAAGTTTTTAATGATTAGATTTGTCCAGACTTTTAACTTCATGCTTAATTTTAGCAATAAAGCTCTTTGCCTCATGAATTGCTTTTCACTAAAATCTAAACTATTTCGCCTTCATAAAGTGTCAGTCTGAAAACAGGTTTTATAGTCTATGCTAGACTTACCAGTAAATGGATAATTTGCTTACGGATCATCAAAATGTCAGATTACGCATTAATCTTAGGTACATTATTAGGAGAACGTTTTATGTATTATGATAGAAGTAACGCTCTTGCAAAACATTTTAGTTTAAAAGGTAAAATGATTCAAAATGCACTGATGGAATCATTTGAAGTACAAACCATTTCAAATGCACTTATGAATCATTTGATTTAAAATTGTTATTACAGCAAAGCGTGAATTTTATGCATCTTGTATCCATTTAGGCCGCATTTCGAAACTTTAAATGCTACATGTAAAAAACAGCCTGAAAGTATCTTAATTACTGCATTACAAAATTAAGTACATGATTATTATGAATTAAGACGGAAAGTCAATTTATTGCCGTATTTTTATTTGCAATATATAAAATGTATAACTGTAACACAATTTTTAAATTAAAGACTTCCTACTATAAGCAGTTTTAAAAATATTTAAAATTCAGCGTTACATTAGAAATAATAGTGGTTTAATGCTTTCGAGATACTAACTCACGTTTTTCCATAACATACTGAACATTATAATTTCATACAGGCACTGGTGATACAATTGAAATTAATGTCGCTATAAAAGTTAAGGATCAGCTTTCTTTTTTTATTACCAAAGGTCAGAAGATGGAGTGCATTTTTGCATTTATTACTAATATGTATTGTTTTAATGCATGTTTCAGGTCTGATATTGTTAGTAAGTCTTGCACTAGCTGATTTTATAAAATAATTTCACAATTGTATAGTTACAAATTATTTTCTTCATAAAATAATGTAATTTTGTAGCGCAAACTAAGTTTTATATTTAAATTTAGTTTAACAAAACCATTTAACAAATGACTAATGCGTTTGCTCATATAAGAAAGAGGAAAAAAAGATGATATTTCTGAATACCAAGTAACGCAAACGTAAACTTCTGTACTTCCTCAATATTCTGGAGATGGTCCTATAGAATATCGTTTTCGTGTTTTCATTTTTATGGTTTTAAGACGTTAACAATTTTGTTAAATTTACAATTTTGTTACAATTAACAATTTTGTTAATTTTTTAAGATACTCCTAAAATAATGTTTCCCGCTGTTAGTTTACGCTTCAGTGTTGATATCGGTATGTTATTCAATATTCCCTTAAGGGTTCGTGTAGAATATTTAAAGACTAAAAATAATTTATTTCTCATTAATTAATTTATGGAAATTCGTCTCAGAACTGTTTAGTAATTTGTGTAACTCTTTAAAGCTTTCTGTGTAAAATTGTCTTAAAATTACGAGAGAAGTCAATTTCTTGAGAAACAAAAATTGGTTGATGAAGTACATCTATTTATATTTTATTATAATCTAAGAATTGTATCTAAAATGTACTCAATAGCAAAAACAATTCATTTTTCTGTCATTAATCAACTTTGTTCCTAACTTCACTGGATAGGAAGATAAAATCTGACTTTCAAAAATAATTTAATGAACTTAAGCAAGCAGAAGACACTATTAAAGTCTCCTGTAGCTAAAATACTAGAATTAGCGACAAATTCATCTATTTCTTTTAGTAAATAAGTAGGTCTAGAGTATAGTTCTCCCTCTAGTTTAGTTAAGGAGTTACCAAGCCTCATTATTAAATCTGGAAGACTGCGTCAGATGCCAAATTAATAAGGAGTTTATTATTAGACTTTTTCCTGGTTTGGTTTCGATGAATGGACTAGCTGCATTGGGTTTTCATAGCTTTCACAATATATGATATTAGTATGACGGAGAAAAAATAACCATAAAAAATGGTTATGTCATTTAGGCAATCCAGAATCCCTGACAAGAGACCAGGTTCGCAGAGAAAAGAAATTGTAGCAAGTCTAACTGTCTAAAGAAATTGTAGTAGTCTTTTTACTGCGAAGATTAGTCTTTGGCTTCCGTACTTCGGCTAGTTCTCGGCGCTGCAAATTATGGCCCCAACCTTTCGTACCATTCAGATCCAGTCGAAACTGGGACATTTCATCAACATTGGCCAACATAGCATAGAAACCACCCGTATTCCCAGAAAAGCATAAAATACAGTAACGTAAACTCCGTGAATATCATCAAAGGGCGTCGAAGCGTTCTCTCAGTGGAAAAGAGGCAAGCGCACAGACCAGAAGCCTATAGGCCATGAACTTGTTACTTTGCTCGTTACTTGCGCCTTTCGAGCTGATAGGCAGATGTTTATTGTAGCATTTTTTCCAGTTTCGAAACAATCTAGAATGAATATAAACTCCTAAAGTAATAAAGTATAAAATCATTTTCCTTTGGTAAATTGTCCAAGAAAACTTCACTTTTCTTCTTGGATGTCTAATTAACCCTCACTTATCTGAAAACGGACATATTCCGAATTTAGATGCCTAAATGTGATTGATAGATCTTTACATGCTTACTGCTTTGCTCAATATCTTTAAAAGTCCGTTAATACTCTTTACGAATTTATTTATTTGTTCTTCACTAAGTTGTCATCTTGAAATAAATACCCATGTTTTTAGCATGTATGCAGAGCCCTAGTTACAGATGGGTTAATAGGGCTGAAGCATTAGGACGCTATATTCATTAAGTCATTAGGTTATATCAATGCAAAGTGCAGTGTCCTCAGCCTGGATTTGAATTCTGGACCTCCCGAGCATGCGTCGAGAGTGTTTCTACTAATTACACTACGAAGGACGCGGAAAGGAGGAAGAGAATAGCTTGTATACTTTCCCAGAGCGATTGGTTATTAGAGGTCGCCAAATCCTACGGGCTCCACCACATTTTAGTTCGGGCGCGACTGCAGTTTTGTAGAATGCTTTCGAAGTCAGGAAACTGAAGAAATATGCAGTGCCGTTGACGGAATTTGAACTCCGTACCTCCTGAATACGTATCGAGAGTGCTTCCAGTTATGCAACGAAGGCTTCAGGAAAGGCGGGGTCTTCAGAAAAGGAGTCCTTAAATTCGCAAGTTCTCTCTGTATATACATATAAAAATTCTCTATTTTGTTACGCACGCCAATTGCAACAGCATTAATACAATACAATTATATTACGTTGTATTTTTACTTTCATTTCAATGCCTTCCCTCGTCATCATAAGTCCAAAAGGCTTGAAGGCATCAATAATTTTGTAAGTATTCGTGATTAATTTTTTATGTAAACTGTAGATCTTAAGAACAAATAATTTTACCACCTCTAGAGAATATTATTTTATCACTGAAAACTGTTAAAAAATCCAGTTAGAGAAACTGAAGAAAGCACGAAATATATTTTAAACTGCCCTTATTTTAGCAAAAAGTAGCTACGATACAATAACATACAGTAAGGTTAAAACGTACTTTTTTATTTATAGTTAAACAGGAAATTTTGATTCGAAACTTGTTCTAAAACATTTTAAATAATGCAGTTTAAGAGCACGTTTTTTAATTCAAAAAATAAGACATCGCCCATTTTAAATAGACACTGTTTTTAATAAAAGCTCTAAATCATTTTAGGAGAATGACGATAATTTTTGTTCAAGAATTGCTTTTGTTTGATTTACTTAATTTGACAAAGTATGCAAGGGCTCTCTGCCTAGATAACGGATGCCTTCGTAGAGGAATTTCTGCTTTCGTGGAGAAAACTGGCTCGTATACATGTTACACATAGAAAAAACCACAAAACACCCATGCAAGCCAGCCCTTTCGTCTGGAATCGAACGCGGTTCAGTGTTAGCGGCTTTACTGCTCTGCCGCTTGTGGGTTTTCCTTCAAGGAGAAAATACTGTGGAATACAATAAATATTAACTAATTGCAATAATATTAAGAGTGCTATGTATTAGTAGTTAGATCCTGGGTGGAACGTTAGCAGACGGGTTGGCTGCTTCAGTGTCCTAATGACTTTCCTGATATATGATATAAACATAAGCTTGTTTTGTCAATATTACCATGCAGTTCCAGTCAGAGGTAAAAATATAATTATTATAAGAGAAAAGAATCTATATTGTATTTTTGGCCGATTTCCATTTTAGAAGCAATTTGCAGAATTTCTTAGCTAATTGGCTCATACGCTTATAACTAAAGAACACATTTGTGCTATATATTCATAAATTAATCATTGGAATGTCAGCAAGTAATTACAAGTAATTATTTAAAATTTTTAACCAATTTATTTTTTTCCTTATTAGATTAGTTCCGATATTAAAATGATCTAAAAGCGTTTCTAAAAATTTGTTTAGAATGAATAAATAACAAATAATATATCGTAATAGAGTTTATTACTTATTTTTGATGACGTAAATCATTTTAAAAATCAGCACTTTAACTAATAATTGAAATAAATGAATTATTATGTAAAACATGAAAAATAATTTACTTTTTCCCTGTTCTAAATGTTCTCAGCCTTGGAATACTAGATGATAAGTTAATAAAAGATTGAAAAGCGTAAAATTGAGTATATTTCTTTAGTTTGTGGAACTACAAGTGACTCTAAAATGATTAATGCTAATTTCATCAGCCCTCGTAATGTGTCTTTAACTACTAGAGATGAAATTATTTTATTTTTATAATACTGGCTCAGTAGCGATTAATCATTTTTATAATTATACTTCCCTTTTGTCGTTATTCTTTACTGCATCTTAGAAAATAATTTTTTTCTCAGATTTTATTTGCATTAGAATCTTGCAGCTTTTATTTAAAGTACATTATTTTTCGATTCAGTGCTTTCCTTCAAATTTTAGCTCATTGATTCAATTGATTGCATTTCACTTTTAATCATAAGTGTGAATGAAAACTTTAAAAAGGAATATCTATTTTTATTTATGTCCGAGGAAACGAAATGAATGAAAGAAAAGAAAAGTCCATTCAATACTCGATTTAAATACATGCCCATTCTCCTATTCAAGTTCACCGTACAGCATAAAAAAAACCTCAACATATAATTCTCATGCCTGGTGGTAATACCTATATTTTGTAATGTTTGATATGACAATGTAATATGTTTCAGGGCGTAGTAAGGCTTTTACTTTGGCGAAAGCGTTCATTTAACAGCTAATTATGGCATAGCAAAGGAATGTTCTCTATCTGCTCAAACTGTGCGATGTCTTTATAGAGCATTTTCTAAGGGAAACTAGATCGCATCCATGCTACCCATGGAAGAGCCATGAAACCGCTTTATGTCATAGGAGCTAAAACCCAAGTCAAAATACTAGTGTTCAGTAGTTTAAATTGCCATGATTTGAAGTAATGGTCGGATTTCTAAATCAAGCAGAAATGTGAGGATTTCATTCTTTTGAATGTAATCATTATCACTCTAATTACATGAACTCTTTTCCTGCATTTGTAGGAAATAATTTTCATTTCTTCTATTTTTTGTCATTTTATGACCTAAAAATTATAATATGTGATATATATATATATATATATGTAAAAAACTGCTTTAATTGCATAATTTTAGTTAAATGCAGTAAAATTAATTCCCTTAACCCTCATAGCACCCTTAATCACATGCGACTAAACCTAAAGTCATTGTCAACACTTATGTGAAATGTATCGTAAAGGTGTTATATCAGCATATTGTTGCGTGCGTACGGGTTCGTAATGGATTGAATGCACCAGTCGTTAAAAAGTTAACGAAATGTATTCTTTCCACAAAAAATAAAATAAAACACTGAAATATTTCCTCAGAGATATTAGCACAATACCACCATATCTCAAACGTTAAACAAAATTCACTTCAAAACAGAGAAAGTTAATCCAATCTCACAGCGAATTCGCTACAATCAATTCCAGCATTAAGCAAACAAACAGTTCGCTTAAAACAGCTACAACTACAACTGAACTGAGGTGTTTCAAGTCGGCTTTTATAAGCTTTTTTTTAATTATTTATTAGGACTTTCTGGTAAAATCTCGATTTTTGTAGATGGCAAGAGCAATTACGAGATATTTATTTCTTAAATATTAAATGCACACGCTCTTTTATTTTTACTTTTCCGACGTAGCTTTCTCTTCAAAAATCGTATGCGTTGCACGGGAAAATAAAGCAATTTAATTACAATTCTAAATAAACAGCTAAATAAATATGAAATCCGTAACGCTATATTCGATCCGTAATATGTACATATATGATCTGTGTCTTTTAACTGAAATTGTAGCATTCCTCTGTAATTTACTTTTTGGAATTGCATTCTAGAACTTCACACAGGAAATTTGCGAGAAGAATAAAGAAATACGTTATGCAAAATGCAAATGATTGCTATCGCAGTAGGTTTGAAAATATTATTTCCACGACTCTTCAGCAAACTTTTAAGTTATGAAAGATTGTCTTCTAAAAAGTGTCCAGATATTCCGCAGGTGAGTGCAACTAATTTTGTGCTACTGTATAATGTATAATTTTTCCTCTCCGGGTTCGTCCTCGCTGAACGGATATGTGTACGGTTAGTTTTCATGGTTTTCTTTTAGTTCACTACAATACAATGTCATGTCCACTGACTCCTATTCTGCTCATAACTTCTATCCCACTCGCTTCATGTCTTCGTTTCTCTTTACTTCTGTAAGTAAGTAACTTCAGCACTGGAAAGGGCCTAAACGTGTTTGTTTACTGATCTTGGTTTTCCCCATATATAAAGTGAATATTCTCCACTTTTCACTAAAACGTACTCCACAAACGTAGGCCTGCCTTTTCATAGGCAGATAGCCAATGCGTGCTTAGGCAGATAGCCATGCGTGTGTATTCGAATAACCTATCTTTCCTTTCCCTTTTTTAATATATTCATAGCACAGAATAGAGTTTCGAAGTGAGTAAATAAGGTTGTATGTATGGTGTTTGCATATTATTGAATGCTCTTTATGTTGATGAATTCGACTGCTGGAGCAACTTAGAGTAAAGTTGCTTGCATATAAACTACTCGTCGCAGAACGACAGAAAGTTACGATCAACTGGTAGAATATGAAAGAGGAAGCATTATTAAACAAGGTTCTTGACTCTCGCTGTTCTTATGTATACGCTGATTAAAGTGCTATAACATAAAACACATAATAACACTTTACAGCATGAGGCTTTATAAATGGTTATAAAAGATCTTCTTTTAGAATATCTTTACAAACAACCATTAACTATAATAGAAAGTTAATCATACAGTTAGACGCAAAGCAATGAACGATAATGACACATCTCAAGAAGGACAACTAGCTTACCATTCATTGCTTAAACTTTTCTTGATCCTACATCATAGATGTCAAAACTTTCAGTGGCACTTAGAAGGAAGATACTGAAATCCTGTATGTGAGAAGATACCATTTTTTGACGAATTTTGATTCACTGCTGTGCACCATGATAATTATATACTTTATCTTAGGTACTCTGATGAATACCATCTGTAGGAATACACTTCACCGCTTCAGATCGGCTCTATACCAGTGGGATACTTGCGAGTGTTACTACATTTCATTCGCTATTTCCTTTAATAAGCATTGCAAATGCCATAAATATTTAGATCTACATCAAGGGCATCTTGAAGATGATCTTGAAATTCTTGAAGATGATCCGTGACGTACTTTTACGATAGAATAGAGCTGGTTCCCATTTTTTTCTAGCTATCCGACACATCCATCTATCTTCAAATTACAACTCTGTATTTCGCTCACACAACACAGGGGACATTTAGCATCAGTAGTAGTAATCATTGCAATCGACGCTAAATGAAGAATTGTAGATCTGTGTAGGAAGTTAGTCGAGACTACACTACGATCTGTGTAGTCTGGAATGGCGTACCTCACACGCCATCCGTGATCTCTGTTTCTCGCTATCACGTGCTGTAGTGTTGTCAAATATTATTGTTCGATAACATACACTCAAGATTTTAATTTTAATATATTTTCCTTCGCTTACAAATACATAAATCTAATTATTTATACTTCGTGTGGCAAACATGTTACGAATAAATTTTACTTTTAATTCCAATTTCAAGAACTACAGGTTATTTTCTTATGAATGGTAGCTTTTTAGTTCTTTATAAACAAATTGAGAAGCAAATGCTTTCAAAGAAAATATAATAGCAAATTTAATTCTCCTTCTACGTGAAGCACTGAGAATTTGATTTAATCTTTCTCGATTACAGTATTTATTGACTTGGTTTATGTAAATCCTATAACATTATGGTTGAATGGAGCAGCAAATTGGTACGAGGCAATTTTGCTCTCTGGCATGATTAGATACTCAGTGTACTGAAATATATAAAGTCTCATGAGGATTTTATGTTTTTTGTGCTTCCTTTTGTGAAAACATTTTAAAATCTTTTTGTATATTCCTG
>KK116978.1:55937-89102 GCA_000611955.2 Stegodyphus mimosarum
AGCATGTGTGCATATGTGGATAAAACTATCTGCATGTTCAACATACTACGTTAAATACTTTTCTCTAAAATATTTATTTCGGTATTCATTAAACTCATTTTATTAGCACTAGAGGTGCTGTTAGTCTCGAAATTTACTTTTTATCCCTATCACTTTTGTGCACAAATCACGTTTTAAATTGTTGCCACCAAAACGTTATCAAGATGTATTAATTAAAAAAATTAAATACTTAAATAATGAAGAATATGTATATATATATATATATGTACGTATGAATGTTCCTCGCACTCTGGAAAAATGACATCAACTATAGCCATCGAATTATTAACTCTCTAACCGGCAAGGCCGTATATATACGGCCAAGAATATTTTTTGTGATATGTGTACGAACGTATATATACGTGCATATTAAAATATGTTAAAGAAATTTAGGCACTACATTGAAAGTACATAAATCCAGGTATAAAATGCCAGGAAACGTTTTACATTAAATCAAGAAAATAAATTTTTCTGGTAGTAGTTTTGGGAAATTTGTGCTTTCTTAGAGAAAACTCTGGCCGGTCAGAGGGTTAATACACATAGCCTTCCATCTATCTCAACATGGGCACCTTTAAGCACGATTTTGAGTTTCGAGTTTGTTGTTGATTTATTTCACATTTTTTATAATTTTAACGAATTTTCATTTAACATACTTAGTGATTTAAAAACTAAAAGTGGCAGCATTGTTCAATATAAAATACACTGCTGGCCACCCAAATTGCAACACCAAGAAAGATAAGAGATATCACAACAAAATTTATTTAGTAGATAACATGTTGACAAAGTATCAAATGGTTAAATTTATAGACTTCTGCGAAGTGTGTTCCTTCCAGAATCAGTAGCCAGAGTAGTCGCCATTGTTGGAGATCACCGCTTTCACACGCCTCGGCATTGATTCAAAGAAACTTTGGATGTGTTCTTGCGGTACAGCAGACCAAGCAGCTTCCACACGTTGCCAAAGTTGACCTGGTGTGGCAGCTTGGGATGTAATCTGGCTCAATTGTTCAGCAACCATGGACCCCATGTTTTCTATTGGCGAAAGATCCGGAGAGCGAGCCGACCAGGGAAGCAGTTTAATCTGGCGATTGACGAAGAACCCTTGGACAATGCGTGCTACGTGTTGTCGCGCATTATCCTGTTGAAATATGGCTGTGGGCAAGCCCTGAAAGTAAGGAAGGACAACTGGTTCCAACATCTCGGAGATGTAGCGCTGGCTGTTTAAAGTACCGGCAATGCGTACTAGAGGAGTGCGCGAGTGATATCCAATACTGTCCCATACCATAATACCCGGTGCAGGACCAGTGTGGCAGTGCGCAACGCAGCTGTTCAGCATCCACGGTGTCTCCAGACTCGAATCCGACCATCTTGGTGTTGCAAACAGAAGCGACTCGTAAATAAAGACAATTTCATTCCATTCTGCCGTCCGTATCCTTCTTTCATCGCACCATTGGCGACGGAGACATCTGTGGTTCTGCGTCAAGGGTAGACGAAGAAATGGACGTCTTGCGGACAGACTACTCTGCTGTAAACGGCATCGAATGGTACGCGCAGACACTGGATGATGCGTTATAGACTGAATATGCTATGCTATGATTAGTGATGTGACTGAGTGATCCGTCACTGCCATGAGCACAATGTTCCTGTCATCACGTGAAGTGGTGCACTGAGGTGGATGCGATCGTACACGTCGGTCCGTCGTACCCTCCTGTATCCAAGGGTCACATATCCGCATTACAGTTGTTTGGTTTCGTCCAACACGACTACCGATTTTCCTGAAAGATAACACAATGTTCCTGTCATCACATGAAGTGGTGCACTGAGGTGGATGCTATCGAAGACGTCGGTCCGTCGTACCCTGCTGCATCCAACGGTCACATATCCGCATTACAGTTGTTTGGTTTCGTCCAACACGACTACCGATTTTCCTGAAAGATAAACCATACTCTCAGTAGGCCACAATCCTTCCTCTGTCGAACTCGGATACTTGATTAAACGATGATCGCTGTTTACTACGAGCCATAATTGATCGTCTTTTTGAAACAACCACAAGAAAAACACAATTGCCGAACTTGAAATCGTCGAAAACTCCAAGCCTTAAATAGCGCTTTGAAGTGGCGCCACAAGCGCGCGTGATGTGCGTCTGCGCTGAAATTCTAATCATTTGCATATCTCACCTCCGCTAATGCATGTTGTAATTTGCTTGCTTCCTTCAGGATGTTGCATTTACGATGGCCAGCAGTGTATTTTTATCTTCAGCGGACCATATTGTTGCCTTTCGGCGAAATGTAAGATATTTTATCTTTTAATTTTAATCCACAAATTTGGCTATTTGAAAGATATGTGTTGTCTTTATCTCAAATAGAATACTTATTCCTTTTGCGCTTCAGCTTGTTGTCATTCAGTAAAAAGTAAGATATTTAAATTTCAGATTTAATCTTTCTGTTACTGAATTGCAAACCAAATGATTAAAAAGCAAGAAGCTCAGTTCTATAGAATATTTCTCCTGCTTTTTAATTTGATTGATTGAAATAAAAATAATTTAAAAACCTGAAACGACTAATTATAAATACTAAATATTGTGATCAAATGACGCTAGAGAACTCATAAAAGTCATTACATACTTTTTCCTTTTTATGACAGGCCCACCAGCGGCCGAGCGGTAAAGACGCTGAACTCTGGTAGTTCGGTCCGAGGTTCAAATCCCGCGAACGGGTTGGCTGCATGGGCGTTTTCGTGGTTTTCCCTATGTGTAACGTGTATACGAGCCAGTTTCCCTTAGAAAGTCCTCCACGAAGGCATCCCTCCCTTTAGGCAGATAGCCCTCGTGTGCTTTGCCATAACTGAATAACCTAACCTAACCTTTTTTATGACAATTCTTTTAGGCGGCTAGTTGCTCGAGCGACTGTTTTGTTTGTTTGAAATATTGCGGTAGGAGGTGTGAGTTCAAGAACAGAATGTTAAACTTGGGATGCTCAGCGACAGCATAAAAAACTTTAAGAAATCTTTTGGTACAATGTTAAAATCTGAATCCTTCCGTACTTAATTTTTTTTTATTTCCATTGTTTTCAGTTCCACTTGGATATTTAAGTATAAAAAAATTGTAAGCAATTTTAATAAGAATATATCCTATGTATAACTCTGCAATTTCCCATTTATATGATGGTATCACCCTTTGTACTGATTTTGTTTACGTATTGGTCTCTTATGGTTAGTTGTATGGTGTAGGTAAATGATTTCAAAGAACGTAAAAAGCATGAATCTTACGCAAAAATATTCCCTTTCAAATTTATACCACTGGAAAGCAAAAGCTTAGTAATAAAACTGTAATAAGCCAACGAGAGTTGTAGAGATACTAGGATTTTTTCGAAGCATGAGACATGAGCAATGCCCTCGCTGGGACTCGAACCTCGGACCTCTCGAATACGCGCCGAGCGCCCTGACCACTACACCACGAAACCATACGAAGAAGGTTAGAGAAATACCTTATACACTTCTCCTTTTAAAGGGAGACTGGGGATTAGGGGACCTAGTCGCCAAATGCTGGTGATGAAGAATCATCATCCACTACTGTTTTGTTCAGACACCACTGTAGAGACTTCTTTTTTTTAAGCAGAGAGATGAAAAAGGAGCAATGCCCTCGCCGGGACTCTAACCACGGACCTCTCAAATCCTCGCCGAGTGTGCTGACCATTACACCACGAAGGCATTCGAAGAAGGCGAGAGAAATACCTCATAAAGTAAATAAAAAACTTTCGTTCTAAGAAAGTAACTGCTCATTGTCACTTTTTGCAATGAATGAGTTTTAGTGGGTATTAGTTTTACAAGCTACGGAATCTTTGATGTTTCTTTGAATAATAAGTAGAGAAACTCAGGAAGAAATAGCCAATTTATTAGAAAAGTAGGCACAATAAATAGTACACCTAACGCAATAATGATAGTAAATAACTCAAGGAGAAGGCGAATATTCAGTAGTTTCTCCTTGACATAGGAAATAAGTCGTAAACTTTCTCAAACCACACTCAGAGTAAACCCTAACTCGCAGTTCAGCTAAACACAAAGTCTCGCAACTGATTCGCAACTGTTTTTACATCGCAAAGCTGATTCGCAACTGTTTTTACAACTGAACTTACACGTATTTGCACTCTCTAGCGTGGTCTCTGGAAACTTCTGGGAGAGTCAGTCGTGCTTCAAAAATGTGTTCTCGGAATCTTCCACTAAGTTAGCAAGTCACTAAGTTAACAAAAAATTCCCAAATGTTTGAGTGCAAGTGGTAATTAAGAGCGTTCAGAAGCGAAATTACCTATATCTCGAGTTTAAATTTAGTTTTTTTTTTAATTCTAAAACCGTTGCTGCATAGAATGATAGATGAGTTAAAAGTTCTATCGTTCTACGCAGCAAATAAGCACTTAAGATATGTGACCATAAATTTATTTACTTTAAATGGTTTATTTTATTAAACATAAAATAAATCATAATTAAGAATATAAAATATCGCAGCAATACAAAAAGTCAAAAATGCAATAAAAAGGGTTAAAATATTGTTACGGATTTCATATTTATTTAGCTATTTATTTAGAATTGTAATTAAAATTGTTTTATTTTCCCGTGCAATGCAGACGATTTAGCTACGTCGGAAAAGTAAAAATACGAGAGCGCATGCATTTAATTTTTAATAAATAAATATAGCGTAATTACTGTTGCCATCAAAACTATCGAGAAAAATCGAGGTTTTACCAGAATATTTTAGTAAATAATTAAAAAGCTTATAAAAGCCGAATTTAAACACCCCATCTCAGTTGTAGATGTAGCTGTTTTAAGCGAACTGTCTGTTTACTTAATGCTGTGATTGATTGTAGCGAATTCGCTCTGAGATTGGATTAACTTTATCTGTTTTGAAGTGAATTCTGTTTAACATTTGAGATTAGTGATATTGTACTAATATCGCTGAGGAAATATTTCAGCACTTTGTTTTATTTCTTGTGAAAAGAATAAATTTTGTTAAATTTTTTTTAACGACTGGTGCATTCAATCAATTAGGAACCCGCACGCACGCAACAATATTTAAAAATTTTTGTACCAATAGTTATAAAATTTTGTTGAAATTTGCATCTTCATTCTTGAATATTTTTTGGTAGTTTGTTTTTTAAGAAAACTGCTCGTTTCAACCTACAAACTAATATAATCATTTTGCTATTCTTAATCTCAAATTTTTATGCTTAATATGTAATATGTAATAATCTATGCTCTTTACTTCTTTGTACGAAGTATTGTAATTGAAGGAAGTATTGTAATCATGAAAAATTCCGGGTACCATATTTCAACGAAAATATACATTTTTAACCGCTATCGAATGCAATTTAATGATGTTTTTGCTTGAAATCTGTACGTAAGGACAGAATAAAGTACTCTGTTTCCCCAAACAAATTATAAAACTGATTTAAAATGGATTCCGAAGAGATTTGTTTCATGGTGTCTGTGTACGTACGTCCGTACGCATGTATGTATGTATATATCTCGCATAACTCAAAAACGAGTAGTCTCAGAACGTTGAAATTTTGTGTATACGACTACTATAGCATGCAGCTGGACTACTCTATAACATCCCTTTTTGGTTGCAATTGGCCGCACCAAACGTATGCTTTTATCATTGCGAATTAAATCATGCTTAATCCATTCTGAAATTTATTCGAGGAAATAAGTGTTTAAGATTACTTTGTAATTTTTAATGTAGATATTTTGACTTTTTAAGTAATTTTGGTTTGAAAATGGAATTAATTGAATGAGAAATACTGAAATCGTCTCTGAAAAACTGTTGCTTTTGTTTTCTTTTTTTTGGGGGGGGGAATTTCTTTTATACATCGTTTTAGATTTATTATAGTATTTGAATAGAACATGAGGCATCGATTACATAATTATTCAGATTATAAGGTATTTCTCTCGCCTTCTTTGCATGCCTTCGTGGTGTAGTGGTCAGCACACTCGACGCGTAACCGAGAGGTCCGTGGTTCGATTCTCGGGAAGGGGTTGCTCATTTTTCATGCCTCCTGCTTCCAAAAAAAAAAGAAAAACCTTAATGTCTCTACAAGTTGATATAATTTTTGTGCATTCTGAGTTATAAAATAAATGAGATGTAACGCTGTTTGAACCTACGTCTGAGTGTTTGCTATTGTTAAACAAATGCACTCGCACTCAAACCTGTTTTTGTGCGATTTTTTTTTCTTTCTTTTCTTTTTTTTTTCTTTTCTTTTCTTTTTGTGGGACATATGAAAATTTCCATCAAATTGGAACATAATTGGTGAAGTTATCAATAAAAAAGAATGAAATAAATAACCAATAAAAAAGGAGCTTCAATCTTGTATATCCGGCTACCGAGAGATATATACAAGCGTCTAGTGAAACAAAGGCGTCGCAAAATCTGATCACCGACTACATGGTAACTGAAAAAATGTCAACTCTAAACGATTCTGACTGTACTTTTTATAGTTACTCGTGAAGTTTTGTGCGATTTTTTTATGTGGTCCCTATCCACCGCACAAAACATGTGTGAGTGTATAGTGAATTTTAAACAGTACTTTTTTCTATTGTTGTTTATGCCCTGTCGACGAAGTAAATTTAATTCAATCCAATATGTTTAAATGAAATGCAAGAAAAATGCGTACAATTTAATATTCGGTACGAGGAGACCATGTGGTGCATACATCAGATTTTGTTTTCAGTTTTGTTGGTAGAATGTTGGTGAATAATTTTTCTGGATACAAAATGAAGCATGACCTCCATATTTCAATGAGATTGTAACTTGTTAAAATTTGGATACGATCCCCATTCGCAGTGGGGTTACACGATCATGATAAAAGTCGGGAATTGCAGCAATAGCTTTCGCTGCAATTTGAACAGTAATTGTAGGAAAAACTTCCAAAGACCACCAACCCAAGTTCATCTGCCCATCGGTTCAACATACTAGGGTCTCCATTAATAAAAGAAGCTCACCCTTTAACTGGCTGAAGAACGTAGCCTCATCATTCTTACTTTACAGCATATTTGCCGAGGCAATGAGTCTTCTCTGAGCGGCGAATATCTTACATAAAGAGAAGTTTTCTGATTAAATATTCACTGATAACGTTCCAAATAAAAAAGGCTACCTAATTTAAACATAATTTAAATTTAATATCGATAGAGATTAGTATGTTTACGCTAGTGTTCAAAAGTCATGTATCATAATAATGCACCGCAAATACATCAAGAAAATTTCTGGAGAAAAAGTGATACGATCTGTTTATCGATAACAGTTTCATGTGCATGAGGTTCTAAATACCTGACATTACCTGTATTGTCTACATTTGAATTAAAAAATATTGAAAGTTAAAAATAAAGGTATCTTTTTGTTTGATTTGCTGAAAGAACCAAGCATGGAGTATCTATTAATATTTCCGAGTCTATAAATTTTGTGCCTAATAATACTCTGTAATAATAACATTTTAAATTTAATTTCTTTGTGTTTATAGATGCAAGCATTTATTTTTTAATTTAATAATTTTTTGTGTCTATGTCGTTGCGCTTAGATTTGGCTTTAGTGAAGAAAGAAATAATTTGTTTAAACTGCTTAAAGTTTCTAAATAAATTAATTATCCATGTGCAGAATTAAAATAACCAATATCCTGTTAAAGCGTTTTGTTGCTGTTATAATCATTTAATGCATCCAATTTAACCTCCAAAACAAATTTTATACGAATTTGTATCATCTATTAGTAAATACAATTAATATACGTATTCAGGTCAGAGAAAAATTATTTGACTGCCTGTAAATTTTAAAATCTTGATCGATGTACTTTACAGCTTCCTAATTTGTTGTTCTGAAAGTCAGAAATATAGTCTTGGTTCTATGATAAGTGCATTCGAATAAGATGTACGAGAAAAATTTCGAAATTCACAACAACATAGCGAGTCAAGTACAGATTATTTAATAATATCTCTGCACCTATAAGTTTGTGTTTAATAATCGTTTTGTGCATAATAATATGAATGTTGAATAATTACAACCACACACATGTGTGATCTACTTTTCGTATTCCTCACCGGAATGCAAATTCCTTTGAGTGTACTTAAGTTGAGGTTTTGAGTCACAGTTCGTATAACTTCTGACAGTTCTGTGTCGCTGTTAATACATTTTTCCAAGCTCCGCATAAAACTGTTATTCCTAGTTGTGGAATTCTTCTCTAGCCAATGCGTTAAATTGCGCTCCTATAAAACGCTCATTTCTTATTTTATATTAGGTGCAGTTTCAGACTACGTATCAGCGTTTGAAATTAAGTGTGTGCAACTGTTAATTTATGTAGGCAAAAATGGTGGTTTCGTCTGTAGCACAAGTTGTGTTTTTATGTTCAAATTAAAACTAAATAAAAACATTATTAAAACCTTCTCCAATATCTTGCGAATAGTTTAAGATATAGCGATAATTTGCTAGCAGTCTAGTAAGATCTGCAAAAGTTTTAACTGTAGCTCCAATTTAATAGAACCCTGTAGTATGTATAGCTAAAAAATTTAGTGTTTCTTAATCAGAATGTTAATCTCTTTTTCATTGTTAAAACAGCGCATATTTATACCTTTTATTTTTGCTCTCTATCATTCACTGATTCATTCATTGATGATTACGCCTGTGGTTGCAATAAATAATAATAACAAAAAGTGAGAGTGATATCATATCCAAAAGTATTCAACTTGAAGCCTCGTAATAGGCAATATTATTAAAACTATAAAGCGCTTCTTTTGGGAAATGAAGGTATTGATTAACATTATTCTTCCCTTCTTGCTCCTGCTCTGAAGCTATCAAAGTGTGAACAGGCACGTTCTAAATTTAAATTAATATTAGTGTCAGTTCGATGTACATGTCCATACTAAATTTTAATTAATATTAGCGTAAGTTCAAATACATCTCCTTATTAAATATAGTCAAATAAAGAAAGTCAATTCTTTGATTAAATAATCTCCATTAGAAAGAATGCGTATTGTCATCTCTTCGTAGGACTTTACTCAAAGGGCATTAAAAGAGTTCACTTAATTAAGAGAAATTAATTTTTCTCTTCCCTATTTCAAGCGCCCACATGTGGCCGAGCGGAAAAATCGCTGATAGTTCGGTCCGAAATTCGGATTCCTCGAAAGGGCCCGCTGCATGAGCGTTTTCGTGAATTTCCTTATTGTAGCGTGTATATGAACTAGTTCCCCTTAAAAAGTGCTCTACGAAGGCATTCTTCCCTTTCGACAGATAGCAATCGTGTGCTTTGCCATAATCAAATAAACTAAACCAACCCTTATTTCAAGCAAAAGTCTCTTAAAACGGGTAAAATAAAAGTTATTTTATTTTGTTCTGATATTTCTTTTTGTTTGATGATATTTTAAGGTGATATTTCGAAAAGCCTTTTCCCAATTCAGCCCTGGCAATGAATTGTATTCCCATTTCAACCCGATTTGGAAATAGCCCTTGACTATCATTTTCAATCCAACCATCGTTTTCTATCTGCATGGTATAAACGTAAAGAAGGAAGCGTTTATGGCTATTCAATTTTCGTTCTTTATACTAAAAGAAACGCGTTATTTTATTAGCGTATTTTTGCAAATGAATTAATGACCAAATTTCAGTAGCAACTATTTTAACTTGTTAACTGTCTATACTGTTCTGCACTGTTGACGATAAAAATGCCCTATAAAAACCATAGAAAACATTAATGGTAGGTCTTTCAGATTAAAACGTGTCAAAAAGAAAAGAAAAAGGAAATAGTTATATGTTTAAATGATGCTGCAATGGGAACAATTTACATAAGCTCACACGATGAGGTGATTGATCAGAAAAGTCATGTATGTATAAAATATAATACAATAACTATGCCTCATAACATTAGTTGCTTTAGAAGATTAATGGCCATTCTTGCCATTATATAAAGACAGATTTTCATATGGTTCGGATAAAGGTTTAGATTTTGTTATTAATACACTGAAATTAATCCGTAAAATTGTCTTTGCATAAATTAAAATTCGTGTATGAACGTAAACAAGAATTATTAGAAAAATCACACACAGATCCTTGGAGTTTTAATCATTAATAAGTGTTGCGGCAAAGCCATCGAACTATTAAAAATAACATTACCCTTTTTGTGAATGGCATCACTTACGTTTTTTTTTGTATTCATAAATGTTCTTGCTTGTACTGTACGTTATATTTATGTTAGGAAATAAATAGGCATAAAAATACTATCTCCTAATATTTGGTGCCGAAATAACCATTTACGAAACAGGACCTTGAACTTATACTTCCTACTGTTGGATTATTTTTGCTGAATTATTTTACTCCCGACATTAAAGCGTAGTTTTGTTTTGTGTTCTCTACTACTCGAGCAATGGCGCCGACCGCTGAAGCAGTAGACAAAATGACGCAACTGAAACGAAAGCGGAAAGCCGTGCGAAGTAATGTTTCTCGCTTTTCTACTGAAATTGATACTTTGAACGATGATTTCTCAATTGAAAAGATTGAATATATTTCTAATCGCTTAACAGCTGCCTTAAATGATATGAAACTAATAGATAACGAAATTCACAATTTTCTTTCTGACGATGAATACGAAAATGATAATTTGCAGTGTGAAAACTACATAGATACTGGTGAATCCGCAGTTTTCAAAGCACAAAAAATTATTCAGAACAAATTATCGCTAACTGCAAATAATGTTACTGCTTCCAATATGGATACCAATGATTTGGCGATGAAATTTGGCGACCTTTCTACTACAGCGCCTGTGGCTCAATCATATACAGTTAAATTGCCAACAATTAAACTACAATCATTTACAGGAGAAATTGAACAGTGGCAATGTTTTTGGGAACAGTTTAAATCTTCTATAGATGCCAATCCACATCTTTCTGTTATTGATAAACATGTTTTCCTCAGAGGTTATTTAGATGGTGAAGCTAAACGCCTTGTTGATGGAATTAGTGTAATAGGAGACACCTATGAAACAACAAAAAAATTGTTAAAGGAAAGATACGGAAATAAAGATCGAATTATCCAGTCACACTTAGATTACTTAGAACATTTAACTGTTATTCAAGACCCATCTCCTACGCATCTAAATGATCTTTACATAGAATGTAACAGGAGAATTCAAGCTTTAACTGCTCTGGGTGAGAATATTGAAGCATACGGTAGAATCCTAGTGCCAAAAATTATTCGTGCGTTTCCCAATGATATTTGTTGCCGCTGGATTATCTATGCCAAGCGTGAAAAGCTAAATGAAGGTAATATTACTAGACTGATGCAGTTCCTGGCAGAAGAAGTGGAAGGTGTAATTGCAACACAAAGAGTTAAAGGTACGTCTTTTTCTGATCACACCGTAAAGTTCACGGTAGAAAATTTTAGTATCAATTCCAAAACAGTAAATAAACGTAAGAAAATTTCGCCATTTTGTTCATTTTGTGATACTACAGGACATTGGCCTCAATATTGTGAAACTGTTACAGACTATGATACTCGTGTTCAGAAACTTAAAACTTCAAATCGCTGCTTTCTGTGTACTAACCGTGGTCATAGAGTTTCAAACTGCCCAAGAAAAAATACTGCACGATGCACTAAATGCAAGAAAAGGCATCATGTTTCTATTTGTCCTCCTGTTGAAAACAATCAACTGCGGGTAACTAGCAGTGCTGTAAATCACATAACCTTTCCTAAAACTATTTTCACACATTTGCAAACTGCTCGTGTGTATGTTACTGGCCCCACAGGCATTACTAAATTAACACGCTGCATTTTAGATGGTGGTAGCCAAGCAAGTTTTGTTCACACAAACCTCATTGAAAAACTTAAGCTTAAAGTTGTCAGTTCCGCCTCACTTTTAGTTCAAGCATTTGAATCTTTTACTTCACAAGAACAACGTAGATGTGTTCAACTGTCACTTTCAAGTTTGTGGAGCAACCAAACATTTTCGATCTCCGCATTTGAAAGCTCCAATTCCTATACTACACATCCTACTGCTCCACCAGAAATAGTTCACTTTGCTCAGAAGAAAAGATTGAGAATTGCTGATCCACCGGATGACTCTTCACTGCCCATAGAAATACTTATTGGTGGTGATCATTATTGGCAAATTGTTTCCGCAGAAGCTCCAATCAAGCTTTCAGAATCTTTTGTTCTGATACCGTCAGTGTTTGGATGGGTTCTTAGTGGAACAAGAACGCATACTACAATCGCAGACAAGACTTCTGTCCATCAAGTTTGTGTGCAAGTTGAAACTGATTGTTTAAATGATCAGGTACGTCGTTTCTGGGAATTAGACACCATTGCGATACAAGATGCGCAGAAACGAAAAATGACTACTCGCGATGAAGAAATTTTATCAGAATTTCACAAAACTTACAACACTGAGGACAATCGAAGAATTGTGTCTCTACCTAAAAAGCCATTGCTCACACCTTTGCCTACAAACAAAATTATAGCGGAAAACAGATTTCATTCTCTTCAAAAAAGACTTGCATCTAGTGATGTGTTCAAGACACAATATGACAAATGCATGCTGAATTACATTGAACAAAAACATGTTGAAGTATGTTCCATAGATGAATCCAATGAGAAGTCAGTATATTACCTTCCTCATCATGCTGTAAGAAAGAAAACGCAATCTGAAACCAAGTGGAGGATTGTGTTCGACGCTTCCTCGCATGCTCCAGGAATGCCTTCACTGAACGATATCTTGGAAGCTGGCCCGAATCTTCTTCCTGAAACTATTGGTTGTCTACTAAGGTTTCGATTGCATGAATTCGCTGTTACATGTGATGGTAAGCAAGCTTTCTTACAGTTGTCACTACATAAAGACGATAGGAACATCACAAAATTTTTTTGGTACAAATTACAATCTGATTCATCTCAACCTACTACCTTTACAGATGAAATAACTGTTTATAGATTTACTCGTTTACCATTTGGTCTTACTTGCAGTCCGTTTTTACTCTGTGCTGCCACACGAGAATTGGCTGCAAGACATATCACAGAATTTCCAATTGCTGCATCAATGATAGATAAACATCTCTATATGGATGACTTTCTTGCTAGTATGGAAACTGAATCACGCATTATAATGCTATATCACGAGATCAAGAATTTAATGGCTCTAATGAAACTGCCTATGAAAAAATGGGCTACAAACTCTTTGAAACTCAAAGATGTACTACAAACACATGAAGAATCTCACAAAACGGAAACAACCGTCTTAGGTATTGGCTGGAATACAAATTCTGATACTTTGAAGAATGCATTCAAGACTTCCATCTGTGTTTCTACCCCAGACAAATCACTTACAAAGAGATGGTTACTCCGCTGCATTGCTAGTTTTTATGATCCCTTAGGACTTTTTTCACCATTTACTATCCTTGGGAAAATCTTATTCCAAGATACATGGATTCTTGGAATCAAGTGGGATGAATTACTACCTGCTAATTTATCAACTTTATGGTATGCAGCTGTAAAAGAACTTGATGACATTTGCTCCCTTCAAATTCCTCGATGCATAGGCATTTCATCACATGTTCCCTTTGCTATTCATGTGTTTTGTGACGCATCTGAACGTGCCTATGGTTCAGTTCTCTACATTGTTACTTTTAAAGGTGACCAAACGAATGTGCATTTAGTGTGTAGTCGCAACAAACTAGCTCCTATAAAGAAAGTTACCTTACCTCGTTTGGAGCTCTTAGCGGCCCTAATGGGAGCACGTTTGTTACAATATTTCTGTGCTGAAACAAATATATGTTCGTCGAATGCAACATTATGGAGTGATTCTCAAGTTGTCTTAGGGTGGATACGCAGTGACCCCAACAAGTGGAAAACTTTTGTTAGCAACAGAGTAACAGAAATTATTTCCTATACTAATCCTTCACAGTGGAGACATTGCCCTGGCAGAGACAATCCAGCTGACAAACTTTCTCGAGGTGTTTCACCATCAACACTAAAAAACCTAAAAATTTGGTGGAACGGCCCTCCATGGTTAGTCAAATCTCCAGAATATTGGCCTCATTCTGATACTATCTCTACAGATTACAGTCATAACTTAGAAAGAAAGAAAGAAAAAGTTCAGACCCTTCACATCGTATCTACTCAACCAATCATAAATGCTACAAACTACAGTTCTTACTTTAAATTGCTACGTGTAACATCCTGGATTTTTCGCTTTATTCACAACTGTAGGAAACAAGAAAAGTTAGTGGGTGAGTTACTTGCCACAGAATTAAATCAAGCTCGTATTTATTGGATACAGACCGTTCAAAAAGAATCCTTTCCTTCAGAATATGAAGCTCTGTTGACAGGAAAATCACTCCCTAAGAAATCAAGGATAAAAAAATTTAACCCCTTTTTCAAGAACAATGTTATACTTCTTGGTGGTCGACTACAATTTTCTGATTTATCTCATGCTGAAAAACATCCCATATTATTGGAAGGTTCTCATCATTTTACAACCCTACTGATACGCCAAACACATTTACGAATGCATCATCTCGGTGTTCGGATTGTACTTTCTCAGCTTCGTTCAGAATATTGGATATTAAGAGCAAGGCACGCCATTAAAAAGGTGTTAAAGACTTGCCTTCCATGTAAAGTACTGAAACAAAAGAGAAGTGAACAGATAGAAGCTCCATTACCAGCTGAGCGAATTCAAAAGTCATCTCCTTTCGAAACTACCGGAATGGATTTTACTGGACCACTCTACGTAAAAAATAACAACTTCGTTACAAAAGCTTACATTGTCATCTTTACATGTGCTACAACCCGAGCTATCCACTTAGAATTAGTTTCCGATCTGCGTACTGACGTCTTCCTACTTGCATTACAACGTTTTGTCTCTAGACGTTCACTTCCTCATACGGTGTATACTGATAATGCCACAACTTTCTGTGCTGCGGACAAAGAGCTGAAATTATTCTGGGATACTATATCTTCTGCCAAGGTACAACAATTCTATGCCCACCACAACATCAAATGGAAATTCATCGCCCCACGAGCGGCTTGGTGGGGAGGATGGTGGGAAAGAATGATAGGCTCAATTAAGCAATGCCTTCGGAAAACATTAGGTAAGGCTCTTTTGGATGACGCTGGTTTGATCACTGTATTATGTGATATTGAAGCCGCTCTTAACAGTAGACCGATTGTCCATGAATATGGAATAAAAGATGACTCTGAGGAAGCTTTAACACCCTCGCACTTCCTCATAGGAAAGAAATTAACTACTATTCCTTCCAGCCCCACAAATCCTGAAACAAATTTAAATCGTATGTGGAAGAATCGTCAACATTTGATGGACTCCTTTTGGAAAAGATGGCAAAAGGAATATCTGATGGACTTGCGTACATTTCATCAAGTGCGGAATCCATCTGAAACAAATAAAATCCGTAAAGGGGACATTGTCCTACTACAAGAAGATGTTAGACCTCGCCACACTTGGAAAAAGGCACGTGTCGAGGAGCTAATCCTTGGCCGCGACAAGAAAGTCCGTACTTGTGTTCTACGCATCAATGGACATACCATTACCCGACCGGTGCAGCTGGTCATCCCCCTTGAGGTTGACCAGGGTGGGGAGGATGTTGCGGCAAAGCCATCGAACTATTAAAAATAACATTACCCTTTTTGTGAATGGCATCACTTACGTTTTTTTGTATTCATAAATGTTCTTGCTTCTACTGTACGTTATATTTATGTTAGGAAATAAATAGGCATAAAAATACTATCTCCTAATAATAAGCAACGAAGGAAATACTATTTTAAATAATGATTTATTTTTATATATTAACATGACAGGACAGTTAATATTTTACTTATTTTTTAAAATTATTTTCCCAAATTCTTACCTAAAACCAAGCGAAACACATTTTGCTGGTACTGAAGGATTTACCTGAACCTGTAAAACACACTGTTGTACAGACATTCTGAAAGACGTTTATCGCCACGTTGACAGGTATAGTTGTTAGCGTTGCTGGCTGCTATATTGTTGGAACTCGAATCTGAAAATCCCGGAAAAGTCTTGGATGTTTGTAAGTCTTTACAGTGTCTTTGCGGATGGGGACACTTAAAACATATGGCGAATCGAACGTCCTCTCAAGTGGTTTTGTGGTAAAGGAAGAGAAGTGTTTGGATCCGTCCTCGGGTTGAAACTGGAACGGAACTGGGTAAAGCCTTACTGCTACCTATAATAAGCCTGAAGCCACACCAAGGACAGAGACGTTCAGACTTTAAGTTAAGTAAAATGTGAAGTCCTTTTCATAATTTCATAAATTTATTATCGTGTAAAATAGTTTCGTAGTGGAGATGGATTTATATGTGCTTTCGTGCAGCATATGAACTATAGTGTTGTTACAGTACAGGAGAGCAACATTGTTTGTGCCTTAGTAATATTATTAGGAAAAGCCATTATTATTTCTTAATAACATAATTTTCTACAGGCTGTGTATTATTATGTCTTGAAAGTCAGGAAGGCATTTCGAGAAGAACTGTAACAGTTTGATAGCTAATCTGATGATTAAACATGTGGATTTAATTATCAAATTACGAACTGGTAAGGTAAGGTAAGGTAGCAATTAACGTACTGATAACATAGCGCATCGTTCAAGCGAGGGCTGTGACTAAAAGGTTTAGAATGAAATGGAATGAAAGCTAGCTGTCTAATAAGGCCCTGTTGAATTGATGCAGATTTTGTTGAACAAATCTATTTTTAATTCTTTTTTTTATCTTTGGTTATTTTTTACTTTAAAATAAGCATACTTGGAATAACAAAGAGCAAAATGAGATTCATAACAACAGAGAATTGAATTAATGTGTGGATTTATAGATTCAAAAATTTTATACCTTATAAATATTTCATTTATTTTTTTAAAAGGTAGATTTTAAAAAGTAAAGTGAGTTCGAAAGTGCATCCGTTAGAGTTTTTTTTTCAAAGAAGTCTTTTCGAGTGATAGCGAATTTAGTACGGACTTCTAATATGGAAATAGTGTGGCATTATTTTTAACTTCGTAAAACAACAATTTAAAAAAAATTCGCAGTTTCAAAACTATAGCAAAAGAATATTTATAGCAAATATTTTTGCCAGACGATTATAGCCTGCTTTATCGAGACGCATCTCACAAGTGCCTAAAATGACGTTAAAAACTTTTACTTAAATAATACAAAACAAAATTTAAACCAATATAATCAGGTAATACTGTTTCCATACATAACAGTAATCTAAAAAGGTAAATCTCGTTAAGAAATGTTATGTTATTGTAAGCATTTACTTTATTTCTTTTATTAAAAAAAGGGAAAACGGGTAAAAGAACAGAAAGTGATATAAGTGGTATATTATATTTTCGATCAGGTTAAAGGGGGATAAATTTACCTGAATTCGTTCCTCTGATGCTTAGTTAGTATTAAAACTCTGCCTCAAATAGGAAAACGTTGAATAAGTGGTTTTTGCACTTCTAAAACGCTTTTAATGGTACAATATTGCAAGCAAGATAAAAAGGTAAGTCATGTAGAAAGAAGGAAATCGTAATACGGAATAGCAAAAATTCGTGTAGTTCGTGTTAAAAGTACTAGATAATGGTCTAAATAAGTACTTGAAATACTTGAGAAAATACAGATGTCAGTTCGAAGCTTTCAGATGTATATGAGGTATCCAATTTAAAGAAGAGAGCTGTTGAAGGGGAAAAAATATTTAAAGGACATGAATCAGATATTTTTCTAGAAATTGTAAACTAAAAAAAAGTAGCCAAACCTTTAAATAAATGAAGTTCTGCGTAATCGAGAACAAAACTCAAGTTAATTTTCAAGCACTCATCCAAAAGGCTTTCTAAAATTTGCCATACTTTTTTGGAATAAAATATAGTGAACTAAAGTAAAATGGAGAAGAGTCAGATTTATAAACTCTTTTCTACAAAAATGCTGCAATTTTTACAGTATTACAACTATTTCACCATAGTCTTTAACATTAAATAACAAACATATCTATAGAACTTCATCGAAGAAATCATATGTGAACTAGCTTACGCGAATTACATGAATAATTGAAATTTATTTTGCCTTTTCCTTGCCTGGATGAACGCTTTAGCTTTCAGTCTGTGTACTAAATCCTAGTTTTCTTTGTCATACTCATCTGTATATAACACCGAATTTTCTCATGCATCTTCTGTTCCTCCCATCAATAAAATCAGACATAAATTTCTCTCCCCTCGGATCCAGATTTCGTGTGGCATGAAACGGAACTTTTCGCTAGAAGATAGATAACTCCGTGGAGGACCTTTCCCTCTTCTGCCCTTAAAGTTTCCTAGTTTGACTACATCAGACACGCTTTGCAGAAGACAAATTGCGCGGAACGCCCCCGCGAACGAACTCAAGGGAAAGGGGATTGTAACATAACCGTAACTGTCACTGCCTTCCTCAATCGAGAATCCAGCCAGGGATGTTATTGAGACGACGAAGAACTGCATGAAAAAGTGATTCAAAGTATAACATTTCTTTTTACCACCGCTTTTTAAAGTTTTGTTTTGCATTTTGGGGGGTTCTTCTGCTAAAGTACTTGTAATTAAGAATTACTTTGAAATAGTTGCCTGTTGTTAGAATAATATATAGCGTTATTACTAACATATTATTAGGAAAACGAATCATTTAAAATATATTCAATTTTTTCCTTAATGAAGTTTTGTTTTACAGTTTCTTTTTAAAGTGAAAGGGTTTTCTTTTGCCTCGGAATCCGCCTAGTGAACAAAAATTACTGAGTAATTAATGGCTATATGTTGCTTAGTAACAGCCTCCTGGGTATAAATGGTAATGAAATGTTAGATTGATTTGAAAGATACGAAACTATTTTAAAGGCTAAATATATTACTTCTGTCTTCTTGAGAGAATAATTCGAAGCTTGGTTTGGAAAGAAATTGAAGAAAAATGACAAGCTGACTAGGATAATAGGAACACAAGTAGAAAATCTGTAGCGTGTTTCATGCTGAAAAAAAAAGCAGCAGTCTAAATTCTGAATAAAACTCTTTCGAAGTTCTTTCTTGTTAGATAACTAAAAATGCTTTGCAAAGATGGGTAACCATATTTACAAAGTAATCAATAGGCGAAGTAAAGTGCAAAAATGAACGCATTTGCCGTCTACTGAAAGAAACCGTAATAAAAGATGAAAACGCTTAAGAATTTTGGAAACATTGCGAAAATTATGTAGTATGATATCAATTAAAATCTTTTCAAACACAGTTAATTTTTTATAAATGTGAAATGTTCCAAGGAAATTATTTTGTCTTCTGAAGAAGTTGGGAGTTCCACCCTTTTATTTGACACTTGGATGTGAGGAACCTCTTACACCAATAAGCGAATAATCGCTTGAGAGTGTAAGCAGAGTCGTAAGACTCAAGAAGTGTTAATTACCCTTTATCTCTCAAATAAGATTTAACACAATCGGCTTTTATCTCAGCGCTTACAGCAAAGCCTCCACTTGGGCTTGAATTCAAAGTATTAAGAACTACAACTCAACTAATGCTTAACTAAGAAAATATAGCCGAAGCTATCAGGATTCTAAGTAGACCTCTAAATCTCAAATAAGCTGGCGAAGATATCAAGATCCTGAAATACGCCCGAGCGTAGTAATAGCTTAGAGAGCGAAGTAGCCCAAAGGAAAACGCGCGCCAGTCAGAAACTTTGGCTCTCTTACGAAGTTAGTGAAACATCGGCTTAAATACTATTCTTACTCATTTGCATTAAACGCGTTTCTGAAAATACATTCTGAAAAGAAATTGTAAGCTGAAATTAGGAGAGACAGGAAAGTGTGACAAACTTAAAGTAACAGTGATAAACTTAGGATAAACCTTACAAAGGTATTTAGATAAATTCTGCATAATCAAATTCAAAAAATTCAGCAAAGATGATTAGCTTGTAGAGACATTAGGTTATTTCGAAGCAGGAGAAATGAAAAATGAGCAACGCCTTCGCCGGGAATCGAACCACGGACCTCTCGGTTACACATCGAGCGTGCTGACCACTACACCACGAAGGCGGGAGAAATACCTTATAAGCTAACGGAGACTGAGTTACTTCCCTTGCCGAATAATAACAGGATTTATTTTTTAATGCCAAACGAACCCTATTTCAGTCTGGCAGATACACTTGTAAGTTTATTTATGTTAGTTAACCAGCTATTTCGTGTTTTAGATCTCTACTGTCACGTGTCACTTCTTCCGTTTTCTCTCCAGAATGCAAATTAGTAAGCGTCTATTTAACGTAAAGGGCCATTCAGACTGGGATTTTTCTGAGCTAACGGAAACAACCTACTTAACCAACTCATCTACAAAACCAGTTTTTCCCCATAGGGCGACAAGTTGGGCCTGTGGGCCATTCACACTGGGGTTTCTCTTAGCTAACGGAGTCAGTTCTATGTGTCGACTAGCTCCGCTATGCCTGAGTTCAGATTTTTACTCTTGCTGCCCTATGGGAAAAAACTGGTTTTGGAGATGGGTCGGCTACGTCTGTTGTCTCCGCTAGCTCAGATAAACCCCAGTGGGAACGGCCCTTTAGAGTTTTGAACAGTAAAACAGAGCGTGTTCTGCCTCTCGAGGCCACGTTACTAGGTTGCTATTTTAGATAAGATTTGTAGTCTTCGGCTTGTATTTTAATTGCAGATAGTTGAATTATAATTACCGATAGTTGAATATCCACGCCTGTTAAGTTTTGAGCCAACTTGGTGGTAATTGATCTGTGTAGCATTTGGCTACTAGTTTATTTAAATTAAATTTTATATTTGACTTACTGTTACTTTACGTTATCTGACCACAAGCGGTTGGTTGAGTTGTAAGTACTAAGTGTGTCTTCTGCTCTTATTTTGCTTGAATAATTGCAAAGCACACCAAACTTTATGGAGTTTAAATCGCACTGATAAGACGCGCTGCAAATCTCCCAAGAGTAAAAATCATAGATGTGATCTTTGAAAACCAAAAACAGAATTTTATCGGTAGTTGAAAATATGACTTAAAAGTAAAAATTATAGCGAATTCGAGCAATTTTTATATCTGAGAAGGATAACATGGGTTGACAACAAGATCTTTGGTGTTATTCCTAAAAACAACACGTCTTTTAAGATAACAGGAACAATTTTTTAAAGGCTCTTTCAATAACAATAAAAAATTTCTCAATTAATGGCCACTGATTTCAAATAACTGAACTTCTGAGAAAGAAAAGATTCTGAAAAAAAAAAACCTGAGAGCTCGATATATATAAGAGCAAATCGAAATAATTTTTTATTTAGCGGGATGACATGATTTCGTATGGAAAAATAAGCAAACAGAAAAAATTTACGTAAACAATCGCACTGAAATCCCACTTCTTGCGAATCATTAGAAAGTCAAGGAAAGGAAGGGAGTTCCGTTCTGTAATTCAAAAGTGAACTGAATGGTTGGGCCAATAAAATTATCAACAAAGAAAATTTTTGTTAAAATGTCTGTGTTATTGCTAAAACGCGCGACGATATGATCAACGTAAGAAATCAAGAGCGAAAAGGCAATAATCTAACTACAATATAGCGCATTTAAACGAAATAATTACTAAACTGAGGTTAGCAGTTACAGGTAGAAAAGAATTCTAATTTTTGTGAACTTTGAGAACGGTAAAAGACCTATATCATAATTAGCAACAGAAAACAAATAAATGGTTTGTTTGCTCTATTTTAATATGGCAAAACACTCGAGGGCTATCTGTCTTAAGGTAGGAATGCCTTCGTGGAGGACTTTCTAAAAGAAACTGGCTAATATACACGTTTAAACGGGAATACCACGGAAAAATCCATACGGCCAGCCCTTTCGCAGAGATTCGAACCTGGGCCGAACTACCAGTTGTTAACGACTTTACCGCTCAGTCACTAGCCAAAAAAATTAATAATTTTTTGACTGAGCTGAAAGTCTAAAGATTTCATTGTGGTTTATGACACCATTAATATATACTAGTGTGCAAAATTTAAGCTACAAAACGCACAACCATGAAGCTTTTCGCAAACAGTAGATTGAAAAGACAACTAAATAGAGAGATGATACTCTAGAGACAGGTATTGTTTGAAAGCAGCAGATGTGAAAATGAGCAATGCCCTCACCGGGACTCGAACCTCGGACCTCTCGAATACGAACAGAGTGTGCTGACTATTACAGCACCAAGTCATCCTAAGAAGGCGGAAGAAATACCTTATATACTCCCCCTTTTAAAGGGCGACTGGGGATTAGGGGACCCAATCGCCTAAATCCTGGTGGTGGAGAACCATCATCCACCACCTTCTTTAGCTCGGGCGCCACTGTAGAGACATTAGGATTTTTGATGCTAAGAAACGTGAAAAATGAGCAATGCCTTCGCCGGGACTCCGACCTCCGAAAACGCTCCAAGTGTGCTGGTCATTACACCACAAAGGCATGCTAAGAAGGCGGAAGTAATGCCTAATATATCCCCTTTTAAAGGCGACTGGGGATTAGGGGACCCAATCGGCAAATGAGCAATGCAATGCCCTCGCCGAGACTTGAATTTCGGATCTTTCAGTGATTTTCTCTGAGTGATCAGACTTGAATTTCGGAGTGTGATTGACCGCTACACCGCGAAGGCATGCTAAGAAGGCGGAAGAAATATCTTATATATTCCCCCTTTTAAAGGGCGAATGGAGATTAGGGGACCCAATTGCCAAATCCTGGCGGTGGAGACCATCATCCATCACCTTTTTGTTAGTTCGGGCGCCACTGTAGAGGTATTAGAACTTCTTTGAAAAAGGAGACATGAAAAATTTGCAATGCTCTTGCCGGGAGTCAAGCCTCGGACCTCTCGAATACGCTTTGAGTGTGCTGGCCATTATACCATGAAGGCATGCTAAGAAGGCGGGAGAAAAACCATATGAAAATTTCAGCATCATAACATGAGTGGGTACATCAGGGTATGCAAAACGCGAGGTATCAACGTGCAAAGTATAAAAACTTTAAAAGCAGAAAGGAAAGAGCAAGAGTTTGAAATTGATAAAAAAGAGTTGCAAGCTTGGAAAGCCTTCCAGAATGAGAGGGACAGATGTACAAAAGTTCGACAGTGGTCGGTCAAGGAAAACAATGATGAGTGGTGACTGATATATTGTCCTGCAGGCGAAAAGAGATCGAAATAAGAGTGCGGGCAGCATTGATCAGCATGGGAACCGGATGACAGGTGTCCCAGTTTACTGAGACTAAACGAATTCATAAAGGTGGCCTATTCGCCTGCCATCCGATAAGCAAGATATCATTGACAGCAGCCCATCGGCGGATCAGTTGCAGTGGTGAGAAAACTCAACGAATGGATCTATGGAGTCACTATCTTCTTATCGATGAGAGTCGTTTCAGTCTAACAGATGATTCTAAGCGCACGTTGATATGGAGAGAGGTAAAGGCACGCTTTCTTCCAACTAATATCAAGCAAAAAACCGTTGAGGTGGTCCTGGCATGCTTGTATGGAGAAGAATTATGATGACCGAATGAATAGAGCTCCACATTTTCGTAAGCGGTAGTTACTGTGATGAAGTTACAGGTGCCATTGATCCCGACTTCGGTTTTATTGGTAATAATGCACGGCTACACAGGATTCGTGCTGTTGAGGAGTTCCTGGAAAGTGAAGATATCACAAAATGAATTAGTCAACGTGCTTCCCTGATTCAAATCCTATTGAACATGTGTGGGATACTTTAAGGAGAAGCCTGGCGGCATCATCGAAACATCCAGAGAACTCCACATATCTGAAACAGATTCTCCTCTAAAAATGGGAATTGTTACCGCAAGGAATATTAAGTAATATGGTGTTGTACATCAACAGACAAAACAACACAACCAGTGCAGTTAGGGGTTGTTATTTCCCTTACTTAGGCTCTCTGGTTTGCTGTTTTTCCTCTTGACAAAACAGGTTTTTTTTTACCAATGCTATTCTGTCAGTAAAGCCTTTATTTTCTTCGCTCCATAGTGTGTGCGTTTATTCATTTTTTATACTACAGTTTCCTCATCTTTTAAGTACTACATTCTGCCTCTGTTGTACGAATTTCATGTTTCTCTAAGATTTTTGGCGAACTTATGGCCAAACTACCTACTATAGTTACTACTCTAGTTTCATCGTCCTTTAAGTACTACAATTGTGCGTCTGTAACATGAATTTTAAGTCCCCCGGTGATTTTTTTTCCGGAATTACGGCCCAAATCAGAAACGTTGCTTAAGTTGTGCATACAAGCAAATATCTATGAAAAGAATCGGACCAACAATACGTTATATCCCAGTTTTGGCTTGGAATATCACCAGCAGATATAATTCAAGAGTTTTGTAACACTCTTCGTTTCGCACTAACCTCTGAAAAACTGTCTAGAAAGATATCGCTATGGAATTACGATGAAAGTTCTTACTCTTTTTCAGTATATTTTTCCAAAACATGTTAATGGGTGGGTAACATAAAGCATAAGCACAGTGAAACTATTCATCTTATCTATTTTTCAGGATAAAGGTTAATATTTCCCTGTTATTCTTTCCCTCAAAGTAACAGTTTTAGAATATCTATTACATTTCGATCCATAACGCATTAATTTGCGTTATGAATGGAAATGTGAAACCATCGATATGTAAACTTTAGCCAAAGAGAAGCCCAAAAAAATTCCAACTATCAGCAGCTAGGTGTCCTTCAAAACTTGTTTTTCTTTATTCAATAAGCTTTGTCAAAAGCAGATGAAATGTAGGTTTAAACATCTTTTTTAACTTGAAAAGTTTATAAATTGCTTATTTACTTCCACTGCCTGGAGGCATTTTCACTTCCGAGACTATGGATATTCGAGTCGGAATTTGAGACTTCTCTTTCTTGATATTAACTCGCGTTCGAACAGTCTTAGTTTTGTTTAAACAATCTTAGATTATGGTTTAGCGGCCATTTTATTTCCTTTTTATTTTCATCTGGACACTTTTTCCCTTTCAAATTTAATATATTAAAACTACTTCTCTTTGAAATGCAGAAATCTTCATTTATACACCGCTCTACAATTGATTCCTCATATTTTTCCTCGGAAATTGCATTTACGTAACCTTCGAGTGATCTTTCAGTTTTAATCCATTGCTCATTCTGCATCAAGGCCAAAACAAAACAATAGCAGTCAATTATATTCAAAATACGAAGTCTTTACCTCAGAATGCTAACGAGAAATTTTAAATAGAAAATCGTTTCCGCAAAAAGAGAACAAACTTCTATATATGACTGTATAACTTTTTGTATGAATACTAACGTTATTTACTATAATTAAAAGACTCTTAATTTCATTCTGAAATCAGTTGGTTAATTAGTATTCGAAGCAAAAAATCAGTGTTAAATTAAATTTCGCATATAATGGCTATGTATAGCGCAATTTCATCATCGATCTATAATTTTTGTCTTAAAAATATTTGAATAAATGCGGCTGCTCCGCTTTTTTTTTTCAAACCGATGTTATTTGACTGTTTATAAAACTCTATTGTTAAACACTTTGTTTACCAACCATATAAAGCTGATTTCTCTTGTAACTTTGGACATTTCTTAATTGTTTTGATCATAGTACTTATCCCCGCTTAATACTCCAAATGTTAACAGCATTTGTAGACTTTTCTATTTCTTTTGCCACTATCTTTTACTATTAAAATTATATACCTTATATTTTACTATATTACCCGCCTGCATTCAGAAGAATATGATCGGAAATTCAGAATAATAATATTCAGAATATACTTTTCCTTTAGTGGTAATCCTTTTACATGTCAGCAAATATTATAATTAATGTCATTTTTGCAGTTATTCAGCTTCTAAATTTAAAAATGACTGCTGTAGAAACTATAGCTACAGAAATCCCAGAAATTTAAAGAGTTAAATGGAAGTTAGACTACAGAATTCTACCAGGTCAGCTATTTTTTGCAAAAAATACACCTTTAGGCTACATAATATGACCTTTTAATCGGAGCATGAAGCCTCCTGGATTTCCAGTAATGTCCACAAGAGTCTTCACCGTCTCTTAAAATTAAGTACTGTATGAATCTGCAACATGTTCAGCTGCACTAGTATCTGCTGAAAACCGTTTTCCAGAGAATTAGTAAGTTTAAATATATACTGACAACTCCATGAAGTAGAGAGACAGTGGCACTGAAAGGCTGTGGAAGCAACAAACGTTTTACTTTTTGTAGTGGAGTCGGCGTTAATACCATTAGTTGTGATATTAAATTGGCAGAAATTCGTACGGTCTTGCGACAGCCTTGCCATATGTTATAAGGTCATATGAATTGCTTCCAGCAACAGATAATTGCATCTCAAAATGCGTTGTGTTATTTGATCCCACAGTTTCTTATATTAAAAGTATAAAAAATTCAATTTTTATACGGGCCCTCTGTGAATATCAAAGGTGTCTATCAACCTAATTGCTACCTTTATGAATCGACGAATTATCGCCATTGTTAAACTCTGACTGCAGACGCAAGATGCAACACACAAATGTGAAAGTTGACTTCAAATTTTATTTGCTTACCACTGGTGAGATAAAGTTAAAAAAAAGCTGCACAAAATTAAAGTCCTTCCAACAACAGCAGCGCGCTGAAATTTTACAGTAGATCAAATAGTAAAACATTAAACTGCGATCTAAAGAAAAAGCTCAATGAGTTAATAACTCTTATCAATTGTGCCAGTGTCCTGCGGTCTGTTCTGATTAGCGACGTTTCTTCCCCAGGAGCCAAACCTCTACCACAAAGCATGCCGGTTACGATTCCTCTTCTCATTTTAACATACATGTGGCAGATTACATGCTATATAATCTGTATAACGCTGTGGAGTCAGCGATTATGTCAGAAAACAAAGGAAAGAACTGACATAATTTTAAATCTTAGTCAACTTAAATGAAATGTCACATTTACAGCAGAAAAAAAGTGTTAATAAGACAAATTTTTTTTATGTCCGAAATCAATCAGTGGGAGAACACAATCTCAGACGAATAGCATAAAATTTGTCGAAATAATGGTAACCAAATTCTATGGGGACAGTTACAAACCTTACTACAGACAAGTTATGTGCATAAGTTTTTGAATAACGTTTATAAAAAATATTCTTAAGTTAGATATGCTCAAATGTGTGAATTTCGGTTCTCAAGTGTAGAAACAACGAAATTTATAGAATTTTATCCACCTAAATTTAATGATGTATTTAGCTACTTGTTTTTATTAAAGTCGGTTGACATTTTTCAATACTTTTCAGTTTCTTCTTTAACCTTATAGGACCTAGCTTCTCTAAAATAAACATTAGCAAGCTATTAACTGCAACTAAAAGAACAGCTCTGAAATTTTGGAACTTTGGAAATTTGAAAAAAGTAATTTTATAAAAACATATTTGTAGCAACAAAAGTTTAAGTTTTGTTCCTTTTACTAAAATACGTCATCTGACCGAAATTGTCATAATTTGAAGACCCACTTTAGTGATTCATTTCTTAAACATTGAAACATTGGTATTACTAACATTGGTAAACTAAGCCATTCAAAGGATGATTAGGTGAACAGTATTTTCAAATTATTCCTTACAATAGGTTTTTTCCGTTGACTAACTTACTTCAAATAACTTACTTCAAGAATACTTCAAATTCTTTGTTCTGTTTTTCTCAATTGCAGTTTTTTTTGGTATAACCACTTTGCATTCTGATCGAAGTATTGTATACATGTTGAATTCTCCATTTTTTTTGGTTAGGTGGTATTGTTGGAAATGAATATTTGCTATTTTAATAATCCTTTCATATTAAATCATGGAACTGAAATACTGCATTGACGCAGTACCTTTTACGTTTTCAGAGCTCTATCGCAAGCAGTGAGAATTCGTTTTTAAATAAAATTTCAAGGACGGCAGTACGCTATATAATTACTGAGCTAATTGTACAGTTATCTTCTTTTTGAATTGAGTAGCACATGTTTTGGTATTTTTCCTCCTGCATATAACGCTTTTCTCATATATTATTAGCTTATCTGAATTTTCTGATATTTCTTCGGAGGCATATTACTTTAACCTTTAGTTTTTTTGCCTCATTACTTTTGTAATTATACAAACATTTATTTTATGGAGCATTGAGTTCGGAAATCTTGAAATAAACCGCCGTCATCAAATGTCCTACTCTAGTTCAGTAACCGATAAATTCCTTCTCAGATTTTATTCTTATCCAGAGGCGTTTCGCAAACTCACTTTAAATATAAGGCGTAAAGACACCCGCTGAAGTTAAGTATCTAGAAGAAGGTACTATTCAACAAAGATTCAGTGTATTGCTAGAAAATATTTGTTTCAGTGAGGAATTAGAACTAAAAGTCTTGTGCTCTCCTTTGTCAGAAACAATTATGGCTGATAATTCTAACCAGTTACCTGTTTAAATTCTTCATTTTTTTGATTTTTTATTAATATTATCATATTATGTCACATTACATTATCCGCTTCAAATATGACGTTACATGAATGTTATATTTAGGGCAATAACTTATTGCTTTAGGTGTTGTTCCTGAGCTGTAAATATTAGAGACGGTATATTTCTGCTCTAAGAATATCATTTCTTATGTGTTTTAATTTTTCATTTTACAAGAACGTTAAGATGTGTTTTAATTTTTTATATCTTATGTGTTTCATATCTTATGTTCTTATGCGTTTTAATTTTTCATTTTACGTACGTTTACGTTTTTCATTTTACAAACATTTAACATAACATTTACATTTAACATAACATTTTACATTTAACATAACTTGTCAAATTTTACATGTGTTAATTTCTTTTATTTTTTTTACAAAAGTCCATTAAACAGTCAAAGGAGTTTTAATTTGTATCTAATTGATTAATCAACAACTGTTAAACGTGATGATCTTAATGTAAAATTCCAGTGTTAATATCATTAAAGAAAAGAAAGAATTCTCCTTCAGAAAAAGATTTTAAAAGTTTGTATACTGCGTAAGAAGCATTTTTGGAGCTAATATCACATTGAATAAAATCCCTTGTTACGCTCTCAAGAATTTTTGCCCTCTTTGTTTGCTTTTGTGATTAGAACATTTAGCTAGTTTGAATCCCGACGAAAACAGAGTTCGCTTTTCATGTTTCCTTGTCCGGGTGTCCGCCGAAAACATCTCGGCAAAAACATCGCAGACGAAACCGTCGTGGAGAAAACAACACAAGGCGAAAACGTTGTAGTAGAATCGTGGGAGAAAAGGAAGCAAAGAGGAAACACCGCAAGTCTAAAACATCGTGGATGAAAATAAAGCGGTTCAAAAACTAATTCGTAGTTTAAAAACATCGTCTTCGAAAATATCGTGGTAAAAAAATAAAATACCTACAAATCATCGCATGACGATAACATCGCGCATACGCGTTTTTCAGGTTTTAAAAGTTATAAGTGCATTTTTGCATAAGGATTTGAGAGCGCAAGAAGGAAAGAGGAGTATTGTTATTTCTATATTTCATATTTTTGAGTGAACTAATAAATTTTTGCTGAAAATGTAAGAAGGAAACTTAAGCATTGAAAATAAGTAGAAAATTAATGCAATTTATAGCACTTAATAGAATTTTTAAATCTACATAGTTAATTAATAAATCAACCTTTTTTTTTATAAAATTTTGCTGATAATTTTTCATGAAAAATGCAGACTAAAAATGTTTAGAAAAAGGAAGACAAATAACTGCATGAGGTTACCTCTATACAAAATTGCTTAGGTAACTATCAAATCATTCTCTTTCACGTTTATTAATGTTATTGTTTTAGTGAAAATTATATTTTGTTTTGTTTCCTTTTATTCTGGAAGTGTGGTTAAAATTTTCACCTTCTTTTCTTCTTGCGTTCCCAAATCATTATGCAAAATGCAGTTACAACCGAAAAACGCATATGTGAGATGATATCGTCATGCGATGATTTGTAGGTGCTTTCATTTTTACCACGATATTTTCGACGACGGTGTTTTTAAACTTCGAAGTTTTAGAACCACTTTATTTTCAACCACGATATTTTGTACCACAATGCCTTGCGTTGTTTTCTCCGCAATATTTTCGGTTATAATGCTTGTCCGAAATCTCTCATATTTTCTATAATATATGGACTGTAGCAGATCATATGCATGATTTTATATTTATGATCTTCATGAATTATTTAACCATTTATTATCCACACATAACTAATAATTTCATAACGAAATTAAAATTATACATAAGAAACTAATGTACTCAAATTACAAGCAAAACAAAAGCTTCTATTAGACGTTTTGAAAACTGCGATTCTCAGAGAAATACAATGTAATATCCAGTGAATTCCAAATCGGAGACATTCAAAGCGATTTACGTCAAAGCCTCAAGAATTGTCATATTCATTTTCCTTTTATTTGCTAAAGCAGCATACATTTTTGTGAAAGGCTATTATTATTCATATTGGGAGGAGGAAAACATTGACTATATAAATCTCCATGGTTTGTGTCTGTCATTTTGTATAAAAAAATTAAGCGAATTTTTGCAAATTTATGCTTTATGTAAATTTGGGAAATATTGTCACCTGGTTATAATGATAAAATAAAACAAGGTATGTTAGTAATAAATTATCATAAAAATGTTCCTAAATGTTTATCATTAAAATTAAAAAAATCATTGTAATATTAGAGTTTTACGTATTGTAAAACAAATTAATAATAAATGATTCCTTAAATGCGGTCAAAGCGCTATATAAAAGCAGTTACAATTTTGAAGCGTAAATAACTGTCATTAATCCAAGTTTATCTCATAATGTATCATAGTGATTAATTACAAAGCAAAGTAAATTCAGTTTCTGAATTCTTGCTGGCTTAAAAATATTCGAATATTCAGGATCTTTCCTTGCATGCTATTAATATACAGGTTTTCCTGCATTTTGATCAGCAGCTTTCCGACAAATGGCTGCTGAAGCTGCTTTCCTGAATAATCAAATTACAGGCATACGTAAACCTTTACTAATTTAATAGTAATAAGGTATTTTCTCCCTCCTTACCACATCCCTTCGTGGTGTAATTGAAAGCATTCTTAACGCGTATTCAAGAGGGCAAGGTTTCGAGTTCCGGCGAGAGTAGTTCACATTTTTCACGTCTCCTGCTTCAAAATATCCTGATGACTCTAAACAGTACTTTTGTATGCAAATATGTGTTATAAGCAGAGCGTAATTTATGTTTTCCTCTGACAAAAATACATCACAAACTAGTATACAAGACCGATTCGTATTCCCTCTATTTTTCTTTTTAAATAATAAATCTCTATTTAGTGGAAAAGGCCAATGACTTTCAAATTTCATTTTATCTAAGAACACTATATCATATAAAGTACTGCAACAATCATTTAAATAACTTATAAAGCAAACATACTATCAGGATTAACTCTGAGGCTTTGACAAATTTGTTGCCAGCAAGTTATAAGTTACTCTACTTTCTATTTAAGAAACAAACTCTTCACCCTGAATTAGGAAGATATTTTTCATTTATACCTCGAGATATGTGTACATGTCGAAATTGAATTCACATTGATTTTGCTGAAATCAACAGACCAAGAAAAGACTGAATGATAATAATTATTTTATACGTATAAGGTTATCGGTTCACACCTTAGACATTGATTAGGAAAGTCAATAAAGTTAAATTTTATCTAACGTTATCACTCAGTATAAAAATGTTTCCTTTTTATGTGTGTAAGGAACTTAAGTTTAACTAACGTTTATTTTATTTTAAAACTTTACTATCATCTCTTATTTTCGACTTCCGGCCAGAATTAACGCGTGAATTTGTTTATGCAAATTGTACTTGCTAACGCTTAAGCATTTAAGTTGTGGCTTTTTGCCAAGAGTAAAATAGAATGAGAGAGAATGAGTCATCTGGCCACGACACTTCACGCGAGCTTCCCATCTGTTACTGTCCGCCTTAAGGCTAGGGATTTTAGTCCTCTCGAAAGCTAAAGACGTATTGTAGTTTTCCGCAGTTTGCGTATTACAGACGAAGCCATTTAAAAGGCCAGTCTTAGTGTTAGTCATATGTGTAAAATATTAAAAGTTATCTCTTATTTAAATTTTAGTTAGTTAGTAATCTTATATTTTTACGTTCAGACCACAAGTAGTTGGTCTTTGTATCCCGAAGTGTTAGAGCGACTGTGAAATCGTGGAAAAATAAAAGGTAATTTTAACCCTTCTCATCTTGTCGTCTTTGCTACACTCCATAGGACATAGTTTGCAGTCAAACTCACTATCCCGTCAGGACACGTCCTGTTTGCCAAGCAGATAAAAAGGTTTAGAATTCATTTTATTTTCATACCGAAAGGTAAAAGATACACCTTTGTAAAATAGAGTATTTTCTTTATTGATAAATCCAGAATACCTACTAAATAATCAGCTTACTTTCCACACTTTCTGTAAATAACAAGAATAACATTTCTGACTTAAGTTTAAAATGAAGTACTTTTGCATATGCGTCAGGCACTGGAAAAGAATTACGAATTTGTTCGCGAATTCGTTGAAATTTTAATATTGTGATGCCGTGCGGTATTCATACATATATAATTAATATATACATAATATGAAAAGATAATTTTAAAATTTCTGAACATAGTTTTATCCCTGTTGAGTAATAAATTATTATTATACCCTTTTTACTTTGAGAAGGATTCCGCATTTAGAAGTGCTCATGAACTTTAATGAATGAATAATTATTGTACTTAAATATTCATGCGGCATGAGTTCAAAAATTGCATGACGAACATTAGACGCATATTCTTATAATATTAAAGTTAAATTAAATATTGAACGGAGAGTACTAGTTAATAATATATTCATATATCGATTGATTATCACCGCAGTCTTGTCAGTCATCCTCGAAAGTAGTGGTTCCCTCACACTCTTTGCACTTACAACCATCCCTCTTAGCCTATCACCCGACCACACCTCGAAGTTTGATGGAATTTTCATCTCAGATATTTCTGAAGACTAAAGAAGGCAAGTAAGGAGATAATCGAACGTTAATTTTAAAGCTTTTAGAAAACTGTTGAGTAAAATTAAAGTTTCAAATTTTCTGCCATGACAGGAAGTCGATAATTGCAGCGCAGGTTA
>KK116978.1:96105-152834 GCA_000611955.2 Stegodyphus mimosarum
ATGTATGTAATTTTTACCTGAGTAAATTAAGAAATTTCTTGAACTAAGTAATCTCTATCAATATTGGTAAAGACACCATGCTCGGTGATTCATTAAATTCCTGTGTATTTTTATGCTGGCCAGCAGAGTTTGATAACTGCATATGAAAATTTAATATTAATTTTTACGGTGTAAATTTTTGATTAATTCATCTCGGTGCATATTTGAAATTAACAATATATATATTATAATTCTAAATGCATTATTTTAAATAGTTGTCACTTGAACACACCATAGATCTAGAAATTTAAGTTGAAAGATTGAGTGTCTTCCTTTAATGCTGCAATAAATATCCTTGGTTATATATATATATATTTGATTCAGAGTTTTTCTTATGATGACTTGTGTGAATGTTTTTAACACCAGTACTCCTGCTTGGTATTAGGGGTTGTTCGGGTTAGTAATACACAACGCAATGAATTATGGTTTTGATATTATTGTAGACAAATTATTGTAACAGTTAGTATTTAACATTTGGTACCAGAACATTTGGTGCCGCGAAATTGCCACATAACACAATTTAAGAAACACTCAACCCATAATACGTATCAATTTTAAACAACTTCAGAAATTATCACAATAAAACTTAGTTTAGTGCTGGAAATATTACAGAGATTTCCAAAATATGTTTGGTTTTCACCTTTTTTTTAATTGTTTTCATTAAATATGAGTTATAGCTTTCCTTTTATACTCGAGGACCCAGATTTTGAAATGACAGATTTATTAATTTTAAAAAGGATTATTTTTCTGTATTTTTCGTTGCTAAAGTTTATGAACAATTTATATCCTTATCTTGTAGAGACGTTAGTATTTTTTTGGAAGTAGAAGTCATGAAAAACGAGCAATGCCCTCGTCGGGCCTCGAACCAAGGACCTCTCGAATACGCGTTGATCGTGCTGACCACTACACTACGAAGGCATGCTTAGAAGGCGGAAGAAATATCTTAATACTTCCCCTTTTAAAGGTCAACTGGGAATAGGGGACCCGACTCAATCGCCAAACAATGGTGCTGGAGAATCATCATTCACCACCTTTTTTGTTCGGACACCACCTTTTTGTTCGGAAACCACCTTTTTTGTTCGGACTGTACAGACATTAGGCTATTTAAAGCAGGGGAGATGAAAAATGAGCAGTGCCCTAGCAGGGACTCGAATCATGGACCTCTCGAATTTGCACCGAGCATTCTGACCATTACACCAGGAAAGCATGCTAAGAAGGCGGGAGAAATACCTTAGTAGCTGACTGAACAATTTATTTTATAAGTTGTCTTAAGCTTGCAGAATAATGTCTGTGATATAGAAAAATATAATGGGCTGTACAATAATTTTAAAGACGACTTTTTTCATTCTCGTGAAATATTATAATATAAAATGCGGATACCTTTGCAAAATAACAACTTGCCACATTTCGGTCGTACTCTGTATATTAACCAGTGAGACTTTACAAATGGTATTTCAAGTTCAAAGTAATGGTACGTTAAAATGATTAGTAAAAGATATTATTATATACCATTTTTGTATTTCATTTTCATTTCAACAGTGAAGAAAATGTATATCAAGATAGAAGAAATAATATTCAAACTGATGTTTCCATTTTTTCCACTTAAGCCTCATAAAAACACAAATTCACAGAAGTTTAAAAAATTATGCAAACTTACATCTTTGGGATAACATTGTCATAAGGTAAATCAGTCGCACTGAAGAATTTCTGATAATCCAATTTTCGGCAGCACTTAGCATCAATATTCGGAATTAAAAAGTCTGCATTTCTTCATAAGTGAGTTTAAGTTTATAAGTTATTTTCTCACTTCTTTCAGAGTTCCTTCGTGATGTAATTGGAAGCATACTCGACGCGTATTTGAGAGGTCCAGGGTCTGAGCTCCGAGTGAAATGCGCATTTTTCATGTCTTCTGCTTTAAAATTACCTAATAACTCTACAGTGGCACCCGAACGACAATTTATCATGATCAGAATTTGGCGAGGGAGTCCCCTAATCTCTAGTCACCCTTTAAAAGGGAGAGTACATAAGGTATTTTCAACCTTATTTCCGCTCACCTTCGTGGTGTAATTGGAAGCATATTCGATGCGTATTCAAGAAGTTCAAGCTTCGAGTCCCGGAGAGGGCATTGCACATTTTTCACGCCTCCTGCTTCAAAATAACCTAATGTTCACTTAAAAAATTAATAATTACCTAATTATTTTCCGTGCTTCACATGTCATTTACAATTATGTGATTATTAATGACATAAGCGATCGGGTTATGAATATGATACATATATACAGGGTGATCAAAATCACCCTGTATATATGTATCATATTCATAACCAAGTCATAAAAATTTCAAAAATTGAAGCAAGTTCACAATGGGTATTAATGAGAAATTGTTTCAATGGATGGCATCGCTATTCTATTACAAGTAATAAATCACTTGAAATTTCAAATGCAGTTTATGCTGTTAACTGTAAAAACCGTTTGTTTGGTACTAGAAGGAAATGAGATTTCCACAAGCAGAAATATTTATGACTGAGCAATACATTCTTGCGAAAATGCTGTTAAAGCTTTCAAGTGAGCGAAGCAGACCTTCCCTATGCTCTTCGACCTAGCAAGACAATGATTTTCTATTTGATAGATTGATTTCGAGAAAATAGGAGCTTTCACTTTTAGAAATGAAAAGCCCTCCCGTTTCCTTTGAGTTTGCACTATTTTGCAATTAACAGCACAAAGTGTCGCAAACATAGAATCGCAATAAAATTTTTATGCGTCGAAGTAATATTCAGTCATTAAAATTCGTTCTGTCTAAGAAAATCCCATCTTGTACCAAAGAATTTTTTTTAAAGCATACTGCAACTGAAACTTGAATTTATCTATTACTTGTGACAGCTTCGGGGTTCATCTATTGAAGCAATTTGCCATTAATATCCATTTTGGAATTTCCACTCTTTTTGAAAGTTTAACACGCACAAATTTTGGGTCACCCAGTACTAACAGATTGCGTCTAACTCGCCCACGTTTTCTGTCAGAAATATACTGTCTTGACTTAAAACATAAATTCAAAATCTCACATAGCACAGAAAGCAGATTTTTGAAAATGTTAAATAGTCCAATTTAAAGAGGCACATCACTTTGATACTGCATAGCATTTTATATGTAAGTACGATGCATCAGGATGACGAAGCCTCTCCGCGTAACTACCTCTATAAGATAACCACTTCTGAAAGTCACCAGTACTGTACGTCGCACTTAAAAATCACTTACGATCACTACCATAGATTACCAAAATCAACTGGAATAGTGTACGATCAGCTTAGGGTTCGTTCACTATACTTCAGATTTTTCATTTTTTTATTAGATTTATAATTAAAAAGTAAGGAATTTCGATGCAATACAAATGGCTTTTCCTATCACCTCATTTTCATTCTGCTAGATCCCTATCACTGTCAATATTTTAATCCGTTTCTTACGTCATCACTACAGAGGCTAGAAGTGAGATTCAGGAGCATGTTCGGAGAAGTGAATAGTGACAGTCTACAGACTAGTAAATGCATGCAAAGTAGTGATCGATAATACTGAGAAGGGCGCCCCCGACGAAAAGCATAAGGAAAAGGGAAATTTCCACCAATTTGGGATCCTCCCGAGATGAGTGAATTTCCAACTAATAACTACAGCTATTCCGCAAGATGGTACGAACGGCACAGGCGGAGACAGGGAGAGTAGAGAGATGGATGGATAGAAAGAAGAAGGTCTTAAACTCATACACGCTGATATGAACTGTTTGATGAGTTCGTTCTGGAAAATTCTGGGAAAGTAAATTGGATGAAGGATAAGTGGAGCATTTTGTGAGAGCTATATCAGGGACACTGGAGAGAGACGGGGATATAACAATGTTCGCCGGCCGTTACGCCTTTTTATTTATTTGTTTATTTTAATTTATGCGAGGGAAGCAGATTTTTATTTTTTAATTCCCTAAGAGGAACTCTTCCATGTTCAGAGATGTGTGAAGCATAGCTGCTGCGGTCGGTGATAAAAATATGAGAGTTTTCGTCGTCTAGTTTAGCTTTTGAGATATTTGGTGAGTTTATTCTTGTGCAGAATTAACGGCTCTCTAATATGCTGTGAAGATAAGACCTCCAAAATTAGCTGCGCTTACCAAGCGGATGAAGTTTAAACCGTGAAAAAACAACTGATGAAGCTGATCGGAAATTTTGAGATTTCACATTACGAGAAAGCTTAACGATGTATCATCCATATAGACATGGCAAATTTAATGGATAAGAAATAATGGAGAAAATAAAGTTTTGAGACGAAATAATATTTCTTTCATAATGACTACATATATATATTCGATGTCTTACACGCCGGTATATGCATAATAAATAACGTTAGTTACCTTAGCGAAAAGCGAAATTAATGAACGAAATTGTTTATTCATTTTTTTCTGAGAAGCACTGCGTAAATATCTCAGTATCATGCAAAAATCATGAATCTGTAACATGGCTGATTCAAGAAAATTCGTTCTAAAATTATAACAGGCATTTCGTTTTGAAAAAAGTATGCTTTCTATATAATAATTATTACGTACATTAAGCATATATTTTTCTCTTTGAAAAGTAACTTATAATTTTATAAAAGCAACTGATAAAGAGGAAACAGGAAAATGTGTTGATTTATTTTTAGCATTGTTTCTCGATGCTTGTATTAGAACACAGAGGTCATTTTCAAACGCAGTTTTGAAAAAAAAATAGAATTTCAGAGAGAGAAATTAATACAATCTTTATTTATTCATATTTTTATCTTTAAGATCGAAAGAGTATAAGAAATGTTTCGTGAATTACATTTTTAATTACTTAATTTAAACTCTTTTGCATAAATTTGCCATTCACAACGCCAGACAAAGTGATTCGTGACATATAAATAACATAAACATTATTGAGAAATTTATTGCTCTCATACTATACAGAATATTAAAGTTACAGTTATAATTTCACCTGACGTAAATTTATTTACTACTGACGTATTTTTACAGTAACGTTCAGTATCTTACGGATTTTATTTCGATACCTTAACATTTGATTTACTGGTGGTGACAATGACCCAACTAACTGCAATTTTTTTTTTCAGAAAAATATTATATAAATCTAATTGCTCTCTGAAATAATTGAAAAAGTACTTAAAATATTTTGTGAAATATTGCCATTCTGTTATATAACATGATCAATGAAAGAACGTTTCTTTAAGAAATACATCTACATTGCATTAAAAAATAATAAAGATAATGGTTATGAACAATATAAACTTATGCTACTGCATTATCAATCTAATAGCAATGTTGAGAAAAAGCAGAAATTTTGCAGTAAATTTTTAAACTCAAATTTAATTATTTAATCAAGGTATAAATTTTTCTCATCACGATCTGACATGCTATGCTAAAGAGTTCGAACATTTGATCCGACATAATCTTTTCAAAATTAAAACTTAAAATTTCTGCCTGGGTTGGAAAGACTTACTTCTAAAAGAGATGGGAAGTGGTACTTGTAGATTAGTGTGCTTACTTATTACACGCCAGTGAAATTACTATTGCTTTTTTCATATTTTTCTTGAATGTTTTTCAGAATTATATATCTAGGCATATTTTTCGAAAACGTACGTTTTAAAATATTTTGTTTTTCTCTTATTTTAGTTTCCTTTTTTAATTCCAGAGGTAGTAGCTTATTTATTTTTTCATCTATATTATCATCTTTCTATTTCAAATAACTTTTGAGATTTTCCAATGTATATCTTTAAAAACGCTCATTAAAATCCCTTTTAATAATGCAATAATAGTAAATGAGAATATTTAAGTAATATTAGTGTAATGAAACAAATAATCTAAAGTGATATTAGATACCTGCAAGGGAAATTACGTGAATTATATAAAATTTAGTTAGTTAGAGCATATTGGAAATCAATCATTTACTTTTCTTATTGATAACGAATGTGGGAAGGGCTTAAAAGACTCTTTTATATAACACAATAGTTCACAGAGGGCACGGACTTACGTGATTACACAGTCACCAACTACTTGTGGTGAGGAACTTAAAAATGTAAAGTAACAACTAAATATAAAGAGTAGTGCAGGACTACACAATTCGATTTAACCTAGCAGGTTGACTCAGAAACCTACGCCGGCAGGATAATTTTGGCGGCAAGAATGTGAAGCCGAGATTCAAAGTTAACACCTAGTAAGATAAACAACGTGCGCCCACAGTAGCAAAACCATGCTCTGACTAAACGTTCCGCTACTTCAGTTTAAATACACTCTCGTTTACCCTAATTGATTTAAATACTGGCGAGAAAACGGGAGGGGTATAAGAGAAGATAGAAAAGACTAACAAATTATAAATAACTATTAGTAAAAATAACAGAACTCTATGTAACAAAGGCAAATTCTTTTCTGTTATTAATCCTAAGATATAACGTGTCGTAATCAATCTAAAATTCTTCATTATTTTGTATTTGCCTCGTAGTAACTAAACTATCACCTTAAAATAAAGAAATGGTGCAAATGTCAGAACTGTTAAGACTGAGTTTTTGCAGTATGGCGAAATCAATGGCATTTACAACATTATTATTATATCATACACGAGCTTATTTTGTACAGCACAATACTAATATATATCTGCTCAATAAAGTTTAAGTTGACATAATAACGACAAAAACATTATCTCTCAATTATTCTGCTCAAGAAAATTTAAGTTGTTCATTATTTTCTAACACTGTTTTCATTTGAAAACAGAATCTTAAAAAAATAAACTAAACATTTCATTGGAGCCATTGATCTGCCGCTTAATATTTTGTTTAAAATTCAACTCTTTAAAGAATATAAGCTAAAATAATCTGCTATAAGATTGTCTCTGTCTCATAAACATACCGGATTACATCAGGATTAGTGAAGAATCTGATTAAACAAATCGAAATTGCAAATGTTCGATGGATGAGGTCTAATAAGTTTGCGTAATAAACAAGGATTAGATTACGTACTCAATATTCTAGTTCCCCATTAAGCATGGAAATTCAGCATCAATTAGATGAACACGAGTTGATAATGTCATAGAGCAATAGTTAACTAGTTAAACCTAACAGTAAGTTGTCTCATTGTTAAAGCGTTGTTATCAATATCAGAAGACATGGTCACTAAGAATTAGTTTAATTGACTAAAATATTATTTTAATTTCAGTAGAAATAAATGAAGTATAATGATTCCTTGCTTCCCTCTTGAAATTTATAGAATGTAAATAGAATGCTTTCTATTAAATGCAAAAGAAACATCGACGATTATGGCAGAGACATATGAGTTACAGATTTAATTTATAAGTTTATTTCATTAATATTCTTCCAGTTTGTAACTTCCAAACACCACAAGCAGTATATTATTGATTTATCCTGAATTTGAGATTCTTAATACATTGCAGATAACACATGTTAATGTAAGTTATTTACTATTTACATTCCTTTTTTTAGAAACGGATGCAATGTTAAAACATTGCGAATTATTACTTCAAAAGCGGATTAGCTAATACGTTTTATTGGTAACGGCAATGTACCCCTCTTAGGACTAACATCACAGAGAAAAACCTTGAAAAGAAGAAATATCCTAAATAACCGAGTAAAAGAAAATCAACAAACACACACACAACACACACATATATATCCTGATGAAAGAGAGGAGAGCAAACCACTTCTATAAAACATGGACTCAATGTCAATGGGATGTAGTGAATACCATCTCTTTAAGAAGACTGTCTTCACAAAATATCAAAATCGTATGAAGACGTAGGTAGTCATTTTGAAGAGAGTTAATTGCACTTTAATATATGAATGTGTATCTGTGTGACAGAAAAAATTCCATAAAACAAATAAAGTTATTAATTATTCAATATAAATCTCTTAAAAGATAGAAAAAATATGCACATTGGATTAGCATATGACTTTTCCTAACTAAGTATGCTGTAAACAAATTGAACGTAGCTTGCACAGTTTATTTCTTAAAAAGTCCTAAATATAGTGCTACCATTTTTCTTATTTGCAAAGCGCATCATTTTAAAATATTTATTTGTGTATAATATTTAAGAGCTACTACAATTCGAAGGCTTTTTAAACATTCTAATTTGAATTTTTAGTTCTGCGCAAAGCACCAAAAGTAGTCTCTGAAGCTCAGTTCAGTTCCTTTAGGAATGAATTGTGTAAGCCAATACAAATGCATAATTAAAAAGTAGAATATATATGAAATGCATTTCATTGAAATTATTTTCAAGAATAAATTCTCTTTGTTTTAAATAATTTTTGTAATAAATATATATATTTTGAAACTCAGCAATAAGGATACATAAATGCACAGGTATAATTACTATTAAATAGCTTTAACATTAAGAATAAAAGAAATTTATGAGGTTTTTTTTATTGCACTAACATCAAATATATATTTTTTAATTTGATAAATGTTGTTATATTTCTTTAATAAAAAAATTCGTTACAATCAGGTATTTTGCAGAACATGCATCCTATTACATGGAAATTAATTTCCCCAAGGCTTACTGATATACTTTGATATTGTCAGTACAAGTCTGCAAGAGAAATTTATAATCAAATACTTTTTTATGTGTAAGGCTGTAAACATTTTCAGAATAGATAAATTAAAAGATTAGTGAAATGAAATTTAAACTCGAAATGCATAAAATTAGAAAAATAAAGATTTAAATTCGGGATTTCATATTACTTCATCCTTGGTCTCCAACATTTCTCATTTATTTTTGTGATTATAAGTATAGTTTATGACCTGCAATAGAAATTACGTTTTAAAATTAATACCAACCTGATTAAAATTAATTAACTCTTACACAGAAGAAAAATTTATAAAAGTGTATTCGTGGTTTAAAACTAACAGAATTAATTTAATAAAATAACATTTGAAAATCATAAAAACTTACAGAATTTTTCACTTAGAAAATAAAGTAGATGGATTTCCACCACTTATTAAAAAATGCGCAGCTCATTAGTATTAAAATACGTAAATTATATCGGTCAGGATGTTTACATACAGTGCCTTTTTTATATTAAATCGCTAAGTTAAATTAGTGAGTTTCAAACTACTATTTTTTTAATATTTGAAACGATATTCTATTTTTGCATTCCCTGCAGAGTAAAAAATTCAAAACATTCCAGCATTTTGTGTATTGTAGAATGCTTATTTAAACAAATGTAGCAAAGAACGTGAGGAATATCTGCTTAAGAAAAGACATGCCTTTGTGAAAGTTTTCCTGAGAGAATCCAGCACTGTTTTCAAGGTTAATGTTGTGAACTTGCAAATATCACTGATTACTTTCTTCTTGTTATGATCAGATTACCTCTTTCATATGAAATACGAGTTACGAGAAAATGTAAAAGGCGATTTAATTTCCAACTCCGGCGCGAATATTCAGAAGTAAGTTTTGTATTGTTTCATAACAGTGTATTACTTGCTATTATAATTAGCAACTGATTTTCAAAGGCATTCAAACTTTTAGTGGGACATGAAGAAATAGGCAGAAATTTAGTAAACGTTAGTTTCAGAAGTATTTAGTTTAACACTCGAAAATAGTAGTAATTAATATGTCAATAGAAATTACTTCGTTTAGTTTGTTAAATTTCGCCTTTAGAGGGTTATACACTAACATGGATGCTATTGGGTTTAAGGCTAGCTCACAAAACATAACCGAATAGAAATTCATACTTTTTTAACTTTATATTATTAACATCTTGAAATGCGTTATGTAAGAAAATTTAAAAAGCAAAAAGAATATAAGAGGGTAATTGCGCTTATCGGTTCTTTATTATGATCATGAATTATTAATTTTGAGAAATAGTTATTTTTCCCTCATCATATTTTGCTGCCGCCAACGATGTCGTTTAATAAAAAGAAATGTCATGAATACAGTTCCAGTTACTTGAAATTTGGATTTGTACCTTCGTCGTCGAACTAGCAACTGCTCATTTGTTTACTTTGTAACAAAGTGTTGTCTAATGAGGCAATGAAACCGTCTCATTTGCAGGAGCATCCGCAAAAAATTCATCCTGAGAAACAAAATAAAGATTTGTAGTTTTTTCCGAACATCAGAGACAAGTTCCTGAAAGCACCGTCTGTCTCAGGCTTACATGTAGCGTCATCAAAACAATGCGACGATGGTTTGATTACATATCAAAATGATTATAATTCATGTCGTATAATATATCAAAATTAATTGCTAAATCGAGGAAAACTCATACCATCGGTGAAGTGTTGATCCAGGAAGAACTAGTGGAACGTTCAACTAATGAAACTTTGAAAGTCAGCATTCAAAATGGTGATCGTATCACAGAATTTATCTTCAAAGTAACATCAGTCGCCTCTATCCAGGGTTGTGAACTCTCGTCAAAAACTTTTTAATTGCCTTCCCTTGCTCCTAGCTTGTCGAGCGAGGATTCAGTGCTGTGACTGAGATAATTACAAAAATCGTGGAAAGAGGGGACTTGCGCCTTCGTCTCTCTAAAAATATTGAACAGAATGTTCAGAAACTGGCTTTGAAACATCGAGCACAAACATCCCACTGATCATGCTTGATTTTTTCATTGATATTATTATATATTGATTAGTATATTTCTTATGTTCTTTTTTAATTATTTAATTAAGAATGTAGAATTTTTTAAAATGAAAGAGCGTTTAATATTTTTTTAAGTAATAGCCATTACAGTTTTAACAAAAGGAAGGTAATTATCTTCTAGGGTAAAACTGTCGCTTCAAAGAAACAAATTTGGCATGTAAGTTTACTGAAAAAAGTACTTAAAACTTTTGCCTCTTATAATTGAGGAACCCTCCTTTCCCATCCCCTAAATTACAGAATTTTCACGTAGGGGGCGTTGAAACATTTTTCGCTCCTTAGGGGGACGGCAGCTTTAAAACGGTTGAGAATCACTAACTTAAACTATAAAACTGTTGGTAATTCTACTACTGTTACATGCAAATCAACTAAAGACATAAAAACCTTAACTGTAACATAAGAACACCCACAATTAACCAACGTAACAGAATAAAAACTGAGCTCACACAGCAGGGTAAAAGAGTGAGTATATATATATTTTATTGCTGCTGATTGCAACCAAAAAGGGTGATGCATAATTACATGTTATAGCGATCTCACATACAAAATTTCAAAGTTCCAATACTACTCATTTCTGAGTTATGCGAGATACATACGTACGTACAGATGTCACAAAGAAATCTCTTCTGAATTCATTTTAAATCCATTTTACAACCCATTTTTGAAGAAAAAAGGAGTCCTTTATTCTTTTCGTACGTACAGATGTGAAGCAAAAACATCTTTCAAATGGATTCGAGAACAGTCAAATTAAATATTTTCATTGAAATATGATACCCGAATTTTTTTTCTCTTCCAGTACTTCCTTTACTTCGTACAAGGAAGTAAAAATGATTTGGATTGTTTGCGGCTTAAAATTGTATTAATGAAGAAGCTGGATTCAATTTCCTTAAAACTTCATGTAAAATCTCAGTTGTTTCATATTTTACATGCAATAATTTATTAATAATTTTCTTTACGAAATGATAATAAAGTGTACTAAAGTCTGAATGCTACATATGAGAGAAACAAGAAATCAACAAGAAAATCAAGAAATCAACAAACTGTGAATTGAAGGATATGCTTTTGCTCTTTCCGAAGGGAAATATACTTACTACGCAATTCAAAATAGTTCTGAAATGAGTGGTTTAAAACATTTAAGTGCAGAATAAGTAACATTACAAATCAGAAATGTATAAACCGTCAGTCATTAAATAGACATGGAAAGAAGACTTCAAATGTATACCCCCCCCAAAAAAAACCCCGAAAAGTACGTACTGTTTCTAACGTTTCTAAAACTAAATCGTTGATAACAAGAGAAAATCCGCCGACGCAGAAATTAATTTTAGTGTAATAATAATACAAGTCTTTAAATACATCCGTGACAACAATAATGGAAATAATAAACTAAGATTTACAAATTAAAAGATCCTGAAAAACAATGTTTACCACTTTTGTGGTGATATGTGGCTCAACGTAGAACAGTTTATAGAAACCTGTATGGAAACTACTTAGCAGGCGATAAATAAAAATACATTGACCATGAAGCATGGGTTTATCTAAAGGACTGCAACAAAAAAAGGTCTATTTATTATCGGAAACGAGGGAGAAAATGTACAAACCTAGTTTCGTCAATGCAAAGAAAATTTCAGTAAGGAATTCACGATTGTTGCGAGATTCTCTTACAATGGGAAATTTAAAATAAAAACGATTGAAAAAGTGGAAAAATCAATTCAATGTACTATCAAGAAAACGTTTTACGCCCGATATTTACAGAAGAAATGCTATTTCTTTTTCCCAATGACTTTCAGAGTGAAACTTCATCAAGGCAACTTAACAAGTAATACTTCGAAAAGTACCATTACATTCTGTAAACACAAAATGACGACTGGTACAAATATTGCATATATACCTTTCAAACGTACTTCTGCTAAGTGCCCTGATGTTTCACTTATGGATTATTGTGCCTCTAATTTTTGAAAGGAGCTCTTTCTAAACGCAAACTTACCACGATTGATGGATTATGGAAAGTAGTGGAAAAAGGCCGGAAATCAGTACGCTGGAAAGTTTACAAAATGCCCTTCTGTCATGGAAATCACGATGCAGAATTATTGTTTCGAAAAAGGGCTATTAGAACGCACATTTTAAAAATGCTCTTTATCTTTTCAGGGTTAATTAAACGATCCACAAACCGTTCTAAAAATGGGTAAACACTTTTTATATTTGCAATTTAATTACTGAATATATTTGTTAAATGCCACATTTCATACTTTAAAATGCATTGCAATAACACATTTTACAAGATAAAGAATCTTAAGTCGTAATTTGGAAGAAATGCGTTTAAAATCTGACATGTATTTGATACTGAAGGAAAACAAGTTATGACGTCTGCAAAATAATTCTTTTATAGGCATCTCAGTGAGTATGTATCGTTCACATTTAGATTAGTCTAAATCATTGAAAGATAACCAATAAAATACATGCAAATGAAAACAGCATCAGATTCGAGGTTTTAGCGTTATGTTGCCGATATGGCATAATGATCGAAATGTGCAATACTCTGTTCTCATGTACCTACGTTACATGAAGCTTTTAAGCAGCAAAGATAAAAAATTGTTTCATCTGTATCTTCTTATATAATGTGGCATTTATTCTCTTTTGCAATAATGCGAAATATTGATGTAATAAATAATATATATGTGCTGCAAGGCGGAAAGAATACAGAGGCCCTGAAACAGGAAGAAAAAAATGAATCGTTTAAACATTTTCTTTATTCTTTACTTAGAACGGAGAGAAAGTGCATTCGGTACATTCAGTTTGCTGGCTAAATCTCAACATCGCACACTTTTGCACGCCTACTGCAATCTCTGAATCCCGATTTGGACGAAAATGAAAGCTTATCACCCATTGATTAAAAGAAAGCAGGATGTACCCACACGTGTTTTGCGATATCGCCCAGATCGCGCGTGTTTCCGTATAATATCTGAATACTAGGAAAAAGCGGTTTCGGGTTACGTTGCCTAACAAATCGTGATTGTACATGTAATGACGTGCATACGCTAAGGCTTAAAGCGTAACGATGAAGGTTTGGTGTGTGCATGCCTATCAAAATACAAGGATGTTTCAGTTTTCTTATTAGAATGTAACATAGTTATAAATGGTAGCATTCAAAATGCAGAGCGTGATCTGGCATACGTTTCTTCATTTGAATTACATGGCAGGAATTGTGGTATAACCACTTTTTTCGTATATTAAACGGGGTAGATTTCTTGTATAAAAGGAAAGTAAGGTATTTTCTCTGTCCTTCCAACGTACCTTTCTGATGTAACATTCGGTGCGTCTTCGAGAGGTTCATCTCTGCATCCCTGCTAGGAGATTGCACAATTTTCACATCTCCTGATTAAAAAAATACCTAATGTCTCTACAAAGTAAATACTGGTTTAAGATTTATTTAATTGGTTCGTCCAAATTTTAACATGGACTTTTCGCTTCATATTTTAAATAGATGTACCAAAAAATAAATTAAGTTTGGAAATTAGGAAAAGTATCTATATATGATGGAATATAATGAAATATATAATGTAAAGTTTAAGTTAGAACTGGAAGATAGAGTTACAACAGAAATCTTACATTATAAACATATTTATCCTAAGCATTATAAACATTAAGTCTGTAAGTCCTGTAAACCCTACTAGACAAGTACCGAGTTATGGCTACGTTTTAAATAATTCACGAAACACTAAAGGAGGTAAAAATAATCTTTTACAAAGTCTTAGTGTCCGGCTTAACTTGTCACTTGAGCAATTAATTAAAAGTATAGAAATTATCACTAAACGTAAAAGGGATGAAACCTGAAACCTACTTTTCCATTCTTTAAATCTAGCTTTTAACTGTAAACGTATTCTTGACAAGCTGAAAGCAGAATTATTATTGACATTATTAGGGAAGAGAATTACCCATGAACTTACTTGTGTTAGCTAACAAGGCTTCTAAAAGTATGATAAATCAAAGGAATTGATTTTGAAATTCGAGAGATTTAAAACGAAATTCGAGAGAGTATAAGATTCATCTTGGTTAAGTTTTAATATCAAATATGGTAATATTTCTGAAACTCTGCTAAAGCTGAAGATTTATGGTACATTAAATGGCTCAATTAATTCTGAAATTTTATTCCAATTTTTCGATCCAAACACCAGGTGTAGTAATGAGATTAAAAAATATTATGAAATCCTATAAATGAATATTGAGTTATATTTCAGAAAATAAGTCAAAGGGATGTTTATTTTAAGTATAAAGCCATATTTTTATATAACATACAAAAGTTGAAAATCTACGCATTCGGCCCCAACAAACTTCTGTACTATGTACATGCATCATCATTAAGATAGAATGGTACGAAGACGAGAAATATATAATAAAATAAAGGGAATATTTCGCTTGCAAGTCACCATTTGCCAAAAATGCTATAAAGCATTTTTTCCTTCCTCATCACTTGCATTTGCGTTATGACTGGAAGCACGTCAAACTAGGAAAAAGCATCGCTGATTCTTCATGCACTCTGCTCAGATAAGCACATAATCTCTCTACAGTGTATGTATAAAAATCCAACGGAAATCGATAATAAAAGAGGGGAATACGATGCATTACAAATAAAAGTCGAAATATTATCTGTAAAATCAGATGTTCACAATAGTACAACTCAGCCATGAGCGAAGGTATTTTTTTAGTCTGTGCAAAAATATAGAACACTGATTCGAGATATATTATTTCTACATCCTGACTGAAATTCGTTTTTAGCCATGAAATTAACGCTGAAGAGCATAAACTGCTTATCTGTTTGAAAAATATTTCTAGCAAGTCAGTTGTTGCGATATTCACTAAAAAAATTAGAAAATGAAATACGCATATTCTCAAACTCCTTTGATGAATATGTTTTTAAACCATGCTTTTACAGATATTATATTATTTCTCTAGCTAAATGAAGCAGGTAGAGAGTTAGATTATGAGAGAAAATGGACTTGTGTCTTGAAATGTTTTGAGAAGCGGGAACCTATGACGAAAAGGGGGGGTTTTCTCCTGAAGAAGAAGGATCTATGCCAATAATTCTCGAAATCGGAATAGTTTTATTTAAAGCTTATGTCCATCTAAGTTGTAAGTCGGTCTATTTTATAACTATGCTAAAGCAAAATTTCATAGCATAATGTATCCAGACTGTAATTTTTCAGAAATACAATTACAAGTGCAGGCAGCAGGCAAATTGCGGCAGAATATAAAATGGTAGTATTTGGAGACCGCGTGGCGAGTTGTAAGAGCTATGAACTTCATTTGCTGCTATGTTCTTAGATTTCCGAGATGAAGGAACTAAGACCGAGATATTATTAAGTTGTGGAAAAGAATAAAATGCCAAAGAGAAAAATCCTTTATTTCTAAGAACGCCTGAGTAATCATTGATGAAATTTTAATCTGATATTACGCTAGTAGATCCCCAATACAAGGCATTCAATCTTAATAAAGCAATTAGCCAAGAAACATTGTTGTATTAGCGTCGGTAGTTATTAAAACAGCGTTTTTGCTATTACGTGTGTTTGGTAGTCTGTAGTTACAAAATAGATAGAAAAGTGGGATAGAGAAGAAACATGAAACTCTAAAGCTTAAATGGACCACACATGCAATAAAAATGCATTGATTTTATTTATGCAAAGGTATTTATTATGCATTTATGCATAATAAATGCCAATGTATTATTATTTAATATGCATAATATATGTAATGCATTATTTCTAATATTATTTATAAAGATTTATTATTGGCATATCATTTATAATCCATATTATTTATATTTATTATGTATATTATTTATAATATATCATTATTTATTATGCGTTGACATGTATTTACATAATCGTAAGTGATATTTCGAGTTGTAAAGGAGCTTTAAAGACAGAAGAATGTTCCTTGAAGATGACCAGTGATCTGGAACTTCCACTACCATCATTTCAGATAATGCTGAATAAATTCAAAGCTTTTGTCTGCGAAACATCAGAGGACAATTATTAACCGTTGTAGATATTGCTGTTGCGTCGTATGAGTCGTACCTAACGATTTGAACATGTAGCATTTTCTTTAGATTTTCAATGATGCATTCTTCGTTGATGATTTTTTCGCTAACCAGAACAATTTATTGTTTCCGCAACTGCTCCATCGGCCCTATTTTATTCTTCTTATTATACTATTTACTTTTAATAAAATACTGTACAGCTAGTCAATAGATATACGTATCGACGTATATCAGACTGAATGTTTTATTCGAAGGAATTATCTGACTCAGGTCTTAAAGTATAATTGTCTATGCAGTGCACTATATTAATCGTACAATGCATTACATTAGCCATATAATATTATACTTTATTCATTGAATACAACACATTAATTTGCTGTATATTAACCTTAACAACAAAATTAATAATTAAACCTTAGATTAATTACACATAGATTTGATAAATACAATTAGATTTACATTACATGACAACATGTTAGGGGCATTATGATAACAAACAATATGAGTATAGTGATGCAGTATGATAGTAAACTAAACTATATTTTCACACCATTGCTGAGATCCAACGCGAATTACGAAAGTTTCGAAATCGCTTATGCAAAGTACCTTCCAGGCGGCATTTCAAACACTGGTAGAAACACTTCCACTTCCTGTAACACGAGCTCTGCTTTTCAGGGTAAGTGTTTTTTAAGGACAAGATGTGTAAATTCACACGGGCAGAGTACTTTAGATTTATAGAATTGTTTAATAAAATGTATAAAATTATTTAAATTTATAACTGACGTATAAATTTCAGCACAGCTATGGACCTTTCTGATTCACTCAGTGCATTCTGTACTGTAAAATCCTCCTGTGGAGTAACTGTGGAAGGTATTTTCTCCCTTCTTTCCTAATACCTTCCTAACCGGAAACATGCTCGACACATATTCGGGAGGTCCGGAGTTCGAATCCTGGAAAGTGCATTGCGGATTTCTTTCAGTTTCCTAACTTTGAAAAATTCTGAAAAGTGGGGCACCAATTAAACAGGTGGACGATAATTCGTCACTGTCAGGATTTGGTGATTGGGTTTAATCACCCCCATCCGACCTTAAAAAAGAGGGGGGTGCAAGTGTACAAGGTATTTACTCTTTCCTTTCCCCATGCGTTCATTATGTAACTGGAAGCACCCTCGACGCGTATTCGGGAGGTCCGGAGTTAGATGAGTGCACATTTTTCAGGTCCCTGCATCGATATAACTTAATAACTCTACTGAGTATTTAAGCTCTCAATCAATGATCGTGACTATACGCTTTCTAACAAAAATCAAACAAAAGTCAAACAGAAGACGGACGAAATCCAATCCAATTCCTTCGACATAATTTTGTATAATGCTACTTAATAGGTCTGAAACACTGAAAACATTCACTTGTCTAATTATATAAAAGAAATTTACAGAAATGTTGTAATATTCTAAAAAAATGGAAAATCCATGGAATTATTTAGATTTAGTTGCGAGAAACTGGAGTATAAGAAAAAAGAACCGTTTCATATGCAGCATTTTCGCCCCATTTTTCGCAGACTTCTTCAGAAGCCTTTTTCCACAACTTGATTTTATTCTTTTCAATAAAGTCAATTCAGGTTTAATGTTAACAATATTCATTACAAATATGAAGGCCCAGACATACGACGGTCAAGCCGTTTCCCTTTTTTAAATGTCAGAAAAAAATGCTTTCTAACTCGCTTTTTGAAACTTAACATTATCTAGAAGTCAGCAGCTAAATGAAATAAGTTCTAGAATATTGGAACGAAAAGAGCTGAGTATCAGCGGTTCTTCATTCAGTTGCCGACTTATCAAAAAGTTCAGAAGTTTCTGCATTACGCGAAGAACGCTTAAATTAGCATTTTATTAAGTTCTGCTCGCTCGACGTCGAAAGAAGAATAAGGCTTATTCTTTGACAGTTTTCTGAAAATTGACTGCCTTATTCACAAGAGGAAGTCAATTTTACAATGGAGATCTCGTCATTCCATTGTGTTTCAGCCAAATAAAGGCAAGCACTCACTTCCTGTTTTGAATGAAATACAGTAGTTTGAAACCTCTGTGTCATATCTGTATTTATTTTACTGCTGTTAGGATTGCAAGTCATTTAGTTTTCTTTCATAAAAACTGTTTAACCGAAAGATTACTAAGATTTGTCTATTTATTTTGAGTTTCAGATTCATTTTAAAATTTTCCCCATAATGTTTCATTTTAATATTAAAGGTGAAGCGAATCCTAAATTATTCCGAATTAAAGTCCAGATCTTAAATTTTCTCGAATTTTTTTAACTCAAATTTCCAAATTCTTCGTGTGAGAATAAGAATAAGAAGGCAAAAAAAATAATTTAAAAATTTTTTACTTAAAGTAAAATTTTGCCTTTAATGAAAAGCAAAGTTAGAATGTAATTTTGCAAAGAAAAAATTTTTTAAATTTATTAATAAGATACAAACGAAATTTGGTAAAGACGTACATAATTAAGTCTTACATTTTGTTGTTAATTTTCTCATTATGACTTGACCAAAAATACATGCACAATAGTTTAAAGTTTTTGCATTTTCCCCAAATCGTTTAAAATCATTTCAAGTATATAGACAAAGTAATACGTCTGGAGTTCACATATAGGTAGGCATTATACATGTAATGCTTAATTATTTCTAGAAACTTAAAAAATACGGTAATCGGGATTGCTATATATAATATTTGTAATGAATTCCAATGAAAGTGCAACGATCACCTTTTTTCTTTTCCTTTTTTTTAATAAATTCTCGTTATTCTTCTGAAAGTTTTTAATTAAAACGTTTAACACTTCCTCTTTTTTTCTCCCCCCCTCCCCAATCTTGAGAATTTGATGAATTTGAAAGGCGAAAATTGAGTTTCGAAAGATTCGAATGTAAAAATTCGAGTTTCCGACTCTCGAATCTTTCGCGAGATTCGTGGGGTTTGATTCTAATTTCCCATTTGTAATTACTATGCAGATGTGAATGCATTAAAATTTACATTTGCGTATAATGCAGAAAGGATTATCTAAAATCTCTTTTTGCACGTAATTATTTTCTTACGCATCTCCAGTTATAAATAAAATTGCTACCTTTTTGTGTTCCCTTTCAGGTCGTTGAATTTTGTAAGAACATTCGACTCGTACTGCTTTATTTCTAGTTTTCCCTCAAATGATTAGTTTTCCTTTTTGAGTCATCTGATGATCTTTATAAACCTCAATAATACATATCAAATCTAATAAAAATGCGTAACCTAATAAAATGAAACATTATGTATGTGTAACATGTGCTATTGCAAAAATAAATAAAGAGACGCTATTTTTTCTGTCTAATCTCAACATTTTTACCCTTAAAAAACTGAGAATCTTAGTTGGCATTATAGATGTGCCAGTCGACTACGTATAAATTTCATTTATCTTAAATATTACAAAAAACGTTTTTCGACGAAGCGTAAGCCAATTATTTGAGAAGGTCATTCTTTTCTGGATTTCATAACAATATTTTGCAAACACGTATTACCGTATGCTAAGAATATCATACGTAAAATTGGCTTCTAACATAGATTCTGCTACAATGAGTCGATTGTGTGAGAGCCAATGGCTTATTGTTCTCAGTTTGTAGTTTAAGTCAAGGAATCGTGGAGATCTCTAAGATGTTGCGTTGCTGTTTTATCCACTGAGTTGTTTGCTCTCAAAATTTACATTACCAGTGCTCTGCAGAATAAGAAAGGATATGTCAGAGGAAGCACGGCAAGACTGTGATAGTCAGTTTTCTGTTTTTTTAACTAACACTTTTTCGTGTAACTGAAAGAAGGTTTGAACTGAAAAAGAATTTATTAATTCTCTTATAGATAAAACGTAAACAATATTCCTATCATTTCATGTAATATTTGTCCCTTAGTGTTCATAAATTTCAGAAATGAATTCATTTGAATTCTCGTCGAGTTTTGGGGGCACTTCATATTTTCTTATATGATGAAATTAATATTTTATTCTGAAATGTAAATGTTTACAAAACGCTTTTTGTGTAAATATATTTAACTGATAGTGAATAAATCGATTAAAATATGTGTTCACGTTAATTATGAATATGGAATGATATAGTATATGGTGAGGAATTGTGTATATTCTTTAAAGCTAAATAAATATAATTTTTTGGTAAATCTTCCGAATTCTTTATCAAAGATTTTGCTGAAGTGTACTGATTTGTTAGTTAGGAAAAATGCTCTGAATATAATGCTTGCAACCCCACAGAAATTTTGCCAAATTATTGATACAAATAATTATGCACATTAGTATATATTATATTTATTGCGGAAATCCGTGTATAAAATTCTTTTGTCAGTAGAAAGCCAAAGGAAAATGTGGCTTGTAATAATTTCTATCCCAGAATAGAAGGCAAAGAAAGGAATCTGTCCTGCTTAAAAAATATATAGTGTTGATATAGTTGTACTTGAATTTTATTTCCACGTTCGTTGAACTTCTAACATTCTGTTTTATATTATACGTAAATGCTTACAGACGTTATAATTCTTAAACGACTGCTGCCTTCACCGTGTATCAGATTATGCCCTGGTGCACAGAATTGTGTTGAATTAAGTTGCTTTAAGAATATTATAAAAGAAATTATTTTTTTATCTAGAAATTACTCCGTGGTAATTTAATGAGCAGCAACAATGTTAACTTTTGATAGTTAAATTTTTGTAGTTTTGTAGTTGTATTTTAGTTTGGCTTTTATCATATTAATTCATACCTTTTATACAAATCTCAGTTACGCGAGATTTAGATTAAATATTTTGTTTTTTTTAACCGAAATTTACTCTGAATCCTAATAAGATTAATGGGTTCTAGCGAAAGTGTTTGTTGCTGTTAAGATGGTTTGGAAGTGGGTAGCCGACGGTGGTTCTGATTCCTTGTTTTTAGAGGCAGCTAGAAGTTTAAAAGATATAGACTTCTTCTTTAGCGCTGATTGATTGACCAGTTACAATTGGACCTGGCTTTAGGCTAGAAATGTTAAGTTAGTGAGAAGTTTTGTGTTTTGAGTCATTGTAGTTTAAATCTCAATCTGTGATTCAAGTAAACTTTCAGCTATCAGTACTTTAATGATGCTAAAAGTTCTTTCTTCGTGAGATTTCTATATAGAGATTCTTTTAAAAAACTTAAATATAAGGATACAAAAAGGGGTATTCTGTAACCAATAAAACATATTTTGTAGAACAACCTGCTGAAACTAAGAACCAATCAAACTGATCACTTTTCGCCGTCGTTTTCAGAAAATTGTATGGTATATTTGTGCATAATATACGACTGAGAGAATGGGCAGACACGTGCTGTTTCTAGGCAGATATTATTGGCACAATACTTATACATCTAGAGCAATGCTGGTATTAATTTCAGTTCCCGCTGAAGGCAATCATGCCTCATCAGCTTGGGCAGCATAAGATGTAACAAAAGATTCCAATTTGTGAATGGGATAGTAGATGCTTTTCTTAGAATGAAAATTCCTTTCAGAAAATTCATTTTCCCGGTTTTCTTAAACTTGTAGGTAATAGTTCTGGATAAAAGATGCTCATTTTTTTCTGTCAAACTTACTTGCAAAACATGGTTTTCTTATTTGAATTTAAAATTGTTAAAAAATAGAAAGAAAAGAAAAGAAAAAAGAAACAAACAAACAAAAATCAGCAGTCCCCTCCTAGCAAAACGTTTTTATAATTAATTACTGAATAGAAACTTTTAGCATTTAACTAAACCTAAAATAATAAAAATAAGACAAAAAAGTAAATTTGAAAAAAAAAATCCCTCCTTTTTCTGTATTTTTTTTTCAGTCAGTCAGTGATTTTATAGCCGAATTATTGCAAATAATGCAACTTTACCGGCTCAATGACAAAATTTGCCTAAAAAGGCCACAAGACGTTGAAAGTCCAGACAAATAAAAAATAAAAGAGCAAAGGTCAAAAGGGAAGCCACAAGTGGCAAATACAAGACGACTGAAAAGATATACAATGCATAATAAATATAAAATATACAAGTTTAAATACGATACAGTATCATGAGTTACAAAACAGTTAATGTAAATTGAAAAGTATAAGTAAGGTAGGCACCAAACATGTACAGGATATTAAACATTGTGTGAACGGAAACCAGTCATGAATTTTTATTACGTGGGGAAGTTAGCACTCCGCGTGAGGAATGCTGCAAGTGCACGAAGGTCAACGTCCTCTTCAAGGATGATGTAATCAAACGTGTTGAAGTGCTTCAGTCGGTCACAATTTATGGCTTTATCGAAGAAATTTTTGTTCAATTTGTGCAGATATTTTTCCATAGTTTCAATTTGTAGATCCTTATGTAGCATATCGTTAGAAACATAAAAGTGAACTCCGGTAATTAATCTTAAGAATCTATTTTGAATAATTTGAAGAATTTTAATATCCTTTGCCTTATAGGCTGCCCATGCGGGTGAAGCGTATGTCATAATTGGACGAATAATAGCAGTGTATATGTGACGTTTTTTATAAAGGTCTAGTCTTGAATATTTTCCAAGTAAGGGAGTGAGGCTGTTAATTACTCCTATGGTCTTCTGTTTAATTTTTGCAATATGATCATTCCACTTAAAGGAGGTGTTCAGCACGATACCAAGGTACTTGGCTTTGGTGACAAGTGGTATTTTTTCATTAAATAATTTCAATTCACCATAGAATCCTTTGCGTGCATATCTTCTCCGGATGAGTAAAAGTTGAGACTTTGATGCATTAATAGCAATACGCCACTTGGTGCACCACGATTCAATGGAAGGCATAAATTTTTGAAGTTTTAATACTGCATGTTCAGCCCTAATGGATCTGACAGCCACTGCAGTATCGTCCGCATAGCAGCCGATAAAGCAGCCGCTAATCAGATCCAGGGGCGGAAAATCTGACACATAAAAGAGATAAAGAAGGGGTCCTAAAATAGAACCTTGTGGAACAGAAGCTTTAATATTCCTGAGACTTGAGTGTTCATTTTCTATGGAAACAAAAAATTTTCTATTTGTAAGAAAGGAGTATAGTAACTTGATCATTTCCGGTTCAATGTTTAAGGAGATAAGCTTGTAGATGAGCCCCTCATGCCAGACGCGGTCGAAGGCTTTCGCCACGTCTAGCATGAGTAAGGCTACACAAGATTTGTTATGCAGAGCATTTCCAATAAATTCAGTTAGCCGAACGAGCTGTTTAACAGTTGAAAGGTTTTTCTGAAATCCAAATTGTTCCTTGGGTAAAAGATCGAAATAAGTTTGAAGTCTGTTCATAATAATTCGCTCGTAAATTTTGCCTAGACCAGGCAAAAGGCTGATAGGTCGGTAACCTTCTGGCTTCATATGATCTTTGCCAGGTTTAGGAATCAGGATAATTTTGGCTTTTTTCCAGCAAACGGGAAAATATAAATTTGTAAGGCATGCGTTTATGATATTTACAAATCTGCATAGAACATTAGTAGGGAGATGTTTGATTGCAATGTTTGTAAGCTTGTCGTGCCCTGGGGCTTTTTGATTCTTGAGCTTCTTGATAATATAAATAACTTCTTGAGGTGTTGCAAATTTAGGGCATCTATGTACTGCAGGTGCATTAATCCAGTCAGAGATATAATGGTTGACATAATTAGTGAATTCTGGGTCATTTGGTGACTCATTAGGCGAAAACTGAATTTCGAGATGATCAGCATGGACCTCAGCTTTTTCTAAGTTAGTGAGAGCAATTCTTTGTTCCCCATAAATGGGTTTATTTATCGTAGGTTTATTTTTCAGGCGCTTAGTAAAATTCCAGAAGGAGTTGTCAGGCGCGTTGAAATTAAGTATTTTTTCATCCCAGATTTCCTTGCGATGATCTGCAATTTCCTTTTTAATTTCACGATTAAGTTTATTAAGTTGTCTTTTTAATCCAGGGTCCCATGATAAATTCCATCGTTTTCGTAGTTTATTTCTGGTTTTCATTTTTTCTCGAATGCTTGTTGGTAATTTTCCAGTAAATCTATCCGCCGGGACGCTATGCGTTGCATTATCATACGCATGCATAATAGTATCTGTGAGCATGTTGATAGCTCTATCAATGTCGGTGTTATTCTTCAAGGGAAGGAAGGGCGGGTTGTAATTGTATAGAATTTCAGTAAATTTGATCCAATTAGTAATCTTTTTTAAGCAGGGTTTTTCAGTTTTGGAGATTCCAAGAGTGCCAATAACCGGAACGTGATCAGATGTCAAGTCAACTTTAACTTCTAAGCACATAGGAATCGGTATGGTTGTAAGTACAATATCCAAAATATCTCCTTTGCGTGGGTTTGAGGGAAGATAGGTGAAGTCAGTTGGAGCATAGAAGTAGATAGGATGATTTAATATAAATTCAAGCAGTTTTTTACCATTATTATTGGTGCGTCGACAGTTCCATTCTTGATTTTTTGAATTTAAGTCCCCAGCTAAAATTACTGGTTTATTAGCAGGTAATAGGTCTAAAAGTATCATAGGATCTAAGATGTTGGATGGTGGAAGATACATGCAAGAGAAGTAAATAATTCCGTAAACGGGAAGGTAGACAGAAGCAGTGACAATTTCGTGTCCATTCCTACGTATCGTAGAGATTTGGCAGGATTGAAGAGTGGCTTTTACATAAATTGCAGCACCTCCGCCGCGGTGTGTCAACCTGTCACAACGATAACATCTATAGCCAGAGATGTTAATATTTGTGCCTGGCGTAGCAAAAGTTTCCGTTACACACGCTATGTCAATATCATAGCAGCTTAAGAAGTTATGAAATTCAGCAATTTTATCTTGAATGCTACGCGCATTCCAAACTACGAATTTGGTAGGGGGGCGTTTAAGATTTGGACCCATTATTTAATTCTGTCTTGGTGTTTTCTTGACACTTGTTGATTTGCTGCATTTGCTGAGTCAACTGAAACCCAGCAGTTTTAATCACCGAGACGAGCTCCGCTAAATCGGCAAAAACCTTTTTAGCTTCGCTTAATGTATCAGAATATATGCCAGTTGACAGGGCTTTAGCATATGATTTGTTCTCGACCACCCGGTTGCTGAATGTTTTTGGCTGATCGGTTTTAGGTTTTGGAAATTTCTCACACCCTCGAAACGAGGCCGTGTGAGAATTTCCGCAATTTACACAAACAGGAGTGAAGTCCTTATCATTTTTGACTGGGCAGTCATTAAAAAAATGTGATTCGCCACACTTGACACATTTAGGGGAATAATTACACCCTAATTGGGTGTGATTAAACCCCTGACATCGGAAGCATTGTAATGGACCTTGGCGTCCTTTATACTCTTGAATTTTGACACAAAGATCACAGAGGAATTTTTCATTGTAAATTTTCTTTGACTGCACTGTCTTAGGCAGTGTTACTATGAATATAGGGAGGGGAAAAACCTCACCATTCCTTCTTTTAGTCATTTGCTTTATATGCTCAATGACATAACCTAACTCTTCAAGTCTTGTTTTTATTTCATCAATTTCAGTATCTTCATTAAGTCCTTTTATCACTGCCTTAATATTCCTGTCTTGAGGAAGAATAAAAGAGTGATGTTCTATATTAAATTCTCTCAAGACTTTGACGATACTTCTATAATTATCTGCATCAAAAGCAGTAACTTTAATCTTTCCATTAATTCTTTGTCCAAAGAATTTTAATTTCCTAGCATGAAATTCAGTGCAAATTTCCGACCATTTCATGGTGGTGGGTTTAAGTGTAATCGGTGGTAGTTTAGGGGTTTTCCCTGAATTTTCAGATACATTTGGTGTTTTGTCATTGACATCATTTAAGTTGGAAGTGTCCATAATGTCTTCCTCGATGTTATTCATTTTATGTACATCAGTGGTTGTGTTATGAATATTTTTATCTTCAGAAGTAATATTCTGAGATTGATTCGAATTTAGTTCCACATGAGTTGATAACTTGACTTTTTTAAGTGCATTCTTAGTTGTGCGAGTGCGCACTGTTTGATCTCCTCGACGTTTAGTCCTAAACACCTCGTCTGAACTAGTGTCTTGATCCAATGGAGTTTCAGGAGCATGATCATTATTTAATGTAATTGGGCTACGAGCCCGTGCATTTTCACTGAAAGATAAATTATCTGAGTTTCTGGTATCTGAAACAGCAGTTTCATTAACACGAAAATTAGCATGTGAAAAATCAATGCTCAAGGCTTTAATCATATCATGAATGTTAAGTAGAAATTTGAATAATTTCTCCTCAGTGTCAGTAAATCCATTTTGTTCTTTGATCTGTTCATGTTCAGTATTTTTTTTTAATGTTCTGCATTCATTTAGTAATAGCTAATTTTATAATGAATTTGGTGGTTAAAGTTGCATTTATTTCCAACTTTATCGATGGACTCTTCTTTTCTTCTTCAAAAGATATTAACATATAAACGGTTCTCCTCTAAATGCTAGTTCCTTTTTTTCGACGCACCGTATACATAGTTTATGTGCTATTAAATTCAAGAAATTCTAACAAGTACAGACTTTAAATTAGACAGCTATTTGATTTAAAGGTAGAAATAAATGCTCAACCTGAGTATACATTATAAAACATGTACATTATAAGCTCTAGAAAATCACTACCAGAGCAAAGATTTCATTTTTCTCTGTTTAATTCTTAATTTTTATTCTTTTATTTTAAACATCTTGAAGTCATGTTATTGTCTCAATAAAATTACAGTTGGCATAAATAGGTTGGTGAATAAATTTTATTTTCAATATTACACAAATCATAACTAATATAGATTCTTACTAACTTTATACTACTATATTATATTTTATATTATATTATTCAACTACCATATTCTATACTATATTTTTATACTTACTAACGTAATCATTTTCATAGTTATATTCAGTAGAAATCTGAAATCTGAAAACTCTTGCAACAGTTGTTACAAATGGTTTTTCAACCACAGACATACATAGATAAAAGAGGTTTCCTTGTTTCTGTAGTAGGTCAACTGCAAAATTTCTAAGTCTTGCGCTCAATACCATGTGCCTTCAATATAAAAATTGACGGTTATGACGAAGTTTTGAAATAACATATAGACTGCAAGCGTTTTATACGTTACTTTTTATAATTTTGTTAAAGTATAATTTTTATTTCTAATGGCAGATTAAAAAGACAGCTGTAGACAAAGCAAGCATTGATGAAAGAGAAAGGCAAAACTAAAAAAAGAGTCTTCAAAGTAATCTATAAATCTATTTTGTCTCGCTTCCCAACATCTCTCGAGAGTGATCCAGCATTAAATTCAGGACAACGACTCAGATGTGAGGCATTTATTTCCTCATAAAAGTTGCACAATTTACAAATTAGGGTTGGGATAATGTTCATTAGATGCAGATATTTTAAAAGACGATCATGACCAGTAAGAAGATGAAGGATAGAACAGATTTCTTTCTAGGCCGTAAAGGAGTATAGAAAATTCTGTTAATTCATACTTTATTACTGTTTCTTTCAGTAACATCTTTCCAAAAAGCTTCTCTGTAGAAATTTTTTATTACTCTTTTAGCAGTGTAAACAGGGATGTGGTTGTCAGTTATATGGATAATATCTTCCCCTTTCTTTTCCAACAAATATGAATTATTATTTTCATGAAGGCCATAGTGTGTTAGTATCATAGTGGGGCAATTTCTTTGCCTTTTTGATCTAAGTTGTTTAGAAACTGCTGAAATTTCAAAGCATCAATAGACACTAGTGATTAAAAGGAAGAAATGGCTAGAACAGTTGTTTTAGAAATAGAGAATATGACAACATTTGAAAAATGTTTAATCTGGCAATGAAGCTTGGATAAAGCTATGCGGATCGCCGTAAACTCAGCAACGAAGGCCGTCCTATTCCTTTCAACAGGATTATAAAATGAAAAAGGCTTGCGAAGGACGTCAGTACCTGCATTAATATTGTCAGCAAACACATGTAGCCATTCACTCTCAGAATATAAAGCATGAATGGTTTCCAAAGACATTTTTAAAATTTGGTCATTTGTTTCTTTTTTGATGTGCTTGAACGTAACAGATTAATTCTAACTACATACTTTCTTATATCAGTTGGAACAAAATTTTATGCTTCCCATCTAAGGACTAGCTGATTTTTCACGAAAACGACTACCTGAAGAAAACCTTTCTGAGTTTTAAGTTTTCTCTCCGTCGGTAAAAGACAATGGTTTCACAGGGAAAAGAAGTCTGGTTCCCTTAAATTTTGTTCTCATAGTGCATTAGTGTTCTCTCTTCCACAGTGGATTCAATGCATATATGATGTGTAGTTATTATAAGTGCATCAACTGCAGTGGTTTTAATTGCACCAGCGACAAGTAGGAATGCTTGGTTGTGAAATCTTCCGAGTATACCGATTACTTGGTTAGATGCTGCCACGAGGGGCAAGCAATAACAGTAAGTAAGTAATAAGAGGTAGAATATAGAAGCTGTATGTTAAACCAACACTGGTTTTAGAACAACCCCATTTAGATCTAAGAACTCTCTTCACTGAGATTAGCCTATTAGTAGCGTGTTCTAAAATCATTTCAACCTACTCTTTCCAAGTCAGTTTTCGGTCGTAAATGGCACCCAAGTATTGAAAGCTGTTGGTTTCCTATATCGGTGAACCCTGACATAAAAGGTTTAATTGCAAAGGCTGGTAAGTGAAAATGTGTAATACACAGTCTTCTCTAAATTAACTTCCATATTATAACACCAGTCTTCTAAAATCTTTAGCGCCTAATTTATAATAAACTCTGAGTGTTCCTTTGTGTGACGTTTTTGTTAAAATAATATTATACGTTTTTAACACATTCGATATTTTAATTTTTGTGCAATTTTACAATCAGTGGGAAGAAAAGAAAAAATACGAAAAGAACATAATTTGCAGTTAAATTTAAAATAAAGCAAAAAATCAAAATAAAAATTTCTTAAGTACAGAGCAACTGCTGGGCTCATGTCGCTAGCAGTTACCATTTTTAACTGTTGTATCAACTGGTCACCTAGAAGTAAAGAGTTTGTTTTGTGAATCAGCAACAGAAATATCATTTTTATTTAAAAACAGAATCAAAGTACTTATAGTAATTTACATTTTAAAATTTTCCATACACTTGAATTTCTTTAAATTCATAGTAACTGAAAGGTCTTTGAGGTTTTAATTTAATGTTAACCCTAAAGTTTTCAAATTGCAATTTTCCTCCACTTTTCATTTTTATTTAAGCATCGTTGAAATAGTTAGTGCGATTATAATCTATGAATAAATATGAGTATTTCGTATTAAAAATATAAAATAGATTTTTAAACAAACTTTTACTTAAAGCTTATAAAATCATAAATGTATTAAATTTTATATCACGAATAATAAAAGCGTGGGGCATCCTTGATAAGTTTTAAAGTTAATGAGTCATACTTTTAAAATGCAGTCCGATTAATCGATTTAACTTTTTAGGCTCCTACTTTTTATCATTGGCAATAAAAATCATAGGTGACTTTTGCGAGGAAAATTATTTAATTTCTCAACCGCATTAAACTATATGGTGAATTATTTTCCCCCTTTTAGTTGATTAATGATTTTATGAGTTTTAAGTAAAATCTTATTTCATAAAAACGTTTTTTCTGTATTTTTAACCCAAAGGAGTGTTACCTCAGAAGGGTTATTAATTTCGTTTTGCATTTTGAGTCGATTCACTTTCTGCGTTGATTCACTTTTCAAACTGTTGCCATCAAATATTATCGCCTTGGGTTATATTTAAAGAAATTAAATAATGAAGAATCTGTATAAATGTATGTATATTTCTCTCTTTGTGATAAAACAATGGTACCTCAAATTTTGAATAACGTAATCTTCCACCGAATATGGGCATCTGGAAGCCTAATTTGGAATTTGAAATTTGTTTTTTTGCCGATTTCATATTTTGTAACACTTCAACGATTTTTGGATTAACAAACTCAACGATTTCAAAGCGAGCCATGGCAACACTGTACGGATAAAAAATATATCTCCAGCGCGCCAGACTGTGTACCGGAAATTCTAAAGATATGATCATTTTAAAATTATTTTGCGATATTGCTGTTGAATAGAATTTTATGGTTTATGTGCGAAGAACATGATATTTAATAAAGATAGGTACTACAGAAAACGTTAAAAAAATGCCTCTTTGGGCAAAATGTAAAATCTGAAGGCTTTCAGATTTATTTTTTTTTCCTTCTTTTAAGCGGCTATGACTTTTTATCAATCAAATTATTCATCTGAAAATTAATTTTTTAACAGTCAACAACAAAATCAGTTAATTCAAAATGAATTAAGTAAAAGTCTTACATAAATTATATTCAAAAGATGCTTTCTATTCGATCCGATGGCGCCAACAGTAAAATTCTGGGAATTATAGCTTGTTTATTAGATGAAGATTTGTGTAAAAAATCGTTTCACTATTAAATAAAAAACTGTAAAATAAGTTTTGAAAAAAACTGCTGTTCCACACTATATTGTTCTCCACAATGAGTGTGTATACAAAATTTGAACTTGGTAGCTTATCAGGAAATAGCTTAAAAATGGATAGAAAAGTAAAAAACACCGGCGAAATAAACGAAAACGTATTAAAACAAGGCTTTTTAAAAAAAATTAGAAAGCTTCTTATTTGATCATTTTTATTATATTCTTATTTTAAAAGAAAGTGAAAAGTTTGCTTTATAACCCTTGAAAATTTCAAACCGTTAAAACAGATACATTTTTTAACGTTAGAACTTTAATTTCTTGTAAAATAATGCAAATAGGTACGATAATCGAATTAAGGAAATCGTTTTTTTTAAATGAAATAGTGCAAAAATGTACCTAAATTTATGAAGTAAAAAAAATTTAGGACTACTCAGTCCTGTTCCTTTTGAGAATAATGGGGGGCTGGCGGAAGCAAGAAACTCCAACTCAATGACATGATAACCTTGAAAGTGAAAAAGCGGTATTTCCCCCTTTTATTTCATACTGTAGCTCATTTTGTATAAAATTATTGAAAATCACCAAATTAATATCTTTTAATCATTCTTGTTTTATAGAAGGGTGAAGAGTTCGTTCTTATTTTGGGAAAATTTCAAAACTTTGTAAATGATATATTTTTGGATGTTGAAATTTTAAAATCATAAAGTGAAATAATCGTGCGATTTTCGAAAATTTGTCAAACGTCAGTAATGATGTTCGTTATTATTATATACATTTTTATCATGAAATTTTATACAAATTTCATCTAAAACTTTTTTTTTTCGCTGTATCCGATACAGTAAATTTCTAAGATTTTTAGCTTGTCCATTGAACAAAACATATGCAAAAAATTGTTTAAACAATTAACTGAAATATATCTAAATCGAATTTTGAAAAAAAAAATTGCTTCACCACATTGTATTGTCGTACACAAATAGTGTGCGCAGAAAATTTGAACTCGATAGCTTATCGGGAACTAGGTTAGAATCTGATTGCACATTTTTGACCATGCGACAAACGCAGTTAAATAAAAGCTTATTAAAACCAAAAATTGCTTTCAGTTCCCTCCCACATTTACTTACACTAACACTACAAGAATAAACGCACTATGTGATATTCCAGAGCAGATTTCAGATTCTTATCAAGCAAGTAAAAGAGAATAATTATATTTATTATTGCTGTTTTATCTGTACCAATCTCTTGATCATTTGCAATAAAAGAACATTATCCTTCGGCTATTCAAAGCTTAGAACCATTTGCGATACGTCATTAGAGTAGCGCTGTGTCATATAAGAATCTCATATTTTCTTACTGCAGAGTTTTATAAGAGACATTTATGTAATACTGCTGACGGCTGCAATGAAAATTTTAATTATGAAAGCAGATAATGTAATTGTTGATGCCCATCAAAAGCTGGAAGCTGAAATTATATTTACTAATACCCGTCAGTGGTCAAAAATGTCGTGGAGTAGGAATTTGATATGGCAATATTTTTAAAACAAAATTACTTTTGAGTGAATATGACTATTTTGCTCGAAGGCATGCGATGAATTTTGTCGCTTTACCAGCAGAGGGCGCTGAATTTCTTCCTATTCTTTAAAGATTCCGGTAACAAAGGTTGACATGTGCTTTTCAGCATGAAGTGAAAAGCTGTTAAGGAACGAATTTATCTTTTAGATCGTTTGACGCCGCGAACGCTTAGAAATCTCTATCCCCAGGGCATTACTTTAGTCTTTGTAACTTCTGGATAGATATTTCTAAAGCTATTCATGAATTAAAGGATATAAACTAAGTGCATTTTCTCTAGCTGCATTTAAAAGGAAGTTTAAATCTGAATTTAACCCCATTTCAGTGTCACAGAATAGTATTTCTGCGATTTAACACTTTACTTTAGACACGTATTTCCCTTTCAACTTGATGATAGTTTCATACAAAAGAATAAAAGTCATTCATATGCTGACCCATCAACCCACTAAGTGTACAAAGGAAAATTCAGGAACGAAGTGTCATTAGAACTGCATCATTTATTTTCGTATTTTTATTATTCTCGATTATATCAGTTAATCATTGTAAAAACAAATATTAATATATACATAATTTTTGTAAAAAAAATTAAAGTATTTCTTCAATTAACAAAGGCAAAAGAATTAAATAATGGAAGCAATTAAGCAATAGTTTCTATCTGAAAGAATAAAATATAAATAACTCAATTACTTTTCTGGCTATTTTGGCTATTGTTGGCTATTGTTATAAATTCTGTTGTCTGCCATTTGATATCAGATAAAAATGTATAAAAATAAGATAAAAAAATCATTTTATTCGTTTCAGCTTTTTGAGATACGTAGTTGTTTCTGTTATCTGGTAAATTTTGAGATATTTTTTAGATGCGTGCTACTTCCTGGTAAATTTTCATTTATTTAATTTGTGACTAATTAAATAAATGAAAACAAAAATATAAACAAACAAAACAAAAATATATGCAAACAAACAAATAAAAATATATGCAACGTTGCTGTAATTACTAAAAGATGTTCTCTGATGCTATATTACACACCCGGTCCAGAATTGCTTGGGTTTCGGTTTTCATTTATTTAATTTGTGAAAACAGGTCCGAAACCCAAGCAATTCTGGACCGGGTATGTAATATAGCATCAGAGAACATCTTTTAGTAATTACAGCAACGTTGCATATATTTTAGCTAATATCAGTTGGACATAAATTTAAAGCAAACAAAATCTGAAAGCTTTCAGATTTTATATTACAACCAAAGGGGCGTTTTTTAACGTTTTTTGGGTTACCTTTATTTATTACATATCATGTTTTTCGCCCTTAAACCATAAAATTGATTTCAACAGCAAAATTACAAAATATTTAAAAGAGCATATCTTTAGAATTGCCGATACTCAGTCTCACGCGCTGGAGATTTTTTTTTTCCGTACAGTGTTGCCATTGCTCGCTTTGAAATGGTTGAATTTCTTAATCAAAAACTCATAAATGCTTTACAAAATATGAAATAGTAACTCATAAATGCTTTACAAAATATGAAATAGTTAATAAAATAAATTCCAAAATCCAAATTTAGGCTTCCAGATGCCCATATTCGGGTGAAGACGTACGTTATTCAAAACTTGATGGTTCTAGGTACTGTTACTTTATCACAATGCGAGAAACATACATACGTTTATTCAGATTCTTCAGTTTTCACTTCGCGGTAAGACAAAAGTGCACAAAATCTCAAAGTATCTTCATTAAAAAGTGAAAAACATAGAAAACATAACACAACAAATGCAGTTAAAATAATTTTTAAAAAAAATTTACAATTAAAATCAGAGCTTCTACACAAAAGCAAGGAACTGGCCAGCAGGTAATAAAGCAGATTTTTTGGTGCACAAAACTGAAAGTTTACTTTTAGTCCCACTCGGCAAAAAAACATTGAAGGTACAGAAACTGTCTTAATTCACTATTCTGCTAACTTTTAAATGTAAACAAATATAGTTGCTATGGTAAACAAAATTATGCTTAGCCGTACTTAAACAATTTTTAAATTGCTGATAATTCTACAGCTATTGTATGCAGATTAACTAAAGGCATAAAAATCTTAAGCGAAAGATAAAAATATCATAATCATTTTTAAAACGAAAAATGCAGAATTTACCAATATCCAAGATTAAAAAAAATGAGCTCACTGAGCCAAGTAGCAGAGTGGGTATATATGCATATATATATATGGGGGGCTTATATATGCTTTTGGTGCGGCCGATTGCAACCAAAAACGGAGGTACACAATTACATGTTATATAGCAGTCCTATATGCAAAATTTCAATGTTCTGAGGCCACTCGTTTTTGAGTTATGCGAGATGTATACATACATACGTACTCAAGTGCAGACATCACGAAAAAAATCTATTCTGAATCCATTTTAAATCAATTTCATAATTCGTTTGGGAAAAAAGAGTCCTTCATTATGTCCTTACATACAGATGTCATGCAAAAACATAGTTAAATTGCATTCGATAGCAGTCAAAATGTATATTTTCGTTGAAATATGATATCCGGAATTTTTCGTGATTACAATATTTATTTTACTTCGTACAAGGAAATAAAAAATGGAAACACGAACATATGTATATAGTTTTAATAATATCATTTACTTATTTATTACTCAAATTAGTAAATGACAGCTAAAATTAGTAATGACAACTCAAATTAGTAAACAATGTTATTGTTTGAGTTGTCATTGAGAATAAATTTACAGTCGGAAAACAATAAATTAGAATTGCGAACCCATAAATTAAAAAATTGAAAAATGTACATCAGGAATCATTAAATTTACTTCTTTTGAATATTTTGTCCATAAATGGCAAATGTTTAGTCTTAATACAGTATAAACCAGAACGAAAACATATCATCACTTTCTAGAAACCAAAATCCATAATAAATTGTAATGATATTAAACGGCATTCAGACTCACGGTGAACGCTTCAATGAATTATTCATAATCAAGCAGTCTTTAACCCAGGCTTAACGTTTTATTAATTCATAAAATTAAATAAGTTTTTTGTAAACTAAAACCCGCTAGAAGGTTTATTAGCGCGTCTTTACTTCATGAAAAGCTAAAGAAATATCATTAAAACACCTGTTCGACAAATAAACCGATATATATCTTCTCATAAGCATATTCCAGTATATAACCCGCATTTTAAGACGAAGTATAAGATCGAAATATAGGAGTGGAAATTATACATGCGGTGTAAAAATAAGCAAAATATGAACATACAAAAAATTATATTTCTATATGTATCTAAATTCTGTTTATTTAACAGAAATGACATTCTTTATGAACTTAAAAAATTTCCTTACCTAGTTATATGAAAAGTTTATCATATTTGTCTTTCGTTACATCCTCAGACATATCACTGAGTTCTATTTCATCTTCTCCGCCTTCCCAGCTGTTAGCATTACCAGATCAAGTGGATCCCTACAAATGACAAGAATTAAAAAGTTACATATTTCTAAATTCCTAACCAAGTTAAGATCTTTCAAAATACTGTGAGGTGTGTGTGCTTAAATTCAAAAATGAAATGTCATGCGTTTCATCAAGTTGTACGTTTGATCTAACACTAAAAGAAGACGATATATAAATACATCGAAGAATGGCTAATATTCATTAATAGGAATGTACGATTATATCAGTACTTCTGTTTCCTTTTTATAGCAGGCTTCTATTTGTAAACAGGAATTTTTGAAATTTTTAAAATGAAATCTTTAAAGGTCTTTTACAGTCGGAGTAACTGAACCAGCCCAAATATTCTGAGAAATTCCTGCACTTTTTCACTTTCTTTCTTTTTATTCATTATTATTATTATTATCATTATTTGAGATAAAATATATATAATAAGATTCAAAAGCTTATAATTTTTGTAAATCAGAGTTTCATGTACTTGCAATAAAGAACGTTGCTGAGAAATTGATAATTTTTTTTCTTTCAATGTATTTTCTAAGACCAGAAATTTTGGATCCCCCTAATTCAGCGTTTCTCAGACTGCGGTCTGCAGATCACAAGTGTTCCTTGAAGCCTGCCGTTGTGGTCTTCCTAGATTTTCATATTGTTTTGTTTCAGATTGTGAGATTTTTACCTTTCCCAACCTCAGAATCTTGCTTAGTAGGGATCATCGTTATTTATTATAGATTTCATCGTTATTGGAAAAGAGTTATGCAATGACATATTTTGGTATCTCGAAACTCTGCGGCCACAATTTGAAACATATTTTACTCGTAAATAACAAATTTTCATGGGTTCTTAATCCTTTTGACTGCAATTTTGAAAATAACAAATTGCCATTGATGAAAAAGAACAGGTCATTGAACTAGTTAAGACACCGATTTCAAAATAAAATTCTAAGCAAAAGTTTAATTTCTAAATTTCATTTCCAGTGAAAACGGAATATAGTGAACTGGGGAGCGGTGATTTAAAAAATTAAATTCAGTTGACTCTATGAATAGACTCATAAGAAAGAGTTTTCATCACTATCTCAAATATAAAGAAAGAACTGATATCAGTTTGATGTATGTGCTGATATAGGATTTTAAGCTTACAAGCAGACATCCAAACAATGAACAGCTGAGCAAAAATCAGCCAAGCTCACCCATCTTGTTAATGTGAGTACCAACATATATTTGATTGATTAATAAAGCAAAAATTATTTAAACTCTATTAACCTTGAATCATGAAATACGAATATAAAATTTTCCTATTGATTATATTAATTAATATCAGCGCAAAATTAAACTGATTTTAATTCATTGTGTTTTAAATATAAGTATACTGATAGTAACATATTCCAAAAAATTTCTTCCGAAGGAAACAAGGGGTCGGCATAACATTCTAGCTTATAAAAGTCGTTCTCACTTAATGAAGTTTTGAGAAAAATTAGCCTACTCTACAAGCGTCAAAGGAATAGAAAACTGCAAGTTATCATCTAAAAGCAGATCACACATATACTAATTTTGACGTGTAAATAATGATGCTTGAAAATTATTTAATTAGGAAATTCTAAATAAATATTTCTTTGGAGTTAGGCTGCAACCTCTATATATTCTGATAAAAAGGTAATATCTGTAACGCACACATATAAATGTAGATGGTCATAAATTTTAAATTTCAAGTTTACTTCTTACCGCCAGGGTGGTCAAGTTGTAGAGACATTAGGCACTTTGAAACAGGAGAGAAGAAAAATTGAGCAATGTCCCAGCAGGGACTCGAATCACGGAACTCTCGAGTACGCGCCGAGCGTGCTGATTACTACACCACGAAGGCATGGGAAGAAGGCGAGAGAAATACCTTATAAAAAGATTAAAAGAAGCTCTTACTCATCGGAAGCTGAAATTTGTGTAGAGTTTTGTAGGTCCTGGATGCCGTTTTCCCTTATTCTAAATCCTTTCCGCTTATCCTTTCCTTTATCCTTAAAATAAATCTTTATATCTTAAACTAATTATAATATAGCAAATGGCTTTGTCCCATCAGGAAATTAGTAACTCGCAATTTAATAAATAAATGAATCTTTACCTGATAGGTCTGGTTCTGAATTGCCGGCCCTGTCTTGAATCATCAGCTTCAATCCTTTAGACACGAACACTTTATTGACGATATTTACAAAACACTTGAAGATTTATGCCACTAACTGCATTATTATAATATTATTAACAACAGCTATCTTTACAATAGAACATTAGCTGCTCAACGATGAAAGTCTCAAAGTCTCAATAAAATACCATTCCGGTACAATCCTTTCATCTCTCTGCCAACTGTCTGGAACAGCGATGGTGTCGTAGCTGTCTGTCACAGCGCCACCTCTAATGGCGCCATCGGAGATTTCCCATCAGTCATCGGAGTTTCCACATCCTCCGGCCCAGAAAGACAAGATTGTCTTTTATCTTCAGAATCAAGTTCCAAGGGATACAGATGTTGTACAGCTCTTTTTAAGAACGTCCCATTGTGTAATCTCACAGTGCAAGCTCGGATGCTGCCATCACGGCCTGTATGTGTCTCGGTTACTAAGCCACATTTCCATAACAGTCTTGGTTGGTTATCATCATGGATCAATACAAAGGTGTTTTTGCTGATCTGCTGGGGCAAATTGCTCGTAGCACATTTATGAGCAGATTTCAAATCCATTAAATATAGCAGTTTCCATTTCTTCCAAAAATTGTTCAACAAGTTCAATCTATATTTATATCTCTTTTCCAGGTCTGACTTCGTAGAAGAGATTGCAAATATCTTTTCAGGTGGTAAAGCGGTTATTCTTTTTCCAATTAGAAAATGTCCTGGACATAATGGACTCGGCTCATTTGTTTCACTATAAACATAAGTCATCGGTCGGGAGTTGATGATGGCTTCCACTTCAGTTAAAGTTGTTTCAAGTTCTTGGTACTGTAAACAAGCTCTCCAAAGGATCTTTTTGAGACAGGTCTTAATAGATCGGACAAGCCTCTCCCAGAAACCTCCCCACCAAGCTGCTCTCTCGACTATAAATTTCCACTGGATCCTGTTTTCACTAAAAAAGTCCTGGACATCTCTATCCTTTATTAAGTTAAACATTCTTTGAATGTCTTTATCTGTTCTTTTGAATGTTTTAGCGTTGTCCGAGTAAATAATTTTACAAATTCCACGTCTTGAAATAAATCTTCTTAACGCTAGCATAAATTCTGCAGCAGATAAGTCATTCACAAGTTCAAGGTGCACAGCTCGTATTACGGCACAAGTAAACAATGCAACATACACCTTTTTCTCATTTTTTGTATATAGTGGTCCTAGAAAGTCTATGCCGCAAACTTCAAATGGTAAAGCTTCTCTGATTCTGTCTGGAGGTAGAGGAGACACATTTTGAGAGTAAGGCTTTGCTCTCAAACGTTGACAAATGAAACAGTTCTGCAAAATACTTTTCACCCTTTGTCTTCCTCTGAGAATCCACATTTTTTCTCTAAGCTGAGCAAGGGTTTCAGCAATTCCAGCATGAGCCAGTTTCTCATGAGCATATTTGATCTGCAAGTCCGAAAAATGATTCGAATTAGGCAAAATAATAGGATGAACTTCTGCAAAGGTCAAATTTGAGTTCTGAAGTCTTCCGCCTATTCTCATTATTCCATCTTCATCCAAAAATGGATTAAAATTCGCAATCCTAGATTTACTAGAAATTAGTTTCTTTTTCTGCAAGCATTCTATTTCTTCTGGAAAATGAGCATCTTGAGTTCTTTTAATCCAATATTTCTCAGATAATAGTATTTCTTCTGCTTCAAGTGGTTTCAAATTCTTTGTAGAAGTTTTCGTATTGTTAATAAATCTAAAAATCCAGGCTGTTATTCGTAATAATCTGGATAATTTGCTATATTTCTCTATGTCCAAAAGGTCTTGCTTCAAATTTACTACACAGCTGGCTTGGACCGTTTCATCTTTCTTCAATGAGGATCTTCTCTCTTCTTCTACAGCATCAATTTCATATGTTCTATCTTCTTCTGGCCAAGTAGTTTCCTCTTGTCTCAGCCATTTTGGACCCTGCAGCCAATCTCCACCTTTAAATAACAATTCTGAAGTTTTTCCTCTTGTTTGTAAATCTGCAGGATTATCAACACCAGGACAATGTGACCATTGATCTACATTTGTTTTCTCTTGAATTTCACGAACTCTATTTTGAACAAATGGCTTCCATGAATAGGCATTTCCTCTAATCCAATGTAAAACCACCTTGGAGTCTGTCCAAAATCGTACACTGATGTCTAAGTTCTTGAATACATTATTCACCACGTAGTTACTCAGTCTTGTTCCAATAACTGCAGCTAGGAGTTCTAAACGTGGTAAAGTTACTCTTTTCAAGGGTGCTACTCGAACTTTAGCAATGACAAAGTTTGTGAACACTTGCTGATTATTTGTTTGGTATCTAACGTAAATTACAGATCCAAACGCCTTTCCACTAGCATCAGTGAAACAATGAAGTTGAATATTGTATATCTGAAGTTTAGAATTATCTCTAAATAAATGTCTAGGCAACTTAAAATGTTCCAAGGTTTCAATCCGCCTACACCAATTAATCCATTTTTTATTAAGTTCTTTATTTAATTTATCATCCCAGTTTAAGCCAGTCTTCCAAATTTCTTGCATAAGAATTCTTCCTATCACTGTGAATGGATTCAAATAGCCTAATGGATCATAAATACGACTTATTAACTGTAACGCTTCCCTTTTAGTTATGCATTCATTTGTTTTCCGATTTTGATTTAAAATACCTTGAAATTCTACCCTTAAATTATCCTCCTTTGTATTCCATTTATATCCTAAGACTTTAGATTCTATAGGGCTTCGATATTCAGGATTCTCATTTGAGTTGAAATGATTTTGAAGATCAATAGAATTTGTCGACCATTTCCGCATATTAAAACTAGCCTCGTTTAAAATTTCTTTTACTCCTGCATAAATTTCTAATCCTTCGTTTACGTTATCTACTCCAGCTATTAAATCATCGACGTACAAACAATCGTTTAAAACATTAAATATTTCTGGAAATTCTGTTTTATATTTATTAATGTGGTATTTAATTGTTGCAGATAACAAGAAAGGGCTTGGTTTTGCACCAAAGAGTACTCTAGTCATTCTCAAAATTTTCAGATTAAAATCCTGGTTTGAAACTGGAAGATCATTAATCCATAAAAATCTAACAGCGTCCCTATCTTCCCGATTAAGGCTAATTTGAAGAAAGGCTTGTTCTATATCGCCACTGAAAGCTATCTTATTTAATCTAAAACGAAGTAAAATCATTAACAAATCGGGATTTAAATTTGGCCCAGAATGCAAACAATCGTTCAAAGAGATAGAATCATTCAAATGAGATGACGCATCAAAAACAACTCGAAATTTTGTGGTAGTCTTATCTTCACGTATTACTGCTTGATGTGGCATGTAATATAATTTAGAACCCGCCTCCGTATCTATTGTTTCAGCTATTCCCATTTCGAGATAATTATCTAGCACCTGTTTATATTTCTGGTAAGTCTCGGGTGCCCCTTTAAATTTACGCGTTAAACTATTTAGCCTTTTAAACGCCAAACCATAATTATCCTTCAATTCATCAGTTCTATCATTCCACGGTAAGCGCACTTCATATCTATTTCCAACAAGTTGAATTGTTTCATTAAAATTCTTTAAAATTTTATTTTCAATATCATTTTGTTCTTTTTCCTGAGTGATACCCATTGACTCTAAATCCCAAAAGTTTTTTAAAACAGTGTTAATTTCTTTATCTTTTTCGAAATTTTCTTGATTTGTAACACATTTCAAAACGTTAATAAATGACTGCTGAGCTATCATTTCATTTGGTTTATTAACCCCATTTACAGTCCATCCAAACATTGTTTCCGACGCAACAAGTGAGTCTGACAGTCTACGTGTTTTTCCCGAAACCATTTTCCAATAATAATCGCTCCCAATTAAGAGAGACAATTTATAATAATGTGAATTTCCATATGTCCTATCCGCGAGTTGTAATTTATTTTCATGAAAATAACGCTTTACTTCCTGACTGGGAATCCCAATTAAACCTTCACTTATTTTTTCTGCTTCTAAAACTTCGATCGAAATGCTGTTATGTCTCGTCTGCGGATTTCTCAAAACAATTTTATATCGTCTGCGCTTTTCACTCTTCGATGTATTAGAACCAAAGGAATGAATCGTAATATTCTCTTCTCCCACGCATTTCAACTTCAATTTCTTTGCAACGCTACCGACTACGAAAGAGCGCTGTGATCCAAGGTCAAACAGCACTCGAATGACTAATTTATTACTTTCACCCAGAGCTAAAACACTTGCGGTTTGCAGATATATTTCCTTACCCAAGTTCTTATTTTGTATAGATGATACTACAGTTTCTGAATTAGAAATGTCACTTTTATTCTCACTAGTTTCACAAATAGCGGTATGATGTTTTCGCGAACATAATTTGCATCTACTTTTAAATTTACAGTCTTTTACTATATGGTTTTTCTTTAAACAATTCCAACACCTGCCTTCTTTTTTTAAAATATCTTTTCTTTCGTTAACAGGTTTCGAACATTTTTCTATTTCGTGATTTTCTTTACAAAATAAACACTTTTGACTATCAATACTGGTGTTTAATAAGGCGGCAGTTGGCGTTTTATTTTTCTTAAAACCCCCTTTAAATGAATTATCTCTATCGCGTTCCTTTTCTCTAACAAATGTTTTATTATTATAAATTTCGTCCGATTCCCCTTTTCGAAACGATAAAGTTTTTTCTCTCGTTACTACCTCCTCTTTTAAATAGTTTAACAATTTACCAACATCCCAAGATTCGGTTTCGTCTTTATAATCCCTATTATAATTTAACATTATAGAATCCGGAATTAGTCTAGTTATTATGGGAAATAATAAATTGCCATAACTTTCCAGTTCAATACCCAAAGATTTTAAACTGCGAATTTGGATTTCACAAGTGTCGTACAGATGACGCAGATCTCTGAGATTCGAAACATTTCGCACAGGAGATAAATTTAAAAACTTGTTTATATGGGATCGGATCAAAAGTTCTTTTCTACCAAATCTATCTTCTAAAATTGTAACGGCAGTATCATAATTCTGTTCCGAAATTGACAGTCCCTGTATAGCAATTTGAGCCGTATCTTTCAGTAAACTCTTTAGATAGGTGAATTTCTGAATTTTGTTTAAGCTTTCGCTTTCGTGAATCGCTGATTTAAACTGACTCCAGAATTCTTGCCAGTTTTCCGAATTGCCATCAAATTTTTCGATGTTTATTTTTGGCAATTTAACAGGAATTCTGTTTTCTGGTGTAGCGTGTATAGTTGCATTTGAGGATCTCCGCTGATTCAATTCTCCGTGATGTGAATATTCTCGTTGTTCAGTATTAGTACTATCCTTTGTTTTTAGCAAATCTCTTATGAAACAATTTATTTTTGTTTGAATTGAAATTATATTCTCCCGATATTCTTGATTAGCTTCAACTTCTTCTTCTAATTTCCCTAAATCAGTTATTTCGTTTTCTATTTTTTCGTCAAGTACTGTAAGTTTTGTTTCTTTATCAATTAACTGTGCTTTCTGTTCTTCTAACCAATTTAAAGTTATAGTACTATTCGCATCATTTAAAGTGTTGTTTATTTTATTAATCAGTCTCGTAATAGAACTTCTTGTAACAGTTCGTTTTTTTCTTAATTTTTCGATTTCAGTTACGTCGAGTGACATTTTTATTGCTTCTTTCTTATCTTCTATTTAATAATAAATCAAATATTTTCTAGGAACGGGCGTCACGTTAAAGGCGCCAGATAAAATAAATCTTTATATCTTAAACTAATTATAATATAGCAAATGGCTTTGTCCCATCAGGAAATTAGTAACTCGCAATTTAATAAATAAATGAATGTTTACCTGATTGGTCTGGTTCTGAATCGCCGGCGTTGTCTCGAATCATCAGCTTCAATCCTTTAGACACGAACACTTTATTGACGATATTTACAAAACACTTGAAGATTTATGCCACTAACTGCATTATTATAATATTATTAACAACAGCTATCTTTACAATAGAACATTAGCTGCTCAACGATGAAAGTCTCAAAGTCTCAGTACAATACCATTTAGGTAGAATCCTTTCATCTCTCTGCCAACTGTCTGGAACAGCGATGGTGTCGTAGCTGTCTGTCACATTATAAATTTAATATCGATCGCTTTTTTCTGCTTAGGTAGTGAAACTGTAAACTAGCCAATGAATTCGTTCATAGTTCCCAGCCGATTCAAAACGTCAGAAACAAGAGTAAAATGTATTTCTATTTTAACGAACACTACGTGAATCTTAATATATAACTTTCGGCTGTCGTTGGCAAAGACCAAAGAATTATCAATTATTCTTTAATATGTGAATTTTGTTTTAAATTTGTTCTATACTGTTTTATTTTTGTCGGATTAGCCACATTTGCTCGATCCTGATTCTATATATTCGTCTCATTCTAAATTCCTTAAATTCGGAGCATTTTGCATGACATTATTAGTAATTATTAATTAAATATTATTCAGTTTCTTTACTCTCTCTCTCTCTATATATATATAAGGTATTTCTCCCACCTTCTTTGCATTCCTTCGTAGTGTAGTGGTATATACTGAATATTTAAACGTCTTATAATTGCATTCCAGTTAAGTAGGAAAATTTATTGTTGTTTAAAGTTTATCACAACTGGTTATCATGCATATGTAAGATTTATCTTAAAAGTTATAACGTAAATTCTTTATGACGTAAATCGGTACTAATTTCTTATGCTAGAGAAAACAGACATGTTTAATTAAAAACTCAACTTAAATGAAACACAGTCCAGATGGTAGCTAATTTTCACAAACTATAGGCAAACGTTCGCAGACGTAAGCAATCCTACACGTGTGCAAACCGTTGATAGTGCTATCTCGCACTAAAAGCTCAAGCTCTTCTAGCTTTCTACTTTTAGCACTTTATTGCTAATATTTCAGGCTTAAAGAGCCGCCTCATTCCACCGCACCCTTGCATCTCCCCTCACCTCTTAATGTTCTAAAAAGCTGTTGAGATTTGGCGATATCAAAACGGTGGCGCTGTAAGTCATAGCACAGGTGCTGAGCATGCAACAGAAGTGATAGGCGGCTTAATGCAGTTATTGGAAAGAGGATGTACTCAGCTGACTTCGGCGGTCAGTTCCTCGATAACGGGGGATAGAAGTGAGTGATCGGGGGATTGGAGGGAGGGGTGAAGAGGAGAAGCACGGAACTCTGTGATTCAGTAAATCAATTTTTGGCTCCTATTTCGTAAACATGTATCGTAATTATGCGATAAAAGAGATCTTCGGCTTATGGAGATTTCTCTCTTAAAATTAATGCCTCAGAATGGTTGTTAATGCCGAGCTGAAGCCGTATTTATTAAATAAGACTCAGGAGGTCTTTTTTTCCTTTTATTTCATTATAACAAGAAGTCTAATTTAGGAATTTAAAAAATTTCTAAATCTAAATTAATTATGTTCTTAGAAATATAATATTTATTTATTCACGTGTATTATTTAAATGAAAACAATCTGCGCAAAAGTATGTACATGATGCAGTAGTGATAATTTTGACTTGATGATGAGGTAGGTAATAAATATAATGACTTTAAAAGTAAATCGTGAAATAAGTTTATTACCTTCATATGTGTAATAACATATAATTTTGGGGAATTGATGGGGAACATGAAGAAGAAGATGATGCTGGATGCCTAGTGATCAGTTTAATTCAGATATTATTAGTTGAGTAATGGTCACAACATAATTGTGTAAGAACATAGACGCAGTAAGTAACACAATGTTCAACAATTTCACAAGTAGGTTTCACATTATGCAGCAATACAACTGAAGAGAACCTACCTACATTAGAGCTGGGCAAAGGACTAAAGAGAAAGTAGATTGCTAAAAATACCAGATTAAGAACAGTGAAGTTGCGGCTTCATTAGTTCCATTGGTTGATTAAGTTTTGATTTGGAAATTATAATATTATTATTGGTTGAAGCTTTTTTTATGTTGTATAAATACAGGTGTCATGATCGTTACATAAAAATCATATGACATGCAGCGAATAATTTTGAAATTGGAATATTTTAAATATTTCTCTGTCTAGAGAGAAATTTATTATAAGTACATTATAGACTTTAGGAGAGAAACTAGCCAAATAAAAAGAGGTAACTAAGAGGCTATTGAAAATTAACGATAGAATTTTATTTTACGTATGCATACGTAATGCATGTTATGTACATTGGTAATGCATATTACTTGTGATTTTATTTTTAAAATCTCTTGGTCCTTTCTCTTTAATTTGCAGATGCCTCCTATTATGTCGAATTGACGTATTTGCTCATCTAGTATCTCAAGCACCGGTTTTGTTAATTAAGCCGAGATTGCACGGGTGGAAAATAATGCCGTAAATGCACGAGTTGGGTCAAGACCCATTATACTTTACATCAGATATATCGTACTCGTATCATTTTTGAATTAAAACAACTTTATCTTCTTTTAATTAAACATATTTATGACACTAATATCCTAAAATAGATCAACAAAATAAATTTTTACATTTTTTTCATATTTTTTTCTACAACAAAGGTACCTTTTTAGACTTCATAGTGAACTTTAACACAAAACAAAGTAGTTAAAGTAAAGTAAGCATTTGATAAAAATATTTTCTGTTGTTGATGAATAGTTGACTCAAAACGATGATTCATATTTCATTTTTACGTTCTTTACAAAAAAATAATAACAGCTTGCTCCAAGCAAGGATATTTTTGGCCCTGCCACACATGTATTGAGTTTCTCTGTCCTTACAATAGGCACATCGGCCCTTTTTTCCTGTTTCATTTCAATGTTCCAACTCTACAACTATTCCTGACAATTTTTGTGTAGCAATATGAAAGACATGTGTTCCTTGGAATGTTTTTTGACACTGTTCTTTCTTGTATATTGTGTTCTATCAAATCGAACATGAGTTTTTTAAAAACGTTCTATTTTTGTCTTCATCCTTATAAGGTGCATTTGATTTGAGAATTAAATATTAATTATAAGCTGCTACATTTAGTAGGGCATAAAAAACGACCATTGACCAACATTTCGTGTTTCGAGCAACATTATAAAATGCCACTGTCTAATCGACACAACACTTTTTGTTTCATTACAAAAAGTTATGATTTCAGGTTTTTGTCATTCATACTTTCGTCACTTTTGTCATCATTATGCATGAATGCCAAGAGGATCACGGTTTTACTGCGCTGTGAGACATATGAAACAAAAGTCATATCATCCTGGAATCCGAACAAACTCCTCAAACAAAGGTTGTGCTGCCGCCAAATTTTTAAGATTATTGAGATTTAAATTTTCGTGAAGCCCTGCAAATACATAAAACAGAAATTAAGTACCGCACAGTTGTCTAAATTCTAAAATGTCTTAAAATAAAATAAAATGAAATTTTAAAAAGCTCATGGACGGACCATACTGTCATATTTGGACGGGTTGGGTCTCACAGACCCAACACAATTAATACGATGAAATAACTCCCGTATGAAAGAACCTGCTTTTTTGCCAATGCAAGTGTTAATTGATGTTCTAAACATAGGAAGGTAGATGGAACATCAGTAGTACAGATGCTGCCATCTGTCTGAAGTAATAAAAGACGCATTTTCCTGGGTCTCACAGACCCAACCCGTGCAGTAACGGGTTAAATGCCGAAGTTTCGCTCTTTGAACATCGTCGAATTTATAGATGGCTCTTAGTGATATTCATTAGAAATGCACACTATTTATATTATTCAGAAAGCAATTTTGAAGATTTCATCCAATCTTATGCAGTGATCTCTATTTTTATAATCAATAATACCATTGCGATAATAGCACCATCTGTAAAAAAGATTTTGAAATAATACAGTTTTCGAACAACACTGTTTTATTTCTGATACTGAAGCATAAAACTATACTCATGTGCATAATTAACAGAATTTACAAATTACGTCTGTTTTTATGAAAAGTACTGAACTAAAGGTACCAATGCCATTGAAGAATTATGCAGATTTTCAAAGTCGAATACGTAAACGTACACACGCGTATCTACGGAACTGTGATTGTGGAGGGCTATAAGCGCACGAGGAGGTTTTGGAAATTCGTGAGCTGGTACTCCTGCACGACATTCTCCATGTTCCTCCTAAGAGTTAAGTAAATTTTTTAATGACTAATCACAAACGTATGGATGACGAAATGAGATGAAGAATTGTCTGTAGATTGGAGACAAGCCAATCAAAAGCGCAGGTGGCCATAGATCTTAGTTTAACATTCAGTATCATCTGAAATAGCTCTACAAACCCTCGAACCAGCCACAGCTGGCAACAATATTAAGAACTGACCCGTGCTATTATAGAAATGAAACGTTTTGTATAGTTCAAAATGCGATAATTTAATTCCTGGAATAACCGCATAATGCAGTCAAAGGAAGGTATTGTATCGAAATTATATGAAATTATGCTTGAGCTTGCGTCTAATAATATGTACACTCTGCACACACATGCACACACACAAAACAAAAAAATGCAACAGTTCTGTATCTCCCGTTGTACTGCGCCGATTGACGAAATTTAAATTGCGTTTTTCATGTCTCCGAAACGCGACATAGAATATATACTAGATTTATACACAGTATTGTTCCAACATAGGTATTTTGACACAAAATTAGACTTCTTCTGAAAAGGCATGCCGAATTCTTTCCATATTTCGATTTTACGACTCAAATTATGCCTAAATATTAAATTTTGTAAAATATGGTGCGAAATTTAAAAAGAAATTTAGAAATTTATATTGCCGCATTCTTTTCAGTTTGCGCCAAGAATAATTCACTTGACGAACTTCTTAATTTCTAGCAACCTATATTTTTCCCCTTTTTTATTGTATAGAAGCAGAAAACAACCGTATGTTCTTTCAGAAAAAATCCGATTTTGTGTCAAAATACTTATGTTTGAACAATGCTGTATATAATTCTAATATATATACTAAGTCTCGCTTTCGACACATAAAATCCTTAGTAAAATTTCGTCAATCAGCCCAGTAGAAAGAGAGATATACAACTGTTCCCCTTCCTTTTGCGAGAGGTGTACACGCATTTCGAACACCACTAGCAGGAGTTAAATTGTTGTTGAGAAATTTACAGTAATCCTGGCGTGCGGTTTTTTAAAATGAGCGATAAAAAGTTAGAGCAATTTACAAAGATCAAATTTTGCGCAAAATTTAATATAGTTCCACTGAAATATTAGAATTGTTGAAATGGATACTTAGTGAAGACGCCATGAAAAGTAATTCGTATCTGAGTGGTACGAAGGACTCACAAATGAGCTAAGACGATGTGACGGATGAACCTCAAAGTGGACTGCCGAAAACAGCAATGATGGATGCTACTATTTACTGAGTGGAAGACGCAATGTTGTACAACAAATATTTAAATGTTAGATTGGAAACGGAAGAACTACAGCATAGTTTAGAAACAGATCAACATTAAATAGAGAACTGGACATAAAAAATGTTTCAAAGTTCATGCCTGCTACTCACTGCTACAGTACGCCTCGAGTGGGACAGTTTTGGGCTTAAAATGCGGTAATCCAAATAGATAATCTTGCCTCCTCACCTGTTTAAAACAGGTGAAATGTTGTTTAAGTCAGCAGAAATGTTGTTTAAGTACAATAGCAAAAATGTTGTTTAAGTCAGTGCTTAGATACACAAGCTGAGTGCTTTGAAAGTGACAGAACCCGTTAACATACAAGTCCACAAAGTTTCATTCCGGGAGTTAAAATGTCGATAATCTTGTAATACTGGTGTTATTTTAAATTTTACAAAAATTAGTTTCGCATATTTTTAGTTAACTAATAAGAATGATATTTTCAAACTGTCAGTTTCAGGAACTGCTGCCAATATATGATTTTTAATTCTTTTCTAAGTCGCCCAGGCGGTATAGTGGTTAAGGGTGCCTACTACGGTACCGAAGGGCCGGGATTCGAATCCCGGTGAAGACATGGATGTTTGTAAATGCATAGTGTCGGTGCGGCATGGCAGCACTTCAAATATACGATGAGCTGAAAGTTCTCTTGTGTGGATTGGTGGGAGAGGAGAGGGGTGGGAGACCCTCTGATCCCCTCGGGGTGCTCTCCCTCGAAACTGGGGTTGGAAAATAGAAACCTCTCTTTGGAGTAGGTTTTGGCAACTATTGCTCCATATGTTAATGGACACGACAACAGCAATTCTTTTCTAAGTTATAACTGTGCATTACTTTGTATCAGAGTGATTTAAATTCAATTTACATACCTTTATATAACGTTTATCTTTATTTAATTTTCATTAATATATCTATATTTAGATAATTTATAATATAGATTGTCCACAAAATGAAGATGTCAAATAAATTTGGCCTATTATTAAAAGCACCCTGTAAGAGATAGTGCTGCAAATTTCTGTGGTGTTGTTATATGTGTATCAAAGTTTTCTTTCAACAATATGATTTGGTTTAATATGCATAGCGTGAGGATTTGAAAACCTCATGTTACAAGGAAGCAAGTTGAAGCTGAACAGCCCAAAAGCGAATGTTTGATCTGAGATGCTGCAGGACAAGAGTTTAGGACGACTTTTCTTCAATGAACAAACAATAATATGACAGCCGGAATTTACCTCAACACATTGATCGATTACATTTGCTTACCGTTCTAGTGACGTCAACCAGAGGTCATTTTGTCACATACCACGGTTGTGTAACTTGTGTCACTTGTCACAAAAACTCGTGACTTTTGCTTGCGAATGTGTAACCAGTAGCAAAGGTATACGTTCCCAAACAGTATATTCCATTCCCAAACAGCAAGCTGTTAGAAGCTGTTCAGGGACTTTGTAAACATCCCATATGCTAGCTGAATAATATTTCATAACTGCTGCGAAACATCTACTTGGAAAAAAGAAATTTGTAATTTGCATTGAGCAAAGAGAGCTTCTATTAAAATTCAAAACCAGTTTCAGCGTATGCGCAGATAGTTATAGACATTAAAAATAATACTGAACATTTTCATTAAAATGTATCTGTTTATTGCAGACACTGGTTACAGAATGGTTTTAAGATAACAAATCTGTCCACTTGGTCCTACAAAAAAATAACTGGACGCGTCGAGAAGGCTTATGCTTTGACTGAAGTTTCAACAACGATGAGTGTATGAATATATCCAAGACTGTTATTCTTTGTTTGAAAAAAAGGCTACTTGTAAAAAAAAGATGCTTTAAAATAAATCTCTTCAAATTTGTGGCATTTATCATGAAAGAAACACAGCATCCGAAGATGATCAAAATATTTCCATTTTCCAAACGAAGCAGAAAACATACATCAGCAAAACTGTCCTAGAGCATTCCAAATGTTATAGGCAACCACGTCATCTATTCGAATCATCTTATCAATTGAGTACTATTTAGCTGTTATAGATGTAGAATTCGTCCTTATGCAGTGCATTATTACACGCTTAGTTGAGCCTGATGGTGCCTCTGATTAATACGCTGCTATATTCTTAAACGAATCCAATTTGTCATTATGCTAAAATTAAGATTTGGAGTGTGAGCTATTTGTATGGATAAAAAAATTCAAGTTGCCAGTAAAGAAACTTTATTCACAGCAATCGTTATAGATGAGGATTACGGTATGAGTAGATGTTATACGCAATGGAGAAACTGCTGCATATCTTTGAGAAAGGGATCATCATATGCAAACGTTACTATAAGGATATTCTGCTGGTTCATAGTCGTGTCTTTAGAGTAACAACTGATTCTGACGTCGGGTATACTAATGGAAATGCTCATCTAAAATCAGTTCGATTAGATAACTGCAGAAAAATGAAGATGTTGAATATATTACATACATTACACATACTCCAGACTTCTGTCTAATATGGCCTCTGGGATGAACGTGCCTGAAGCACATAGAATGTTATTCTCCCATACTCTTCAGAACTTTTGAATTACCTTAACTTGAAAATGAGGATATTCTAACAGCTCTATATCAACAAATTCAAGAACTATATATTTTAGAATTCGGGGTACTGATACTGCGACGTCTGTCTCCTCACATACGCAATATGCGTTTCTGCGAATACTTCGTGATACTTCTCCTTGGTCTGCGAATACTTCTCCTTGGTCTTTTACCTCGTGCAGAATCTGTTTTAATTAAGGGTACTGTATTGCCTATGTTGCAGATTTGTTATTCATTTTTAGTAGAATGTCTGTCATTAGTTAAGTCACAAAATGCTGCTAAACATTACACTTTTCAAGAAATGTAACTCATAGCATTATAGAAACAAGAAGTGTCTGGGTGCGGAAAATCCTTGAAAGAAATTTGTGCTCTTCCTATGATTTGAATACGGCGTCTGTGAAAAACAAACTCAGCGAGATGCCGCCGTTACTTAATTTACTACTTAATTTCTGTAATATACCTGACTGATAATTGTAAGTTCGTGAGTTTGCTCCACTAGTGTAACAAATAAAATGGGTTTACATCACTATATAATGTCATATACGTTACAGAACAATCCATTACGCATTCTCTAGTAATGAGTTTACTATATTTTTAAAACTATATCTAACATAAGCTGAGGCTGAACTACGTTCCAGAAAATGTAGAGTCAAACATTTAATATACAAAATATACAAGTATTGGGAGAAGCTGCCATGAAATTCCTACTTAGGATATTTTAAAATAAAATTTTGCTTGTATTTAATGGCTAGTTACTTTCATAAATATTGATAGGTAATTTTATATAATTTAGGTTTTAAAATTCTAGCTTTTATGTATAATTTATAGCTATATATCTTTCTTACATCAGATTCCATTAAATAAAAATTGCTTTCCGAAAATGTTCTTATTATGCGTAATACGAGATATGTAAATAATAACTGTCATATTTAATTGAAAGCTTCAATTGTGTTTTAAAGTTATTTCCCGTGTTCTGCAATTGGATTTCGGAGTATAATTGGATCTAGTCCTCGCTTTTCCAAAATAAATAAATATTAATAAATGATGGAACAGCAAATCTTTCTGCAATATAATAATAGGAGCGACTGTAGTTCAAACATCCTTTTAAAATTATTTTCGTAAGGGCTGTCATTCGAATAAAAAATATAATAATTTAACAAAAGAGAAGTTCGTGATTTGCTCTAAAGAAGAATTAAAGTTAACAAAAATATATTGGCAACGTGGGTGGACTTGTCTGAAAATCTGAAGTGGTTATTAAAGAGAAGTATAAAATATTTTTATTATTTCGTTATCTTTATTACATGCTTGGATCATGAATTAGGAATTGAAATTTGAGTCGTATCGAGAGGACAAATGTCTTTTTAAAAACTAAAACTAAAATGAATTTCTTCTGAATATTTTCAAGCGTTTCTCATCTCCGTCACCGAACCAAGTAAATCTTCACTAAAACTAATTTTGTTTCCCGCATTCTAAGTTTTAAAAACATAATAATAGTCAAAGCAAAATATCATTGTAAGACGAAGTAAATATTTTAGTAGAAAATTTAAATTGCTCGAACAATAACAATCTTCGGAAACGTATTTTTTAGATATTTCTACTGCATGTGGGATTTATATTATGAAAACATTTTGCTTCGAGGTGTACGAGACATATAGCATTAGAAATGTTAAAAATAGAGTTACAGATGCTCATAAAAGTAGTTCATTGGATATATTGTTAACTAATTATACTTCAAACCGTGTAAATTACACATTTTATTCAAAAAGAGAGCTAAATTATTAAAAATTTCTTTTATTTCATGCAAATTTCTCAAAATTTGAAGCAGTTATAATTGGAAATTTAAGTTAAAGCGTTATGTCACAAAAGAACAGGAACTGGTTATTTACAAGATCACATGGAGAGTAAAATGTAGTCTTTACGACTCCGCGCAACAACGGTTTCGGGGAATAGGATAAATTTCGTAAATATAGTTAAAATCCGCGAAATATCATAATATCATGAGTGATAAATGCATAGTAAAATTAGGTAACTTAACTGCAATCATTTTCACAAAATTTGGGGCTAGAGGGCCTCTTAAAATTGTTTGATGCTTCAAAAAAGTGCAGAATTTCTGAAGAAGTAAATGCATTAAAACAATTGTTAGTACAATGAGACATTAATGTATGTGAATGGTTTTGTGTTTTTTCAGTCGTTGGGAAAATAACCGAAAAGGGAAGTAATGTATTCCGAGCCGAAAGTTCTTCCTTCTCCTCCCACGAAGGAGAAACGAAGCAGGTTGCAAATAAGTAAATGCATTCCATTCAGCAAAGACCTCGCAACTTTGCCCGCCTTTTTCGAGTGTTAACTTTATCTTAAGACCGATGTCTTCAGTTATCTTACATTTGGCAGCTGTTTTCCAATTTCACGTACTAATTAATAGCATTAAGCTCTACAGAGCAGGCTTGCGTTTTCTTCGATTGATCATCTTTTAAACGAAATTACTCAGCATACGGGTCAATTTATATAGATTTGATCGAGCTTAAAAGCTAAATACTGAAATAACCTTGAATTGGAAAGATTAAAAATGTTATTCTTTGTAATTTTGATTTAAAAAAAGAATCCACATAAATTAACTTACAGAAAACTAAAATGCGTGGATTTATAAATAATTCAAACAAAAACTACGTAACTTAAATATATTCTAAGCTGGCTCAGTAACTCTACCAGCGATATAACGCAAAGCCCAATAATTACAACTTATCAGAGCTGGCAGAAACTAAACGTTGCGTGTACGCGCTGGCCAGAAACATGCACTGTCTTACAATCCAGGAACTTCAGTTTAAGTACTAGCTACACTCATTTCCGTTTTAGTGAGGAAAAATTAAAAAATGAAGTTATAGTAACGATCCAAATCATAAAAACCTCGTTATTTTAAATAATAATAACCTACCTCGGTAAAAACTTTTTCTTCAAATAAATGTTAGAACAGACTGACCATCAGCTTCTTATCGACTATGGGTATCTAGTCTTATCAATAAATTATAATATCCTGGCTTTAAATTCTGTTCAGATTCGTTAATATGATTAGTGAAATTTTCTAACTATCAGCAATTTAATTCGTTTCATTTCTTTTATTTTTTCATGGCTCCATTGTTCTGTATAATGTAGGAATAATTTGAAGATTAATTCCGGTAATTTCTTAAAATAATTTTCCAGACGGAAAATTGAAAATAGAACTCATCAACGCATTTTGATTAACTTTTCTGTTCTTTATATATTCCGAATTTTAGTTTGCTCTACACTTGATCAAATGCTGAATAAGTATTTCATTCACATGAAATTCAATCATAGATTAGCATTTCCTATAGCTACTTTATATTAATGCTTCATATCAATAAGCACCTCAACTTTGATTAGCGGCTTTTATTTTTGGGCCAGAATATGATTTTAATGCTAATCTACCTTTAAACAATATGACTATTTTGAAGCTGACAGTGCTCAATAACAATAATCTTATTATCGTTAAGAATCATTTCCTGGATTCCCCTACTGAATTTTTCCCAGAGTTGTTAAAAGTTGCAAGTTTCGGGTGCGAGTAATGTATATAAAAAAGTAAATGTATTTATAAGAAAAGAAACTCCCAGAAATGCTCACAGACTTCTATTGAACTCAAAAGAGAGGTGTATCAGAGGGAAAATGGGAGTTAAAAGGGATTACAATTGCAAGAATAAAAGCCAGTTTAATTAACTGTATTGCTCAGATGCTCGGGTATTTCGTAGTCATATAACATACCATTCGAAATATCAAACTCGAAATACATTTGCAACGCAAATTCATTGTTGTAAAAAACATGTCTTCTGTTCCTATGTGCTTGAAAAAAAGATGTCTCTCACTTACAGCTTATGTTTAATAATCACTTTCATAGCATAACACATCATTTATTCAAAGAATTCACTTTTTCTATACTTTTTCTCTCTATAAAACTGAATGCAGAGAAGTTATATGTTTAAACGATCCCCACATTTCTCCACATATTCGAAGCGCATCCCCTTCCTCTAGCGTTTCCATGTTCCGTCCCCTCCTTTTACAATTTACGACTGAACCGCAACTGAGCAGTATTCACAGTTAGCTCACAGTATTCACAGGCTTAGCAGTCCTAGATTTATTGCTTCTCAATGCTGTCGAAATTATTGAATTCTACTTCCGAATTGGTAATAAATTCATTTAATTACGTCTTCGAGCAAACTCCTAGATGTCTTCGATGTCATCCACTATTTTTAATAACCTCTATTTCTTTTCTCCTTCTTCCTTCGTTTTGTCCACTAGCGGCCTAGCGGCGAAATCGTTGAACACTGGTAGTTCGGCCAGGAGTTCGAATCTCGCCGAACAGGCTGGCTGCATGGGGGTTTGCGTAGTTTTCCCCATGTGCAATGTGTATACGAGACAGTTTCCCTTATAACATCCTGTTTT